>QLTV01003280.1:1113172-1130720 GCA_003457575.1 Thermophis baileyi | reverse complement strand
CAAGAGCACCAGCGGAACTGCAAAAGGCTGCGCTACTCGGAACATCATATATCTTAAGAAGATACTTGGTTGATACCTAGGACGCTGGCAGTGGCCCGTGTCAACCATCAGCGCCAGTCAATGATATTTGTGACACATTTTTCAATGTTCGGTTGACCGAGTTTCATGTTTAATGAATAAAAGAGATAACACATTATGCTACTCAAGTCTCAATGATTTTGGGTGGTTTGCAGCAATCAAATTAGAATAAAATCAATAAAAAAGAGGAAAGTTGGCAAGTGCAGGGGCCTCACTGTTCCCTGGCAAAGGTCTGGATGAAGAGCCAGGTCTTCACAGCAATTCTAAACAAAATCACAGTGGGAGCCATCTGGTTCTTGGGGGGAACCTTGTTCCTGAGGGCAACACCGCTACAGAGACAGCATACTTCCTGGGTTCTGAGACATCACATTGTTTAATCAGAGGATTCTGGAACACGCCTGGGCAGATGTTATGAGAGACAAGCAGTCCCTCTAGTAACCAGAAAAACTAGCTGGCAAGTGAAACATTAATTCATGGAAAGTTTGCATTATTATCTGGTTATGATTGTTTCCGGGATGTTAAAACGGGCAAGAGCACTCAGGTGGATGTTTTTACCAATAGCAATAGCAATAGCAATAGCACTTAGACTTATATACCGCTTTACAGTGCTTTACAGCACTCTCTAAGCGGTTCACAGAGTCAGCATATTGCCCCCAACAATCTGGGTCCTCATTTTACCCACCTTGGAAGGATGGAAGGCTGAGTCAACCTTGAGCCGGTGAGATTTGAACCGCTGAACTGCTGAACAGTCAGCTGAAGTAGCCTGCAGTACTGCACTCTAACCACTGCGCCACCTCGCACCAAGCATATGCAATGTGCTATATAGATTTAATAACTGCATTTGTAATTTTCAACATAATTCTTGTAATTGTTATGTTGTCTTATCAAAATAATGTTACTCTATAACTGGATATTTATTTAGTTAATTTTTAATTAGGAGCCCTAGAACTTCAGGCCAAAGTATTCTTTAGAAGCTCCATTTCATTCACAAATTGTATACTTTTATTTCCAGTTTGATTTTTATTTATTTTTCTTTTATTTATTTATCAAACTTAGAAACTGCCCATCTCACCCACAGAGGGACTCGGTAGAAACCTAAACTTAATACTTGAAAAGTTTCAATACAGTATGAATTGTGAACTAAATCTTATTTATTTGTTAATGCTGTTTAATTTGTAATGTCTGTTCAAGGTCTCCAGCATCTCATATGATATTCTGTCTTATATGTTACAGTTCATGGAATATAAGAAGAATTGTTCTAGTTGAACTAAAAATCCATATAGTCTAGCAACTGAAGATCACCCAGATGTGAAAGCCCAGGTGTTGGACACTGTCAAAATAATACATTCTACATTCTCACTTATCAACTATTTCATTTAACAATTGTTCAAATGTACAATAGTGTAAAAAACAGTATATAATAGTATAAATAGTATAAAAAATTGGGTTTTCTTTTTGCCAGTCCTGTTGCAGCATCTCTCTGTCACATGATCACTGTTTAAGGATTTTGTAATTGACTTGAAACAAGCAGAATTAATAAAGAAGGTGAAAGTAAAATTGTAAGTCATGGTCACATAGTGTTTCACTAATGATTCTGGGAATTCACTTAACAACCAAAGGAGAAATGAGATCATAAGCTCATCAAGGTCATGTAATGTTTCACTTAGCAACTAAAATGCTTAGCAACAGAGTTGCTAGTCCCAATTAAAATCTCTAAACAAGGATCACCTGTATTTATGTATCCAAGTTCCCTAGCTATGGGGCACTTTGCATCGACAAGATTTTAAGATCAAAGTGTCATAGCAGTTTGAAGAGTGACATAGCAAAGGTTAAAAGGCCATTTATCTAACATACTGTATGCTCAAATTTTAACTTCTGGAATCTTGATGCCTGCCACATCGTCTTATCCTATAAAAATATACTTTCAACATTATTCAAAATTTTCAGAAATCTACTAACATATAGTAACATGGTTATTTGGATTGCTGGCATCTTGCTAGTCTTGGGTCCCCAATAAGCACCCTTATCATGTTTTGAAACAACTCTATAGCTATAATCAGCATCTGGATAGAACGCCTCTTTTCACAGACTTACAGCATTTGTGAACCTTGCACTCTCACATTATTACATTACCTTCCCTTCAGTAGTTTTGTACCTGAAAACTAGCGCTGCCTCTGTGCTAATCTTCAGGAAACTGCAAAGCACACACAGAAGAGCTCTATGGTTACTGAGACATGGTGCTAGAATAAACAAGGAATAGGTTGCAGAGGTAGCTGTTTCATGCATGAACACACTGAAAATCACATTATCCTGTAATCAGTAATATACTGGGGCTATGTGGGTGTAAAAAAATGGGTGTTTTATTTATTACATTCTGATCTTACCCAGTCTCCAAGCAGCTTAGGAGGCATATAAACACTGCATTTTTCTGAAAAACGTTAGATTAAGATTTAGTAATCTGTACTGTATCTTATAGTGCGATTCATAGCTAAACAGATTTCGAATCTATTTTTCATTTCAGCTCTAACACTAATGAAAGGATCTCTAGGACAACCCTGATCATCCATCCTTCCAAGGTCGGTAAAATGAGAATCCCACATTGTTAGGGGCAATATGTTGACTATGGGAAACTGCTTAGAGAGGGCTGTAAAGCACTATGAAGTGGTATATAAGTCTTGAGTGCTATTGCTATTCTCATTTTAACTTTAGATCTAAAGATAACCCTAATCATTCTTACTTTGAGTTCAGATCTAAATACTTTACATATTTTGATAAAGGGAGTAATATTCAAGATGGCTGAATAATGATCATAATGTTATTATTCAGAACAGTAATAGCAGAATGATGATCTCACAAACAACCCCCAGTGAAAAGCCTAAATAGGAAATACTAGACAGCCTGTGCCTTATTGGGTCATCATTTCAGAGATAAACAGAGAAACAAAATGACCATGGGTGGACAAAATAACAGTGGGGGTGGGGGTGACTTCTGACTCCGTGCTGGCTTCCTCATTGAGTTTCCTTGTGTGGGAAACTGGCAGGGAACATTGGAAATCCTCGCTCCCTCCTCCTCTCCTTGCCTCCTTCCCTCTCACCTACTTTCCCCCTTTTCTCCCCTTCCTTCTCCTCCCTTTCCCCCACCTTCCCTCTCTGCATCCATCCATCCTTCCTCCCTCCCTCCCTCCCTCCTGTTCCTTCCTTCCTGCCTGCCTGCCTTCCTTCCTTCCTCCCCCTCCCTCTCCCTCCCTTCCTTCCTCCCTTCCTTCCTTCCTTCCTTCCTTCCTTCCTTCCTTCCTTCCTTCCTTCCTTCCTTCCTTCCTTCCTTCCTTCCTTCCTTCCTTCCTTCCTTCCTTCTCCTGGCAGATCATTAAGCAGGATTGTGTGTTAAGTATGACTGCAACTTCCTGCTGGCTTGTCAAAAGGAAAATCAATCAGGAAGTCGCACATCCCAGGCAGCACTAGGAATGGCCGCTACCATTTATGGGAAGGTGTACCAGCGCCTACCATAATGCAGCACAAGTGCAGCCAAGCCACATTGAGGATGGCTGCTGCCAGGTGCTGGAGGATGCACAGGTGGCTGCTGTCACTACACAGTACAAGATCTGCAGAGCCAAGTTCTTCAGGAGAGCAAGCAGAAGGAGTGGGAGTAATCTTACCTGCTGGCTTTCCCATTGACTTTGCTTGTGGAAAACCAGCAGGAGAGCTCACAAATGGCAATCATGAAACTGGTACTCTCAACTATTGTTAAGTGCAAGCCAGCTGCCAAGGGCCTGTGATCACATGTCTGTGGGGATGCTGGGACAGCCAGAACTTTGATAACCAGTCATAAGTACTACTAAGTATAGCACCATCATAATTTCAAACCATCACTTTGAACGAGTAGTCATTAATTGAGGACTACTTGTATTCTTTACTAGCAAGCTTGTGGTAAGAGTTATATTATGGCATGGGATACATAAAATAGTTCAATTAATTTTGGTCACAAAGTTTTGATTTAAAAGATCTTTAAAATGGAGAGGTTGGGAGCATATATATAAATGCAACTGTAATCATTTGTCTCCAAAATGTGACCATACAAGTTCTTAAAGAAGAAAATACAGAGGCTGTTTAATTGGGTAGTCAGTACATTTTCCATATGTTTCCCATAACTGCAGGAAGTAAGAAAAACGCTCCTTTAATGTATAAAAAGTAATGAATGAAAACTTCAAACTAAAGATCACCATAGAGTGAAATATGAGAAGAATCTGAGATGTATGCCCCGAGTAATACATTAACTCTTTTGGCCTAAAGAAAAATAAGAGTTAATTCCTTCTCCCTCTTATGTGAATACTATTATGGTTTACATTTTTTATATTCTCCAAAATATTATCAGTGTTTTAGAGATTCAATTCCTATCTATAAAGTGTTATTTGAAAGAATCCAAACAAATATCTTTATGGATTCAAGCCTTACACAAACAGTAGGGTAGCTGCATCGGATCCAATCAGCTGCTTTTTTCTATCTCAGCTAGGATAGCAGGAGTGTGGGATAGAATGTGCAGTGTAATGATATGATAGAAAATTCAGCAGATGTAACTATTTCCCTGTACTGTAGAACTATCCTACATGCTACATTTCTTCTCTTCATCTCAAAACCTCATTAGAGAATTAGAAAGAAAGGGAGCACTTCCACATCCAAGATAGCTCAGAGAGACTATGGATGATTTCCAGCAATATGAGTTAACATTAACCAGGGATAACATGAAGGTATACATTAAAACATCAGCCCCTAATATGCCCATCTGCTTGGTTGCTTCTGGGATTTTCATATGCTCACAGCATATTTAATTAATAAGGATTTGCAAAGTTTGGGGATGGAGGAGTTGTAAAACTAGAGTATTCATATAGCAATCAAGGCTTTAAATGGGATGGAATAAAAGCCATGTCACAAAATGCAACAAGAAAACTAAGTAATATTCAGTTATTTACTCTAACTCATAGATACTATAGATTCAATCAATAATCCTGTAATAGTTTCCTGTCAAAATAATGCAACTGAATTCCATATAATCATTATATTTGCAAATATAATGTTATTTAATCATTGTTTCCTTGCCCCTCCCAACAGATAGCTTTTGCTTGAGTGTAGAAAATGAAATATCCTAGCAACAGAAATGCTTCCTTTGATATCTGAACCTACTTTAACAAATGAAAAATAACTCCATTTGTTATAAAGAAGTGATTCTCTTCAATGTCATTGTAAGTAATTTTGGAACCTAGCCATTTTTAATTGTTGCTCTGCTAGATGAAAGCAAAGGATGACCGCTTTGCCCATTCACACTTAGTGTGATTCAGTAATTTGCAAGGGTTTTCAGCAATGCCTTTTGATAATCCGATGCCAATTAAAGGGATTCTTTTAATCTTTATACTCCATTTGTTGGGTCTCAGGATCATTAAATGAATCAAGGTAGCTGAATTATAAATTTGAGGTGTCATGAAGAAGTAATACAATGGATATTCTATGTCAGGTTGATGGAAGATAGAACTAGAGATGGGGCAATAATAGATTTATGCAGTCATTTTTGATAGGATTCATTGCCTGATATAGATAAACTGAACTTGGGTAAGGTGTTCTTCTGAGAAGAAATAATAGATTGTCTTTTCCTTATTTTTTATGATCATGTAGGTCATGCTCAGATCACTTTGCTGCTCACATATTACAAAGGATAGGGTCATGATGGAATTCCTCCAGAAACATTGAGTTGCAGGGCTAAATATAAATCATCCTTCTGCTTCAAATAAACATTAATTCTGGTTGTTGATTTCTTCCTGGCAGACAGCTCAGTTTCTGCTAAAATGACAGAGGAAAGCCTGTGCTCTAGACTAGCCCCATTGGAATAGATATGGCTTCGGCTCTGATGCTCCCCATAAATGCTCTCTCATTGTTAAACCAAAGGAATACATGGAGTCTTCAAGACTGAGAGAGTTCAAGTCCTTTTATCCCTATAAATCATTTCTGTCACTCTGTAATATACTCAGTGTAATCTAGGTCAGAACAAGAAATTCCCAAAACTGTCTTTCACTTCAGATTTGACCATTTGGCTGACCCCAGGTCTTGACATTTATCCAGGCTGATAATTTCCATTTATTGAACTGTTTAGTTGCTAGGAGTTAGACAGCTAGCAAACTATAGATGTTCATTTGAGACAGTGCTTGCGGTATTTATTTAAAAAAAAACTGTATGAGTTCGTTTCATAATAAAGTCATTCTGTCTTCTTCCTCAGTAACATGTGCAGAATATTTATTTTCTGCCCATTTTCAACATGAGCCAATTGTTTGCACACAAACACAGCAACAAAGAGCAGAATGTTTGGCACTGAAAGGGGTTAATGAAATGAATGTCAGTGTTGGTTATGAAGTAGTCAATAAATGTGAGACCTGCTACAAAAGGGAAGCAATCCTGTGATTTATGAATCTTTATTTAGTTTCTTGAATACAGAGGTAAATAACTTGTGACACCACAACTACATACTGCTCTCCAAACTGACCCACTTTAACTGTTATAAGATTAGCTGAGGTTGACTATGTATGTCACCAGCTTAAGCTAAAATAGTATTAATGGAATTAAAAAGATAAATCCAACCCCTAATAGACAATGTGCCCCAATATCCTTTACATTATCATGTCCTTAGTTACACACAAGTGCACTCCCGCTACATACGTCTCTCTCTCTCTCTCTCTCTCTCTCTCTCTCTCTCTCTCTCTCTCTCGTTCCATTACATTCCATAACATACCTCTCTCTCTCTCTCTCTCTCTCTCTCTCTCTCTCTCTCTCTCTCACACACACACACACACACACACACACACACACACACACACACACACATTATGAAGAGCTATCACTGAAAATCATGGACTGTAATTTACTACGCCTGTATGGTGTGGGTTGAAATATAGAATTTTTGACTTCCCAATCTGGGGCTGAAAGGGAGAGACTCGCCCAAAGTCACCCAGCTGGCTCCCATTCCTAAAGAAGGATCAGAAGTCATGGTTACTTATCTTTTAGTCCAGCAATCATTACCCTAACTACACTTCTTCCCTATTTGGTCTCTAATGCACACACCTACATACACAGTCTATCACAGTGAGTATTATTGATCATAGTCTATGAATTTCTTTCACAGTCTATGAATATTACTAAATTATGAACATTATGTTGAGAATTATAAAGCTATCAGCTATCTGAGTCTTTATATGGCTTACATATAAAATAAAAGGACTGCAATATGAGATGTAATTAGTATGGGAAGTTAGTTACTGTCGGTGGGAATAAGGATCAATAGTTTATCCACTATTCTCTATAAACACACACGAACATGTGTGGTAATGCCTCTTTTCATTTCCCCATGTAAATGAATTGTTGCTTCTTGGATGGGTGCAATTCTTATGTGAGCAGATTTCTGGCCAGGAAGTTTAAATATGCAACTGCCATGGTTGGAGAAGCAGTCCAAATTGAGCAAAATTTTCCCCAGGTGGAAAATATCTTCTATCAACTGTTAAACCTTACTGCCAAGTTAATTTCCTGATATTATTGCCAGTAACAATATTAAGTCCTTTTTTTTTTGCTCAAACTAGAGTATGATCCATAATGATGGATGGTGAGAGTCCTCATCTAATTTATCTAGAAGGTGCTAGGTTGTTGTTCATATAACATTAGATATAAGTTGGGTTTCGATACTAAATCTGTGAGTAAAGTTGATCTCAAAAAATTAAGCAATTGGATTTGAGTAGTATTTAAGATCGGAAATAATAGAGCCATAAGCTAGAGTAGGAAGTCAAAAAAGCAACCTGGGAGACAATTGCAAACTACTCCTGTCCTGTTGCCAGGAGAACTGTATGAATGTGTTGATGAAGTCATCAGGAATCAAACTTGACTTAAGACTTCACCTTTAATGTCTTCTGAATGCTGTGTGACCACATGCAATCCATATAAGATTGTAGTGTTAATCCAACAGATTGTGTAGTGGTTTGTGTCTTCTTACAGATATAATATAAACTTGACTGGCCATCTTTAATCCGCCAGAACTTCCTTAGCAGAATAACTGTGTGGAAACACATTTGTAGATTGTTCAATAGAAAAAGCTTGGTACATAGCTTAGACACTGTGGGTTGCTTGCTCTAACCCAGGGGTGTCAAACTCGCGCCCCACGGGCCGGATGCGTCACGTGCTGGCTCCGCCCCCACCCAGTTTAGCAAAGGGGGGGAAAGTCCCGATACGTCACGTGACGCTGCCGTGACAACACGAGTTTGACACCCCTGCTCTAACCTATGTAATCACCAGGTTTATTTGTATCATGGTCTTCCTTCGTTATGTGTCGTTACAGGTATTTTCCAGATGACATGCTGTAAAGAGAAAGGATATCCTGTCTTCAGCAATTATGGAATCATCACTTTAAATGATGTTCATAAAAGAAGTGAAAAGTGCTAGAGCATATATTACTTAGGCTTACTAAAGAAGTTGTGATGTGACGACCAGATCTGTAGTTAATTATAATTAAACCCCTTCAAATATCCAGGAAACCACAGCTATATTTTGACAGCAGGTCTCTCAACAGTGAAAAGTAGGTATCAGACAGAGGGTAGGACTGTTGTTGCCTTAGGACTGTTGTTTGAGGTTCATAACTCCAAAGAAAGAGGTAATATGTGAACAAATACTGTAAGTTGCTTGCTTAATATAAAGTAAAATGATTGTCGCATTTCTTCTTTTACATTGGGCTCAGCCTCTTCATAACCTATTTTTGAAACTGAATGGTTGAAAAATTCAATTTACATTAAGCATGTGATTCTATACATTAATCTGGGAGTACGTTCCATTGATCTAAATAGTATTCTGAGTAGATTTGCACATGTAAGGGCTGTAAGCAAACTGTAGAAAGCAGTTTGCAGAATTATCTGTAAGTGCATTCCTCTAAGACTGCTACTGAGTCACAGGCAGTGGGCTGGTTTCAAATGTTCCACTGCACAACCTGGAGGAATTTTCAAAGCAGAATTTTTCAAAGCAGCTGTTTGATGAGGAGCCAATCAGCAGGCCTCCTGAGAGAAGTCCCTCCTTCTATTAGAGTGGAAATGTAGATCTGAGGCATAACAATTGGAAAACAATATCTTCATTGACATATACTCAGTAGCACATTTTTAAATAAGAACTGATGGGATCTTTTGATGCAATCTTATTTCTGAATGTAAGGTTGAGTTTGACTATTTAGAATTAACAGAATTACGTTAACTACATATGCTCGCAGTCATTTTCATACAAACAGTCCACATATCCATGGACTGCAGTAAAGTACATCTTTAACTTAACCAAAAGTAGTTTCTAAGCAGCCATTTGACTCCCTAGGGAAAAGAAGGCCTAATCCTTCTCTGCTGTGCTGTATAAATGTTATCTGTCAATTCCAGCCCTGAGAAATTTATTGCTACATGACTATCCAGCATAGGAATGGAGAATTTAACAAGTATTGAGTGTTTCCTCAATAAGCCATCTATCAACATTGCTATTTATTATTGAAGAGTTTAGAAAGGCAGTTCCTCCTTTCCTTTGTTCCATTTTTATTTATTTGTTTGTTTGTTTGTTTGTTTGTTTCGTCAAACGTGTATATGATTACAGATAAAGTATAAACATGATTGTGAAAAAAATAATATTTAGAAGAAGTACAAGCATGGTTATGAGTACATGATACTTTACAAGTACGACGTTAGGACAGGGACGGTAGGCACGCTGGTGCGCTTATGCACGCCCCTTACAGACCTCTTAGGAGGTCAACGGTAGACAGTCTAAGCTTAAAGCTTTGGGGGTTTGGGGAAGAAACTACAGAGTCAGTTAATGTATTCCAGGCATTAATCCCTCTGTTGCTGAAGTCAAATTTTTTGCAATCAAGTTTGGAGCAGTTTACATTAAGTGTGTATCTATTGTGAGCTCATGTATTGTTGCAGTTGAAGCTGAAGTAGTCATTGACAGGTAGGACATTGTAGCAGATAATTTTGTGTGCTAAACTTAGGTCAGATCGAAGGCGGCATAGTTCTAAATTTTCTAGGCCCAAAATTTCAAGTCTGGTGGCATATGGTATTCTGTTGCAAACAGAGGAGTGTAGTACTCTTCTTGTGAAATATCACTGTCTGATATGTAGTGTGGGTTCCAGACAGATGAGCTGTATTCGAGAATTGGTCTAGCAAATGTTTTGTATGCTCTGGTTAAAAGTACAATATTTCCGGAGAAGAAGCTACCCAAGATTAGGTTTATCACTCTTAATGCCTTCTTGGCAATGCTGTTGCAGTGGGCTCCGGCACTTAGATCATCAGAGATGCGTACTCCAAGGTCCTTTACTGGGTGAGGATCGTCAACAAGGTCGTGATCATCTAGTTTGTATTCTGTGTTCTGATTATTTTTGCCAATGTGTAAGACTGAGCATTTGTTGATTGAGATTGGAAGTTGCCACTTGTGTGACCATTCTGATATATAGGCAAGGTCTTTTTGAAGGGTAGTAGTATTTTCGGTGGTGTTGAATAGTTTTACATCATCTGCGAAGAGGACGCAGTTGCTTTTTATATTATCACAAAGGTCATTTATTAAAGAGAGTTGGTCCTAAAACGCTTCCTTGGGGAACACCACTGTTGACAGTTACAGGGTTTGATAAAGCGCTTCCTATTTTGACCACTTGTTGCCTGTTTGATAGGAACGCAGTTATCCATTTGTGCAGGGGTCCAGAAATGCCGTAAGATTTTACTTTCAGAAGTAGTTTGTCGTGTACCACTGCAAAGGCTTTGCAGAAGTCTATGTAAATTGTGAAATTTTATCTGTTTTAAAGTATCAATTGATGTTCAGAAATTCCTGGAAATTTAGAGCTCTATGTCATACTGTTTTAAAAAAAATATGTGTAATTTCCCAACATGTATTTTTGAAAATAATTATTTTTCATCAGAAATGTACTCAAAGTTGAATTGGCACAATTGAAAGAAAAAGATTGCATTATTCAATGACCATGTCATAATTAAGACACACATATGTATAAGCAGCCACACATTTCATAATGTTAATATACATTATATTAATGTATTGAAAGACAATCCAGCCTATTAGCTGTTGATTCCGGAGGGCAAAAAATTCGAAGTTGACAGTAGAGTATCATTATTTTTTGCAAATAAGTGAGTGGTGGATTTTCCTTCTACTCTGACCAACAGAATTCATAGGAGAAACACATAATTACTATCAAAAAACTGGAAAGAGCCACTTAGGCCATTGAATTCTTCTTGCCCTCTTTTTTATTACAGGAAACCAGATGAAACATCCTCCATACCTGACTTCTGCTTGGATACCTCCAGTCAAAGGTTGTTTACCATCTCCCTTGGCAATTGGTTCCACTGTTAAACTCTCTAAAATAAACTCTCTAAATATTAGAACGTTTTTCATTCATCTGGAATTTGCCTTCCAGTAAGATTGTTGTGTCCTGCATTCTAGACAAAAAAAGAGAGAGAGAGAGTCCTTGGCTTTCTATGAGATGCCTCTGTTGATCTTCCCCCTCAATATTCTTTTCTCAGGACTAAATATATCCAATTCAGTTAGTCTCCCTTTGTAAGCCTAATTTTTAAACTCTAATAATCCTTGGGTTTTTTGGTTTTTTTTTGCAAATGTTCTATGAATCTGCCCAGAACATTTTGTTTTGGGGAAATACTATAAACATCTTGGCTTAACGGGAGAAACAGTAATAACTGTACTTATTTCTTCTTTCATTTATTTTAGTTGAGATGCTCTCAATAGCACCAGTAAGTCCATTCCTTTCTGTTTTTTTATAATGTAACTTCTCATCCTTTTATATTAGTTCTGTTCTTTTTGAACCACTTATATCCTTCAGTTGTTGAATTGCCATAGTATTGCTATTGCAGTAAGACAGAATCGTAGAAGGATCTCAGAAGTCATCTAGTCAGAACCTGCTAAAGCATTTTAGGTAGATGGCAACTTAGCCTCTCTTTAAAGACTTGTATTTTACCAGGAAATATAAATGAGGTGGGCTTGAAATGTCAGCATCTTCTCAAGCATACTGACATGCGATGAATCTGTTGGCAATAGATACCAGGAAACGTAGATGAGGCAGGCTTGAAAAATCGGTGCCTTGCAAAATATACCAATGCTACAAATTTGTTGGCAATATTCATTTTGCCATTCAAATTCATGAAGTCCTAACCCTAACCCTAACCCTAAATAGATTTGCCCCCAAAGAGATTTTCCAATGTATTTTCCCCAGAACATAGATAAGGCGGGTTCAAAAATTCAGTGCCCTCCTAAGCACACCAACATGTTATGTACCTCGTGGTGATGTCTCTTTTGATCTCCAAGTTCATGGAGACCTAACCTTAATCTTAAGTGGAATTTTCCATGTACTTTACCAGGAAACATAGACAAGGCAGGCTCAAAAATTCATCAACCTCCTAAGCATATTAACATACTATAAATCCATTTGTGATGTCCATTTTGTACTCCAACTTCATGGAGACCTAACCCTAAGTGGATTAGACGCAATGGGATTTTCCCATGTATTTTATGTGGGAATGTAGATAAGGCGGGCTAGAAGAGTCAGCCCCATCCTAAGAATATCAATGCACTACAAATCCATTGGAGAAATCCATTTTGCTCTCCAGATTCATAGAGACCAAACTCTAACCTGAATTATATTTGCCCTCTAATTGGATTTTCCAATTATTTTACCAGGAAACAGATAAAATGAGCAAGAAAAGTTAGTGCACTCCTAACTATATCAATGTGCTATGAATCCATTGGTGAGGACTATTTCACTCTCCAAATTCATGCAGACCTAACCCTAATCCTAAATGGATTTGTCCATCAATGGGATTTTCCCATGTGTTTTACCAGGAAATGTAGATAAGACGGGCTTGAAAAGTCAGTGTCCTCCTAAGCATATCAACTCGGTACAAATCCATCGATGAAGTCCATTTTGCTCTCCAAATTCATGAAGACCTAACCCTAATCCTAAATGGATTTGCCTCCAATGGAATTTTCCCATGTATTTTACCAGGAAATGTAAATAAGGCAGGCTTGAAAAATTGATTATTTCTGGGATCCTGATCTGCAGTTGCATTTTGGAACGGAGCACTATACAATATAAGACCTAATAAGCATAATGTGATATAATGTAATGCAGATAGCCTTTGACTTACAACCATTCGTTTAGTGACCATTCAAAGTTACAATGGCATTGTAAAAAGTGACATGACTCTTTACGACCCTTGCAGTATCCCCATGGTCATGTGATCGAAATTCAGCCGCTTGGCAACTGGCTCATTTTTACGAGGACTGCAGTGCCACCTTTTGCAACCTTCTAACAAGCAAAGTCAATGGGGAAGCCAGATTCATTTTACAATCATGTTACTAATTTAACAACTGCAATGATCCTCTTAACAACTGTGGCAAAATTCACTTAATAGCTGTCTCACTTAGCAGTGGAAATTTTGGACTCAATTGTAATTGTAACTCAAGGACTACCTGTATAATGGAGGCCGTGATATGATTCTCTTTTTGAGAACTTGGAAGTCCAGTTGATTGGGTATCACTGCTCTTGGCAGTACTGTTTGTCTCTTAGTGATCAGCATGAAATATGTCAATGAGTTTGATGAATAAGGTGCTTTATCTCATATCTGATTGGTGCTCACAGGAGACAAAACCTTTCATCATCCTTTGTTTCGAGCCATCATACATTAGAGACATTCCTCAAAATAAGATGACAGCAATCAATATTTTTCTTCCTGGTGCTTTCAAACTTCAATCTCCTATTCAGCCTGATCTTGTTTTTCTTTCCTGGGGACTGAGAGTACTTGAAAGTATTTTTGAGTTTCACCAAGGCAAAATAGTTCCTATTTTATTTCTGATTGTCATTCTTATCCACTGGACTTGTTCCTTTGTTTCAATTTTTTTTTCTCTGTAGATTATTGTTTTCCCTCTTAGCTTTTATTGTAGTGACTCCTTTATTTGATCTAATACAACTTTATTTTCTGTTATGAGTTAAACTGCGGTCAGTCACTCCTCCAATCCTCTTTGCTTTATCTTAACTACTGCTACAAGCTTGCAGTTGCAAATAAATGCCAGGTTGTTTTTCAGGCAAATGCAAGTATTGAAGACAGCAACCAGAGAGTTTAAAGCACATGGAATGACTTTAAAGACAGGTGTGCTTCGGCAAACTTCAAAGAGATTTTGGATCACAAGGTGATTATACACACAAATCTGTCCCCAGAGGATAACTGTTAGAATATGTCTGTATCATGAACAAGATAGAGTCATATTTGCGCTGCCAAATTGGTAACTGACAGATAGTTGACTGATTGTTAGAAAGTTAGGAAAAAAAAACATGAAAAGGGGGCAAATTAAAATGAATGTTTCCAAGTTGTGCATATATTTTTCATTTACCATATGAAACACATAGTGAAGACCTTTTTGCTCAGACCTGTGGTTTAAATCTCTTATACTAATATTAAATGTTAATATTAACATAAGTAATATTAGTATACTAAATACTACTAAGCGCTAATCATATATGGGGAAATCACCACCCTTTGCCTGGCCAGAGGTTCAAATAATTTTCTACTTACTCAATTTAAAAACTGCTCCTAAAAACTGAATAATCTCTGGTTTAGTATTTTAAATGAAATGATTACCTTAAAGCAAACTCAACAGATTTTTTTAAAGAATTCAGAAAAGAAGGGAAAGTACATTTGTATCGTACTCCTCTCCTATATCTTGCAAGCAACAATTCTATAGGAAAAATAATGTCACATAATTTAATAAAGATCCTGGAAGTTATTTTCAGCTGTTGAATTTTTGGTCATCTATGCTTTTAATCTCTCAGACTTAATTTTTGGTGAATGTTTTTAAAAATATTCTATTGATTTTTATTTTCCCCTGAGGCTATATCTGACAGTGGGAATACTGTACTGCTATAAAGTCAATTTACAGTCCTTCTATAAACTCAGTTATTATAACAGCAATGAAAATATAATCATTTTACATAAGGTTTATAGCAGTTTTGATCATTTAAATTCTACACTGATTAAAAATACAATAGCAGTTTACAGTACTAAGGATTTGTCAAATGAATTCTTACTGTTTCTGGGACCAGGTGATTGAGAACATTGATACAGATTTTAAGTCTCATAATTCCGGTAGCATATTAATCAATCATATCTACAGCAAAAAACAATGACTATTGATGATGTCATGATACCAATTTTTTGGTATTTGTGTCTGAATAACTGATGCAAGCGTAGAAGTCATAGTATTTTTGTGTCCTGATGCATAATTTATCATTTGTTCTTTTTGTCCCCCTTGGACACTCATGGTACACTATTGCTGATAGTAGAGTCTTTTCAGGAGATTGGTTTAGCCTGGTTAGATGGTCAAATTTCTCAAATCTGTTCAACAATGGTACTTTAGAAAATATGGATGGGATTGAAAAGAATATCCTCTGGGGCTAAAACCAAACTTGTGAAGGAAAGTCAGGATATAAATCTGACAATCAAACAATTACTACATTGGGGTCAACAAAGTTTGTAAGAATTATTATTTAGTTACAGTTTTTCTCCATGCCATTGGTATTCAAAATTATTGTTTTTCTCATTGGAATTTAGCATTTTTTTCAACTGTTTTTCAAAAGATTCATAATTGGCACATAGAACCTGTTTTAGTAGTGCCAAATATTATCTTTATCTGACTTAAACAATATTATCTTTATCTGACTCCACAGAAAGAAGAAAGCTAATTATAAAAACAACAAATATAACAAATATTAGTGGAATAGATAAAGTGTCAAAATATATTTTACATGGTCGTTATGAATTTGTTTAGAAGATTCTTATATTTCTGTAAACTTTTTCAGAAGTGTTTAATGCAATATAAGAGCTGTGGTGGTGCAGTAGTTAGAATGCAGTATTGCAGGCTAATTCTGCCAACTGCCAGGAGTTAGATTCTGACTGGCTCAAGGTTGACTCAGCCTTCCATTCTTCCAAAGTCAGTAAAATGAGGACCCAGATTGTTGGGGGCAATATGTTAGCAATAGCAATAGCACTTAGACTTATATACCGCTTTACAGTGCTTTACAGCCCTCTCTAAGCGGTTCACAGAGTCAGCATATTGCCCCCAACAATCTGAGTCCTCATTTTACCCACCTCGGAAGGATGGAAGGCTGAGTCAACCTTGAGCCGGTGAGATTTGAACCGCCAAACTGCAGCTAGCAGTCAGCTGAAGTAGCCTGCAGTACTGCACTCTAACCACTGCGCCACCTCGGCTCTGTTAACTCTGTAAACTGCTTAGAGAGGGCTATAAAGCACTATGAAGTGGTATATAAGTCTAAGTGCTATTGCTATATAATATAAATTCTGAAAAACATGGTTTGGGTAAAATCATCTCTGGATCACAAATGCTATTTGCAATGCTGCTGTTGCAACTACCGTTGTTACTTAACACAACTGTGATGCAAATGCTAGGTAGTAATCATCAGTATTCTCATCAGATCTCCAATTCCATGGAATACCTTTGTGTGATTGGAAACCTGGCATGGAAAGAGTCCACCCCCACCCCGCATCCCTTGCAATCCCTCCATGCCCTAGGCTAAAACTTGAAGAATTGTTGCAGGAATTGGTATGTCTAGTCTAATGAAAAGAATTGGTATGTCTAGTCTAATGAAAAGAATTGGTATGTCTAGTCTAATGAAAAGAAGTAGGTGTGACATAGCAGTCTTCCAATATCTAAGGAGCTGCCATGAAGAAGTGGGGGCGGTGTCAACCTATTTACCAAAGCATCTGAAGACATGATAACCTTATGATAACCTTATGATAACCTTCAGCTTTCCTTTGCTTTACACTCCTGCAAAGCATGGCTGCATAAAGAACTCTCTGACAAATTGAAAGACAAAAAGGACAAGTATAAAAAGCGGAGAGGGGCAAATAACTAAGGCAGAATATCAGCAAATAGCCCGAGCCTGTAAAGATGAAGTGAGAAAGCTAAGGCTCACAATAAACAAAGGCTTGCGACAAAAGTAAAAAATAACAAAAAAAAGCTTCTTCCAACATGTTAAAAGCAAGAAAAAAGTCAGGGAAACAATTGGTCCATTGCTGGGAGAACTGCCAGAGGACTGGAAAAGAGCTGATGTAGTTCCCATCATCAAAAAAGGGAAAAAAAAATACATCCAGGAAACTACAGATCTATCAGCCTGACCTCAATACCAGGGAAGATTCTGGAAAAGATAATCAAGCAACAAATCAGTGAACACCTAGAAGCAAACAAAGTAGTAACCAAAAGCCAACATGGGTTTGTCAAAAACAGATCATGCCAGACTAATCTTATTGCATTCTTTGATAAAGTGACAAAATTAGTGGACCAGAGGAATACTGTCAATATAATTTGCTTGGACTTCAGGAAGGCATGTGATAAAGTAG
>QLTV01003280.1:1087585-1112208 GCA_003457575.1 Thermophis baileyi | reverse complement strand
AGTAACTGGGCATAGCTAGTTTAATGAAAAGAAGGACTAGGGGAGAGATGTTAGCAGTGTTCCAATATCTCAGGGGCTGCCACAAAGAAGAGGGAGCCAAGCTATTCTCCAAAGCTCCTGAGGGTAGGACAAGAAGCAATGGGTGGAAATTAATCAAGGAGAGAAGCAACTTAGAACTAAGGAGAAATTTCCTGACAGTTAGAACAATTAATCAGTGGAACAACTTGCCTCCAGAAGTTGTGAATGCAACACTGGAAGTTTTTAAGAAGACATTGGATAACCATTTGTCTGAAGTGGTGTAGGGTTTCCTGCCTAAGCAGGGGATTGGACTAGAAGACCTCCAAGGTCCCTTCCAACTCTGTTATTTCTATTTCTAAAGTTCATAAATATGAGGATTGATCCTAAAATTACTATTCCATCACTATCATAATTGTGAAGGGTTGCCATATAAGGCCGTCACTAAATAAGGACTACTTGTAATTCAAATCTTTTCATGTTTCTTTGTTTTGCCCATCCTATGTAACAAGATACCTATTATATTTTTGGACTGGAGACGTGGTTTCCATTTAGTCCTTTTTGCTGTGGTTGGATCTACAATCATGTTGCTTTTCTTTGTGTGAGAAGCAACTTTCACACCAGACAAGAATATAAACATCTCTTGTTTTACATTTTCATTATTTGTGATGATTTTAGCCATTTGTGCAATTATGTCATTGTGTAAATTAGGTTATTTATGAAATGCATCCCTTGCTTAGGTCCAACCAGATTCTATGGCATACAGTACATTATATCCTACATGTCACTTTACATTTTTGTATTATGGCATAATTATTCAAATGACACAAATTGATATGAATAATATAATTTACATTATTTATGTAATTATAATATGAAAATCTCAACACAGATGATGAAATGTTGCTATTTAAGAGACATTTGGGAAGAATGAAGCCTCTTCCTCCTAGATAGTTTGTTAAATAATATTTCACTGTGATTATGGTAAAACAAAAGTATTTTGTGGGTACTAGATGGAGATGTTGGACAAACATATGGACTTCCCATTCTTAGACATCATTTAGAGGTCTATGAAAAAAACCTGGTTTGTAAAGTCAGTGCTAATATTCTGTGTATAAACTCAGCAGCCTCATGGAATGGATCATACATGTTTTATTGAAGATAAATTCACTAGAAAATAATAGTGTTCATCTCAAGAAAACTATAGTGATTCTGACAGCAACTAGCAGTACTTATTTATTTATTTATTATTTGTTTATTTATTTATTGTTTGTTTGTTTGTCAAACATGTACAAGATAACAAGTATAGGTATGAACATAAACATGAACAAAGGAAGTAAATACAGATAAATGGGGACAGTAAGACAGGGACGGTAGGCATGCTGGTGCGCTTATGCACGCCGCCTTTATGGACCTCTTAAGAATGGGGTGAGGTCCGCAGTAGACAGTTTGAGATTGAAGCTGTGAGGGTTTGAGGCTGTAACAACGGAGTCGGGTAGAGCATTCCAGGCGTTGACCACTCTGTTGCTGAAGTCGTATTTTCTGCAATCGAGTTTGAAGCAGTTTACCTTGAGTTTGTATCAATTGTTTGCCCGTGTATTATTGTGGTTGAAGCTGAAGAAATTGTTGACAGGCAAGACGTTATAGCAGACAATTTTATGTACTATGCTTAGATTGGACCGCAGGCGGCACAGTTCCAGATTGTCCAAGCCCAAAATTTCAAGCCTGGTGGCATAGGGAATTCTATTGTGAGTAGAGGAGTAGAGTACTCTTCTCGTGAAATACCTCTGAACTCGCTCAATCGTGTTAATGTCTGATATACAGTGTGGGTCCCAGGCAGACGAGCTGTATTCAAGAATTGGTCTGGCAAAGGTTTTGTATGCCCTAGTTAACAATACAATGTTACCGGAGAAGAAGCTTCGCAAGATTAGGTTAACAACTCTTAATGCCTTTTTGGCAATGCTGTTACAGTGAGCTCTGGGGCTTAGATCGTTTGTGATGAGTACTCCTAGGTCAGTGATGGCTAACCTTTTTGTCGTCACATGCCAAAATGCAATGCAATGCAATACAATTCACGTGTGACCCCCCCATGTGCCCTGCCCCCACACGCATGCGTGTGCTACCCCCCATGTGCACCCCCTGCACATGTGCGTGTGACCCCCTGCACCCCCCCACGCATGCGCCTTGCACCCACCCTTGCCCATTTTTGGCTTCCAGGTTGGTGCAGGAAGTTTTTGAGGCCCAAAATGGGGCACGGGGGGCCTTGCACAGTGCCCCCATGCCCTGTTTTGGCTTCCAGGTTGGTGCAGGAGGCCTTCCAGGCCCAAAACGGGGTGCAGGGGCCGCGCCAGGCCCCTTTTGGGCCTGGAAAGCCTCCTGCACCAACCTGGAAGCCAAAACGGGGCATGGGGGCACCGCACAAGGCCCCAAAATGCAATGCGAGCACCCCCACGCATGCGCCCCGCACCCCACGCATGCACACGCATGTCCCCTGCATGTGCCCCACCCCCTGCGCATGCACGGCAGAGACCTAAAGACCAGCTGGCCGGTGGGAGGCGCTGCACTGTGCCCCGTTTTGGGCCTGGAAGGCCTTCTGCACCAACCTGGAAACCAAAACGGGGCACAGGGGGCCCGCACGAGGCCCCAAAATGCAATGTGAGCACCCCCCCACGCAAGCACCCCACCCCCATGCATGCGTGCACGTGTCCCCCGCATGCGCCCCGCCCCCTGCGCATGCATAGCAGAGACCTGAAGACCAGCTGACCGGCGAGAGGCGCATGCGCATGCACGGTGGAGCTGGGCTGGGACGACGGCTGGCGTGCCCGCAGAGAGTGCTCTGCGTGCCACTTGTGGCATGCATGCCATAGGTCCTAGGTCCTTGACAGAGTGAGGGTCGTCTATGAGATCGTTTCCGCCCAACTTGTATTTGGTGTTCTGATTTTTATTGCCAATGTGTAGGACAGAGCATTTATTAGTTGAGATTTGGAGTTGCCAAATGCGCGACCATTCTGACACATAGTCAAGGTTGCTTTGAAGGGCAGCAGCATTGTCAGTGGTGTTAAATAGTTTAACATCGTCGGCGAAGAGAACGCAGTTGCTTATAATATGATCACAAAGGTCATTTATGTAAAGTATTTATTTGTATCTCTTCAAAGCAGCTTAATCAGAACCACAGGATTGCAGTAAACAGTAAGATATCAAAACCCAATAAAAAAGAATATCAGTTTATAAATCCATGGCGATAGCATTCATGAAGCAGTGAATTTCTCCTCCTAATATGTACTTTATTTTCTCATGCCTTCTGTTATTTTACTATCCCTTGCTGGAAGCAATAATAATTTAAAAGTGTGAAAGCTGCGTAGTTTGTATTATCTAGGTTGACCTTTATTCTTTTATTGATTTGTTTCCAGTAAAAACCCAAAACAAACTCCACCTTTAAATTAGTCAAGCTAGCAGTAAAAGAAAATGCAGTCCCTGCCTCCAGCTATAACACAGAATATTACCTGAATGACAATACCAAGAAGTATTCTTCTATAGGAAAAATAGCATTACCATTGCTTATCACTCCCATTTGAAGGCAAATCACTTTCTGTTCATGTCTTTCCTACTTGAGGGAACGTCTTAAAAATATTTAAGATGCGCGTTATTCTACTTAACGTCTTAAAAATATTTTATTTGAATAAATTCAAAATAAGGGCTGTGGCTTCTATCAACTTAAAATGCAAAAGGACCACTTAGCTAGCTATATAAATGGGGTTTTATTTATGGGAGTTCTTCTATCAGCTAAAAGACCATATTTATTATTCACAGAAGTGCAGATTACATTGCTCTTCTATATGGCATTTCCACTAAATCAAAAAGCTGACAGGTTATCTTTAATAATCTTCAGAGACATATAGAGAATACTTCCTAAATGCTAAGGGAAAAGTTGATGGTTGCAGAACGTCATTCAAATGAAACAGTTTTGAGAGAAACTATATATTCACTTTTATTAGTAACCATATATTTCCTTTTTAAAATGTAATTTGACCTTAAGTTTGAAATCACTGTTACCTGGCAATGGTGGTTTTATGAACTGTCATCATAGGTGTTGAGTTCATATTAGATCTTTAAGAAGGGAAAAATCCATTGAGCCAAACCATGATTCTTCATGACTACACAAGCACATCTATGCAATGGGACCAAAGTCATTTGCTGTTTTCTTTTTCCAGGATGTGGTTGTTGTTTTTTCAACTTTCTAGTTAGCTTACATTCCAGGTGAAATCCTACCCAACCTCTAACTGGACCAGATCCTGCTTTTCCTCCAACCCCAAACAAGGACAGCCAGATGCTGCCACATGTTTAAATATGCAGGTCTTTAATTATATACTTTAAAAAAGAATATTGTAAAATAGCATAGGATTAATTCATATTTCTTTCTTGGGCTCTGTTAGTCCTGAAGGACATAGAACTACAAGAAGAAATGCAGATTTTTAAAATCATTTTATCTAACAGACAATACAGACTTTGAGCCCTAGATGAATTTTAAGTTAAGGCTTTACTTCTTTAGTTTTAAAAACAATCTAGAAAGCATACATCTTGCACTATTTACATTCTGGAACAAATGAGATGGGTAAATACATTTGCTTTGCAGTACGTTCCTAGCAAGAACGTTAGACAAGGTGATGCAATTGCCTCCCTTAAGTATATTTATATTCCTAAGATATTATAAAATGTGAGTGCCTTTTTGTGTTTAATAGTTATTCTGTAGCCATGCTATGTCTTGACTAAAGTGTTAGTTTTCAGATGGTGAGTTGTGCCGCAAATAATTGGAATGGGCATGCCTAATGAAGCAAAGAGTGAGCAGGAAGGAAGGGATTGATCATAAAATAGTTTTGGCCTCACTTTTTTGGTTAAATCTTACAAAGGATATGAACCTCCCCTCCCTTTCCTTTTCTTGTCATTTTAATAAATTTTACTAACAGATGAAAATATGTTGATCAATATTATCACTTTACATTTTAGGAAAAGTTAGTCTAGTGAAGCAATAGACCAGTAGAATGTACAGTATGTCCTCCAGATCAGGGGTGGGTTCCAACTTACCTCGCTGCCGCTTCACTCCCTCCCATGCCGCCTGGGCGTGCCTCGTGGGCACGCGCGCATGCGCAGTAACAAAAAATCCAAAAAACCAAAACCAAAGCCAAAAAAAAGATGGCGACCACATGCACGGTGCCGGAACTCGGCTTCTGCACATGCTCAGAAGGGGGGGGGGGATTTCAAAAAAAAATATCAAAAAAATTCAATTTTTTTTAAAAAAAGATGGCGGCGCCCACGGACCGGCACCGACCGATCCGGTTCGGTGACATCATTGTGACATCACCAGCGGGCCGCTACCGGTTCGGGTGAACCAGTCCGAACCGGGAGGAACCCACCCCTGCTCCAGATGTTTGTGATCACATTTCCTATTTAAAATAGCTTTATGAATCAGATCCCAGTCATGGCAGAGATTTTATTGCTTTAATACTTTCACTATTTGAACATTTTACAGTAGCTACATTTACATTGTATAACCAGAACACTTAACTGGGGGGGGGAGTTGTTTACATTTCCACATCATGAAAAACCTAGCTAGTTTTATGTGGGTTACATTTTGTGTAGCTTAATGTGTTGTACACCCCGACGCATACAATTAGTTTATGACTCACTATATTTGCAAATCTAGCAAACTGCTTAATTTAGTAACCATGTGTTAAGTTAAATGTGTGATGCAAATCCAGCCTGATAGTACTAGTAACCATAAAGTTATGAATCCAAATTTTCTCCCATTGGGTTATAAAATTATGTCATATAGGCATTTCTAGAATTAAACTAAGTTTGAAGACAAATGTGGAATTTTGAAAGACATGCATGTCTTTCAAAATTCCACATTTACTGCAAGTAAGTCCTGTTTACCCATTAGACTAATATGGTTTGTTTTAAGCTTGGTTAATGAGCCATTATGAATAAGCACTATATTTTAATCAACTCATATAGTTTGTTAAAAAAAATTATGATTTAAAGGCATGGCATAGTATCAAGTGTGAATCCATGACACACTGGTAATACATTGGATTTTGTAGTTCGTGAATGGCACTGAAAACTTTTTTTTTAATTTTTGCAGTTTAACTCATTATCATCAACTGCCAACCTAGCAGTTTGAAAGCATGCAAATGCGAGTAGATCAATAGGTACCACTTCACTGGGAAGGTAACTGTTTTGTGATGTCCTGTTAGCCACATGACTGTGGAAATGTCTTCAGACACTGCTGGCTCAATGGCCTTGACACAGAGATGAGCACTGCCCCCTACAGTCGGCAATGACTAGCGGAGTAAAATCCACAGGAACTCCTTTTTTTAACATCATACTCTATATTTCTAAAGGCCAGTGATTGAGAAGTCTGGAATATGTACCTTAGAAATTTTTACAGTTAATTCTTCAGGACTGTTACCATTTTTTTAGCCATTTATCCATTTTTGTGCATCATATTTCTGAGCAATTTTTGTGGGGGGGGGGAAACAAGTTGGTAGCAATCAATGCTTGTGGTGAGTTTGGAAAAAAAAGTAACTTAAAGTTTTATATAACTGGTTTTGTTTATGTAACTGAGGTAACAATTGTTTAACAAAGTCTTAAATAAGGTTTCCTACTTGATTCCTGATAACATTCACTTTAGCAGGGACAGACATAATAAAAATGTCATCCCAGTTAAATCCTCTAATATATAGTATATAAAGGCAGGATTTTTGAATTCAGAGTATTTATGATAAGTTTATTTAATTCTGAACACTACCATAAAGAAGCCTCCAATGAACCTTTGTCATTTTAACAACTATTTTTTATTGGCTACATTTGTACCAGCAAGCACAGAGTAATATCTGAACATCCCATTCAAGGTTTTTTGTTTTATGACTGTTCCTTCACCTGTATAATCTGCATTTATCAACTTGTCCTTTCTAATATAATAAAAATCCAAGTACTTCCTTTTACGACAACACTGAAGCAAGTTTTAGTAGCACCTCTATTTGTTGGACTTACAGCAACCAACTTAAAATAAACGAATGCAAACTAGCAAGACCGTACAGGAATAAGAACTAGCGGCAGACCCAAATGCTGCTAAGGAGAATAATTGTATATTCAGCTCACCATACAACAATCATGCTGATTTATAGAAATTAGTTTGCTGTGATTCCCTGGTAATTACTTTGGAGACACGGTAGCCATTCATGTCCCCAACCTTTAAATCTTGCATCCCTATTTTCTGTCAGTGCCTTTTGATTTCTCCCATTCATCAGCTGTTACTTTTCATTTCATGGCTCAGTGATAAAACTCTCAAAGTTTTTCCCACTTAGACACCCAACCTGTTTTCTTCTTCAGTGCTTTGACTTTCTCAAGGACTCATTTTTTATCACAGTAAATATTGCAGGCTAATAAATGTTCTCTCTTTTTCATGATGTGCAGACAAGGATCTGAATCTTAATTATATTAAACTGGATCTCTAGGTAAACACATGGCATTTTTGCTGCATAATGCAAGATAAATGACTAGAAAATGCAAGCAGTTTGGTAATAATTCTCAAATCCAACATGCACCTCAATAGTATGCTTGTTTATTTATAAGCTTGAAGTAAATGTACACAGGACTGCAGTTTTTCAGGAAAGTCTTATGGTCCCTCTACCTTTTGCCAGGCCTAGTAACATTAAAACTAGTAGAGATTACACATAGATTACTTTCTCACTCAGCATGATTAATATCATAAGCCAGCGATTCGGAGAAGCAGTACTCACAGGCCTGACTTCAGATATAAAACTTGTAAATGACTGGCTCCAAAATGTATTCAAGTGTGTTGTGGAACTGATTCTACATACAATATTGCTAACAAGGCAATATAAAACCATACTTTGTTGAGCACGCTGTAGGTGCTAGTTTGCACATACTGTTAAATTTCAATGGATGGTTTCACATGTCAAACTAATCCATTAACAAGCAAACTAGGTTATAGCTTAACTGTGTTGTGGTCCATCGGCTGCCAGCAGAGCTGCAGTGTCAGACGAAGAGGAGGAAGAGCCTGGGCCAGCTTCGGAGCCTTTGGAAGGTGCTGATAAGGAAACAGCATCAGAGACAGAGCCTTCCATCCTCCCCCAGGTGGAGAGGCAGCTGTCTTCGGGGCCTGAGCTGAGTGAGGGGGAGGAACAAATGGGGCCCATCCCAGATGCACGTATGTGC
Source organism: Thermophis baileyi (assembly GCA_003457575.1). Classification (NCBI taxonomy): domain Eukaryota; kingdom Metazoa; phylum Chordata; class Lepidosauria; order Squamata; family Dipsadidae; genus Thermophis; species Thermophis baileyi. The sequence continues at coordinate 1,103,955 of QLTV01003280.1, read as the reverse complement.
ACAGAGGAAAAGAGAGGAGAGCAAAGGAAAGCAATCAGCCGGCTCTCAGGGAGAAGCAGACACAGACACTAGCCAGCCCCTCCCTGGCTGGGAACTAAATAGGAGGGGTTTGGGAGTGGCCAGTTGTCGCAGACAACCATTCGTTTCTAGTATACAGCAAGCAATTCAGATTTCTTGGCTGAACCCAGGTTTGCTGCGACTAATTACGTTTGATTTTATTTGTTTATCCCTGTGAATAAAAGACTGTTACTGCCCTGTTATAAAAAGGGGTTGTTTTACTCACGAGTAAACATCTTATCACTGCTTGCAAAGGCTGGGTCAGAATAAACTCTATATGGGGCCAGACTAATATCTGAGAAAGAAAGCTGTAATTTTAGTGATGCCCTGATCGCCATAGTTGTCACTAATGTCAGCACAGGAATGAGGCCATTCTTGACATCCCATGTACGTTCTACAAACTCTGCCACCTGCATACAGCAATATCTTTGGTTGGGTCTCTGTTGCTTCTTGATGGTTCTCGTGACAGATCTTTGGAGAAAGCATGTTCATTGACCACTATCATGCATGAAGTATTGCTAGAAGAAAAAAAAATCCATTGCTATGATTCTTAAAAATATGCATCCAGCCATAAAGCACCATTGTAACATGGAGGATCTATATTGGAAACCCATTTCCTGGTGAAAACTGAATATTCAAGCACATTAGAAGCTGCACCAATAAAGACGTAATTGAGGATGTGGTTAAAATCTTACATTCAAGAAAATCTGAGCTGCCTTTACACTAAATTAAAAATGACACTGAAGTAGAAAAGAGAATTAAAATCTTAAAAACTAAGGTATAAGAGTTATGCTGACGGCAGAAAGTATATATCTGTATATAGTCCAGAAATGGAAGACTATCCCAGTTTTAGACTTTTGGTACTTCACTTTTTAGAAATGTTTATTGGAAAAATCTGTGTCGGTCTGTTTTTCTAAGAATATATAGCAGGCCTGTCAAACACCCGGTCCGCGGGCCGGATGCATCACACACTGGCCATGCCCACGCCTGGTTTAGCAAAGGGGAAAAATGTCCCGATACGTCATGTGACACCGCCATGACAACATGAGTTTGACACCCCTGATATATAGTAATATATGATTAATGCAATGAGTATTGCATCATAGCAAAATATAAAATAGGTTTGAAAAATAGCTTCTCATTTGGGAAGATTATATTTTGTTTGATATTCAGAATCAATTAAGAGATATTTGACCAAGTCATGATATAGATTTTGTGGAGGGAAAATAAATTAAAGAGGCTTTAAAGAGGAGTCATTAATCAGCAATTTTAAATTGTTGACTTATTGCAGCTTATTTGGGTAAAAAATGCATTTCTTGGTTGAAGTTATACTGATTCTTTTTCTGAAACTTTAATTAATAATTTCTAACTATCTTAGTGCCTGAAATTTAAATGCAGGTATTGCAGAATCTGGAATATTTAGTTGCTCTGGTAATGATGACAGTCTTTTAAACTTTGGAACAATGATGTCTGAATTTCTTGTTGATCCACAGCTGTCAAAAGCTATTTTAGCTTCATGTAAATTTGATTGCTTCTAGAATTGCTGTCATGGCAACAAGTAAGCTTTGAACTCTTCTGACTTCCAGAATATGTATAAATAACTGTTAATAACAAATTTAAAAAATTAGTTGGCTCATAAACAATTAATACATTTTCAACATTACTAAACAGGAATTCAAGCCTTATTATTTGATTGTCATAAACATTGCTTCTACTTGAATAATCTGATCTGAATTAAAATATACCTTAAAATGGTATCAATTGCCATTAACAGTTTTTTCATTTCACAGTGTATCCTATCAAAACATTTCTTTGATTACCTATTTTATTGCATATTGGACGCTTAAAAATGACAACATTTGTAATTAATGCAGTCCGGAAATGTAGATTTAACTTACACAGGTATGTTTGACATAGAAATTCAGATTGGGTGATGTGACTTCATTCACACTATCTTTAATGAAAATACAATTGTACAATCCTACCGATGTTTGTCTATACTATACTATTTGAACAACTGATATTGGATTTGCTACAAATGATGTAGCAAAAGAATGATTAACTGGCAGTGCAGAAACACATATTTCAAAGTGCAAATAAATTCTATTGATAGGAATATAGCTTGCTTTTCACAGTTGTAGCTACGTACTATTTAAGTATACTTGTCTCATAAAGATAAGTGATAAGTGCATTTCTTCTTGATAACATCATTTCAAATGAAAATTGAGAGCTTTCATAAAATGGATGTATACTCTTTGCCAGCATCCCAATGCATGTGGCCTTTAGAAAAAAAAAAGATTTGTGCATTCTATTTATATGCAAGAATCTTTTTCTGCAAGGAATAAATACATTATTTTACCCTGCTAAATAAGCACACTTAAATATAGCATCCTTTTAGACAGTTTTATTAAACCGACTGGAAGTTTCATTGTCACCAGTACAGAAGGATGTATATGATTTTAACAGTCGTATTTATCCAGCTTTAAAATCAAGTATTTTGGGAGCAATGTTTTTAAATAAAACAAGGACCAATCAATAATAAAATAATAAAAGGTTGCTATACATCACCAGAGAATGTACAGCATATCAATAGAAAAACTAAATTCTGTAAGGGCCTAACAAGGCAAAATCAATAGAAGGCAATAAAACTATGAGGAGGAGGAACAATAAATAAGGAATATGCATTTTGCTTAAATGATATAAGGGTGTCCAATTTTATTGTGACCTTCAGATTACAATACTACACTCATGAAATAAGCTTCATTAATCCTAACGAATGTGTAGAGTTGCACTATTATGCATATACTATTAAAACTCTTGGGTCTATTTGATTATTTGTAATCTTCAATTGGGTAAAACAGTGCATCATAGGACAATTTTTAATCAATGTATCCATCAATCAAATGGGATAACTTATAGAATGTGTCCAAAATCTGGGATCCATGACTCCCGTGGGATTGAAATTCAGCCAAGGTAAGACCATTTCAGTGCTGCTGTAATCAGCTGTGGTCATGTGATCATCATTTCCAGTCCTCCTGCCTTTTCCTACAAGGAAAGACAGTGGGAAAGTCAGTAGAAAGTCAGAAGTTGCTCTCGTGCTCATTGCTTTTTTGACTACCTGTGATAAATCCCTTTATGTTTACATAAGGAAATACCTCTGCAATAATAATCCAGCAGGTTTTCTAGTAATGCAGGTAATCCTCAGTTTATGGCCATAATTGAGCCCAAAATTTATGGTGTTAAGTGAAAAATTTGTTAAGTGAATTTGTCCCATTTTACGACTTTTCTTGCCACATTTGTTAAGTGAATCACTGCAGTTGTTAAATTAAGAACATGGTTGTTAAATGAATCTGGGTTCTCCATTGACTTTGCTTGTCAGAAGGTCGCAAAATGACTCCTGAACACTGCAACAGTCATAAATATGAGTCAGTTGTCAATCATTTGAATGTAAATCACATGACCATGGGGATGCTGCAATGGTCATAAGTGTGAAAAATGGTCATAAGTTACTATTTTCAGTGCCATTGTAACTTTGAACAGTCACTAAATGAACTGTTGTAAGTCAAGGATTGCCTGTATAGAAATTCTAAAATAAAAGCACAGGTTGTTATGACAAGTAGTAAGAAAAACATATGAAAATAGTTCTTTTAACACATTTCTTAAAATAAAATAGTTATGAATTTGTTCAGGAATTTTCTGTCATAGAGACATGCTGGAACAAAGAAAAAGATACATAACAACATGGTACATGGGCCGTAGATTAAAATAAACTAGAAAAATAGAGAGAATACTTTTGTAAAGTAACAAGTCCAAACTATGGAGAGTCTTAAAAAACACAACTCCAAAAGCTAAATACTAAATAAAACAGGATAAAATGTAGCACTGCATTTAATTTTCTTTATCTTGTGACCAGAAGGTTTAATCAATGAAGGCTGTGTATATGCTGATTATCGTACTCTCTGGTCTATGTATTTAACAAACAACAATTACATATCAGTCTTATAAATACTATAGTTATTAAAAAATTAGAATTCACTGTAATTTGTTCAAAAATAATTCCATGTATCAGTGATAGGCAACACGTAACTCATTAGAAATGGGTAAAGTCTCATCACTGTGGGTAATGTAGAGCAATAGTGAGGTAACTACAAGGTAATTTTACATTTGGAGGGTCAGGTTGCCTATCCCTGGCAATCTTAAACATTAATTTCATAAATGTCTTCTAGCAGTTGATACAATAAATCTTTAATTAAAAATGGGCTTCTCGAGTAAAATGTAATTGTGCATTTTCCCCTCAGACAATACTGGAAAATGTGTCGGGTTTATGTTCTGAATTGTTCTGTATTAAGAGTGACAGAAGCCATCAAAACAGAAACGGAGGACAATATGAGACAAATTGAGCTCCCAGTTTCTGCAACCAAAAAAATGTACTGAACACAAAATAAGTCGTCTTATCTAGCTACTTTATGCAAATAAAGAGAGCATTTAGATAGCTTCAACTAAGTAATTAACATTACAATCTTAATTGTATCCATATGCATAACTTTAATTTCCACTTGAAATCATGAGAGCTTTGTTACTTTGCTACTAACATTTTACGGATGAAACTTTTTCTTTTGAACTAGTTTTCTTTTAATGCCAAGGCCACACTCCTATGCTCACTTCCCTGAAAATAAACTTTATATCTGCGAATGTGTAATATTATAACCATACTATATTATACATTATACTAACAGTAAAGAACAGTTTTTAAATAGGCAAAATAAACCAACTTTGAAGAGATTGCAGACTTAATCGTACTGAAGTAGGCATATATTCAGATTAATTCCATCTAATTATAACACATAGAGATGCTTTTTCCTGTTTTGGACTGCTCATGACATGGATGGATCTGGAACCTACTGAATGTTGTGAGATTGGCAACTACTGTATCTCATCTTTGCCCTTTGTACTAATTTATACTATAACTTCATAAAGACTTAGAAAAAAAATTTGGAACCTTGATCTTATACAGTATATATGTTGATGGCAGCAAGACTACCGTTTACACAAAAATGGAAGGACATTTCGATTCCCACTATGGACGAATGACTACAGAAGTTGATGGAGCTGGCAGAGATGGCTAAATTGACTGTTTTGATTCAAGAAAAGAATATACGGTAAGTACTTTTGTTGCTACATGGAGACCGCTTCTGGACTTTGTGCTTCAGGTGGAAAAAAATGAAACCTTGATTTGGGGTTTTACTGATTTGATTTGTTGTTATAGAAATGGCTAGTTTATATTATAATGGAAAAGTAAAAAGTTGAGATTCAGTGTTAATGCTTTATTCTACTGCAACAGAGAGTCGGAAGTCAATGCTTGTTTTTTTCTCTTGCCCCTCTCCTCAATTTTCTTTTCCTCCCCACTGTGTCCTATTATTTAATTTCATATTTTTGTATTTTATTCTATAATCTAATAAAAAATATTTAAAAAATAGATACCGTAACTTCATGAGGATCCCAGATGATTTGTATTCCATGAATTTAGTACAGCATGCTGTAGCTGAAAATGCTATAAAAATCATCTTAGCAATATCATCAGACGTGTCAGACAAACCTTTTTTTCCCCATTCATTTTTCTATATTACTTGAGTAGCCTGTGCAAGCAAAGTTGCTGATTGTGTTCTATCTCTCAGTTCAGAGCTTTGCTTTGGCTATTACTCAGGAGAGTTTCAACTCCCCAAAGCTTTTCTAATGAAAAATTTCTAAATTCTGATTTAATCAAGGAAATTGAAATACTGCCTAAGGCATAATGATGTTTTTTTGGTTTTGCTTTGAATTTCATTACCCTCAACTTCAACTCTTTTCATTTCAGTTATTGATGGCAGGCATGGCTACTGGAAGCATTCCTAATTTTGCACACTTGTGCATATGTCTGTATGTATCAAAAGCGATAATCTAGATATAGCAGTGTATTTATTCAATGCTCTTCTGCCTGAGAAAAATGGGTAAGAGCTACATTATCACCATTTTAAATGCCAGTGGAGCTCGTCTTCATAAATACAAAGATTTCAGGATATTGATGTCTGTGAACCTTCATTTTAGTCAAGGGAAAACTGCTTATTGGTCCAACTACTTCACTATTTCTGCCTCATATTATGTAGATCTCCCATGCTAGATAGATCTCAGGGATTTCAGATCAAGATCTACCAGGAATTATTAGGCTTTTCTCTGGAGCTTTGGGCATCCCAATTCACATGCTCAGCCATTGGATTTTTTCAAATACTTTTTTGGAAAAGCAACTATGTAATACCTATTTGTCTATGGATATTCTCAGTCATCCAGGTCATGGTTGTCCCAAAAGTGCTTTTTCAAGAGGCAACTGGACTTTCTGGTTTTTCTTTGAAGACGTTTTGCTTCTTATCCAAGAAGCTTCTTCAGCTCAGAGCTGAAGAAGCTTCTTGGATAAGAAGCAAAACGTCTTCAAAGAAAAACCAGAAAGTCCAGTTGCCTCTTGAAAAAGCACTTTTGGGATACCTTACTACTGTTCAGGCCATAGTAGCCTTAGTAAACAACACCCCTTTTCCCCAAAGGATTTATTCATTCATATCCACAATGAAGGCAAGAGACATTTGAATCCAAGCCATATTCCTAAAGTGTTGTCCCAGTCAAGCGCTGTGTTAGACACAGTATTTTTTAAAATAATGCTTATTGCAGTCACTGGAACCTGATTCACCATTTAACACATCCTTGCAGAGATAGGCTACGGTTGTATCAATATATTCATTATAAATTTTAGTCGATAGGACTATTTGTATAAAATGGCTTGCTTGCAGCTCGGTATAGCTGATATGAATTTTTTTCCTGTATAAATAATGAATTTTGATTTAAATACTTTTTATTTACTGAAACAGGAAATAAAATATTAAAATCTTTCTTAGAAATGTTAAAATGAGTTTGCAACTCAGCATGTCTGTTTTGTTATTTAAAACCAGAACATGTTTTTTTTTTAAAAAATCAAATAAGCTAAGAGACTATTTGTAAACCAACAAACCTACTTTGACACACAGAACCTATCCAACTGTAAGATTTAAGAAACAAAATCCATGGTACTTTCTAGAGATGAAAGTCTAGTAATTCCAGGGCTATGCCTGCAGATCAAACATCCATGTCTCCTATTATATTTATCAACACAATGGGCTTAATGTGCACTTGTATATAGGCTGGTAATCCTCTTAAAACATTTCAGAATGAATAGATTCTATGTGACAGCAGGAAAATATTATTCCTGGATCCTTTGAAATTAGAAAAATGTTAGTTCCTCTAAGTTCCCGTAAACTATACACTGAAGCAACTGTCTTGCAATCTTGGTAACTTCCAGTGTGTAGACTTCAATTCCCAGGATTCTTATCAATGGCATGCTAACTGTAGAATTCTGGGATTTGAAGTCCATATACCTGGAAATTGCTACAGCTGGAAAACACAACAATGAAGATTTATAGCTTTTGAAGAATATCCTCTAGCCAAGAACTATGCTATATTTAATTTGCAGATTACAGCACCTGAAGAAAGTCTGCTACCACTGCTTCAAGGAGAGTTGAAACATCCTATTCTGTAGAGGCTTAAAAGTAAACTTTTTTGTATATTTCCTCTTGGAACCAAAGCTTTTTAGACATACTTAAAACTACGGAATAAGTAGTAATGGTAGCCAATTTGGATGGTTTAAAAAGGAGACTAGATAGGTTCATTTTCACACAAGCAGTGGACATTAACTTGATTCAATTTCATGAATTCTTAATCACAGGGTGTATGTGTTAAATCCTTGTTAATGGGAAGTGAAAGGTTTTTGTTACCCAGTCGAGTTTTGTGAACTTGTCAAATACATTCAGGTAACTATTGTGTGACAGAAAATGCTGGCACGATCCAGCAATGTTCTGAAGTATTTATTGGTATGAGAAATAAAACAGTGATAATGATGAAGATTAAAAACAAAATCTTAAAATATGCATCTTTGTTTATTCGATACCTTAACAGATTTGTAGACTTGACACCTCAATATTATATTTCTTTTGGCTTTTGGAATTATATTGCATTTTACTCTCTTTGCCATATTGTGATCTGCTCAGAGTCACTTTGGGTTGTGCGACACCCAAATCAAATAAATTCAGTTAATATTATTTCAGTAATTTGCCTGCTAGTGAAAATAAGACTATTCTGCATAAATTTATCAACCATTTCAGAAACAAAAAACAGCAAATGAAAACAGAAAGTATGATGAAGAACTTGAAGCCCCAACTGAACGATGCATTATTTAATAAGTTTCATACTGCAAACTCTATTAGTATAGATCATGGGTGTCAAACTCACGACCTCATGTTGCCTTCACGTGACGTATCGTGACTTTCCCCTTCACTAAACCGGGGGTGGGCATGGCCAGCACGTGACGCATCCAGCCCCCAGGCCGCGAGTTTGACACCCCTTGTATAGATAGTTCTTACTTAACAAAGTTAATTGGGACCAAAAATTCCATCATTAAATGATACAGTTGTCAGTCAAATAACCCACATGACAATGCTTAGTGACAACAGTTCCAGCCGTCCCAGTTGCCACCATAAAACAAGGACCTCATGACTATGACTTGCAATTTCCTGCCAAGTTCCCCATTAGCAGAAGCTAGCAGAGGTTGCAAATCACGATCATGGAACTGTGGGACACCATGACAACTCTAAGGATTAGGACCTGTTGTAACTAACACTCATTCAGCATAGTTCTAAATTTGAACATTCTATAAAAGAGTGGTCCTTAAACAAGGACCATCTGTATGTTTCTTTTCTATGTATTAGGTATGATAACAGACCAAGTTGTTTTTACAACTTGACACATGATATTGCTGAATATCATAACTGAACAAATGACAATATATTCAGCACATAAAAGTCAGTAAGAAAAGTATGCAGCAAATAAATATTGACAATTATTTAAAAATCCCAATTACACAATTTTAAATGACCAACTCACAGCATACAAAGATGTTGCAGAAATATACCTGACATTTTACAATATGAAGGAAACCTGAAAGAATGCAAACTAGGTGTTGTTTTTTTTAAATGTCCATTTATGACTCAAATGTCAACATCTTATAGGATGACTTCATCCTTCAATACAGTTTGCATAGAAAATGGTCTAGACAGAAAGGTATTCTTTGAACTTCTCCATAACGGCACTCATCCTGTCAGCAGGGATTACCATCACTGTTCGTAAAGGCTTCATAGGTATATCTTCAAAAGACCATCTGCCTCCCAAACATGAGTCACTCTCTTCTTCTACTGAATAACTGAATTTCAGCACCGATTGCTATTAAAAAAAAAAAACTACATTGATTTGGATGATTTCTCAAGTGGAGAAAATAGTATATAATTAGAGAATACAAAATTAAACACCAAGCAAGACATTTAATGAAAACCAGCTATAACTGAAATTCCTGATCAGAAGATTTGGAACTGCCTCCACCTAAATCAGGGTATAAGTCATGGCAGTGGAAACAACGTAAATTACCATTCCTCTGGCAGCCAAGCATAAGGTTAAACAGTTGTTTCAGATTTGAAACAGTGGAGAATCCAGCTTGAGACCAGTTCCAAAACTTCTATTCAAGGCAGCTGCTTCCTAGTTAGATCTGTAGTACTAATCCACAGAATAAGGACACAGGAGCTGAGGGTAAGTTGTCAAATCATACATGGGTTTATCACTATGGCAGTTATACATGCCAAACAATTTATTGTCTAGCAATAGCACTTAGACTTATATACCGCTTCATAGTGCTTTACAGCCCTCTCTAAGCGGTTCACAGAGTCAGCATATTGCCCCCAACAATCTGGGTCCTCATTTTACCCACCTCGGAAGGATGGAAGGCTGAGTCAACCTTGAGCCGGTGAGACTTGAACTGCCAAACTGCAGCTAGCAGTCAGCTGAAGTAGCCTGCAGTGCTGCACTCTAACCACTGCGCCACCTCGACTCTATATCCGTGATGGCGAACCTATGGCACGCATGCCAGAGGTGGCACGCAGCGCCCTCTCTGATGGCACACAAGCCGTCGCCCCAGCTCAGCTCCACCGTGCATGCGCGCGCACCTCCCGCCAGCCAGCTGATTTTTGGGTCTCTGCCGCACATGCGGGGGGCGGGGCGCATGCGGGAGATGCGCATGCATGCGGTTGCGTTCACATGCACTGGGGTTGCACACGCATGCGCGGGGGGTAGGGAGAGCACAGGGGCGCGCACATGCACTGGGGGTGGGGGAGCGCAGGGGATCACAGATGCATGCGCGGGGGGGCACACGGTGTGTGTGTCATGCATGCATTGCATTATGGGTGCGGGCGCGGGTGCATGCTTTTGGCACGCGACAACAAAAATGTTAGCCATCACTGGTCTATATTCAATAGTAATTTCACACTAGAAATAAAAAGCTTAAACCACAAAACTGCAACACTGCCTAAAGTTGCTGGGAATCGGGCAGTGTATAAATGCAATAAGTAAATGTGTGAATCAAAATGCACTTTGGAAATTGAACTAAACAATAGTTTCACCTCATAGAAAAATTCTTCTTCGGCATTTGAAAACATTAGCTCTGCTTTCTGGTGCGTACCACTTCCTCTTTTTTTAGTATTCTTCTTATTAGTGTAAGTCTTGCTAATGAGAAGGTAGAAGTAGCATTTGCCACAAGGTTTGTTTGTACGCTGAGCTTCCACTATTTCTTTCCTAGAAGTAAACGTGTTAATTACATCAAAGATCAAGGACAAAGCACTTCTGTTATATCCAGCCCTCATCCCACAAACTGTAACCACTACAGTAACATTTTAATGTTTAGAAGAAAATGTGATTGTTTTAATGTATTCTCCAGCTACTGTGCAGCTCTGAAAACTACATAATTCAATTTGCCTGCAATATATTGCTAAATATTTATGTCCCTTACAAACAATATTTCCACAATTAAGTAAAATAATCTATTCACAGTAAGTTTGAATTAAAGGCCATATTAGACAACAATATTAAAATGCTGGGCTTCATTTCTCTGGCTGTTACATGTATTTTCTCTTTTTCCCCTCCTATTCTAGATATTTCCATTTAAATAAGGTTTCAGAGGTCATCCAAGGATAAAAATTACAGTTCAAAAATGATTTGGGAGAAGCACTTACTGCAGTTGCTGGTGCATAGGCAGAGCAATCTGGGGAGGAACATTAATGAATCTTTCACTTAGTAGGAAGCCCACAGGCTTAGTGGTGTCACTTAAAAGCTTATCCAGCTGCTCAACCACATTCTGCTCACAGTTCTTTTCACACTGACTTAAGACCAGTTCTTTAATTTGCTCAGCACATTCAGTACCCTAGGAATCAAAAGACAGATCTTTTTTTGTGGTACAAAATAATTGTTTACATAAGACAACTTGAAAAGCAAACTAGTGGGCTTTTTTTTTAGACGTACGAAAATCACAGCTTTTAATAATTTGAAAGGATTTCTTTTAAAATTATCCATTCAATTCTCCCAACAGAAATGCTTAAACTTTTTGTGTCATTCACCCGTTTTTGTCTGGTGAAGCCCAGAGACCTCTTTCCAGAAAAATGTATTAAAATAAAATACATATATACACTGTACTACAAAGGAAACCGACTATACTCGGTTATCAAAATATTAAAAAATATTGAATATGCAATATAGTAGTATATGTGAAAACAAAATCGAATGTTTTCTCCATCCTAATTCATAGACTCCCCCCTCCCCGAAATCTATTCATGGATTCACAGAGACTTACTTTCCATTCTAGCTCACAGTCACAAAGCATATGAATTAAAATCCTAATAAAAATATGAAACGCTTCCAGCCTAGATTAATTCAACGAAAGTAACAAACCAATGTCTAACTTCTATCTTAAATGAAAATATGCCTGAAATAAAAATAACCTCATTATTTGAAAATTCCAGTGAAAAACATAACAACTTAGCATTATTAACCAGTTGCTTGTTAAGAGTTTCTGCTGCTGCTACAAATGAGAATAACAAAGCAGTAAGCAGGCACTCAAAGTTTCCAAAGGAAGGGGAAACAATTAGGAGGCAAACACAAGCTGAAAGTGTGAAACTGAGTAGTTTCTCTCTTTCCAGCTAGAAAGCACAGTCTCAGTCACATGATTTTTTATTTAGTGACCATTTTGCTTAACAGATCCCAAATACAGTTGCTAAACAAGGACTAGCCATATAACAACTGTTAAACATTCCAATATTTCATTGCCAAATTAAGCTAATATTGATTTTTATATGCTCATGATCACTGACCTTCCTTTCTGTTAAATTTAAGAGGCTTATAAAGCCAAAAACCTCATCATTATCTTCGTCATCACTTTCCTCTGTGACTTCGGTTTGCTATGAAAAGAAAATAAACAATTAAATATAGCTGTTGCTTATTCTGTTCAATATTTTAAAGAAGAATTGGTCCCAATATGGCCCTCCTAACTGGACATGCTTCAACTCTCTGAATTTCCTGTCCACGTGGACAATAGAATTTGTAGTCCAACAAATTAAAAAATAACCAAGCTTGAAAAGGCTAGCTCTATTTAAGTTAAAATATACAGGCTGATTTTTCAGAGCAATGTAACATAAAAAGACTAATACACTATAAAGAGTTATATTCAGTAGAAAAAAGAAGAATGTTTCATTGGAAGAGGCAGCATTAAAGTATTTAGTTTCTCAACACCAGCTTAACTACCTGCATTATAGGACCCAAGGATAAATCAATTCAAAGTACCATATCTGTGGAACCAACATTTATGAAGTAATATTTTTTTGCACTTGCCACTTTCATTGATCTTGTAGCACACACAACAAAGTCTATCTTAGTACTTAAGGAGAGTCAGGCAACTTATCCAAATTAAAACCTTAGAATATTAACCACATTGGCGAATGCCTGGGAATCTGTGACTAACCATAGAATTGCAGCAAAAAGAAGAAAATGTATTTATATTTATATTGTAAAGTGCTCAGAACTTTGGGAGCAGCGGAACACATACATTCTTGTTATTAAATAAACAAGATTATTCAGAAACATGATTAAGCACAGTACAGATACAAAACACATGGATTTGGGTTGTATCATTTCCATGAGAGCATTATCTGCAAATATAACCTTCTAGTTTGTTAATCATTTCGTTGCCATTGTGATTTTTCTGCATCTCTTCAATTCCACAATACTCTCTCATGTTTATGATGACCAAAATTACACATTGCACAATATTCCAACTCTGGTTATATATTTTATGATTGTACTGAATTGGCAGTTTTATTTTCAATTCCCTTGAAACTTTTTTTCTTTAACGATAACTACCTGCAATTGTAATGACAGCTGACAGGACTCAAATATATGCTTTCTAAGCAATCATTATCAGCTCAAATCCCACAAACATGTTTGTACAATCTCGGTTTTTCAAGCAACTTTGTACTTGCTTATATACTGATCAATATTTAGAACTACGATATTGCAGGAAATGGCACTTTCCTCAATTTGCTGAATTACATAATTAATTATGTAAAAGGTGAACTTGAACAATTCTATCTAGTCTCTGAAATACTGTTATCAATTATGGGCAGCTTCATCTTTTTCAGTAATAACAGTGAATTTACACAATCAAAATTGTAACCTATTTGCTCTATGATTCTATCTAGCAGATAACTGGCACCCTATGCAAAATGATACTGCTCTGCCTAAAATGTTTCTAGAACAGGGGTCTTCAAATTTGACAAATTTAAGACTTGTGGACTTCAACTCCCAGAATTCCTAAGCCAGCCATAAGGAATTCTGGGAGTTGAAGTCTCTACAAGTCTTAAAGTTGCAAGTTTGGAGAGCTCTGGTCTAGAAGCACAAGGCAATTGTTGGGACTGTCTTGCTGACCATTAATATTCCAGTAATTCTGTGGGGAATTCAAGTTAATTATGACTATATTGTAGAAATAGCATATAAGAAGAGAAGTTATGAAGTTAAATGGACCTAGAAGCATTGTGGAGATGAACCTTCAGCAACGTACGTCACAGATAAATGCATGATATATGAGCCACAACAATGGGAGGGCAAGTAAAATCTTATTCTAGACCCACAAAAATATTATGTAAATTAAGAAAATATGAGAAGACACTATACCTTGATAACACTTCCAATGTGATTTTGTTGTATCAATATATCAGTCAGATCACCTGTATTAATAGGAGCCTTTAGAAATATCTGAGAGAAAAGAGATTTTTATTTAATATAATATAATCTATATGTGAAATCAGATTTGACAGATAAAGCCACTTTAGCACTGGGCAGGTAGATCTGTAACATTCATTTCTAGGAATTAAGGAAGTATTCAAATGAACGTATAACTTTCTGCATAATGTACTTATGATTTAATTTTATAATATCTAACCGTTCTGCACTCATTTTCTTTATTGAGATTTAATATTCCAAACCACCTTGGTAAATTAACGTGCCCCACAGCTATGCACTTTTTAAATCAAATTGGAATTCATAATTGTAAACTTTGTATTCCTTTCCCTCCCAATAAGCTGCCACAGAAGTAACAAAATAGTATTGCCATGTGGTTAAAAATAGCAATAGCACTTAGACTTATATACCACTCCATAGTGCTTTACTCTATGAGTGGTTTACAAAGTCGGTATTTTGCCCCCACAATCTGGGTCCTCATTTTACCAACCTCAGCAGCATGGAAGGCTGAGTCAACCTCAAGCCCTATCAGGGTCGTACTCCTGGCTGTGGGCAGAGTAAGCCTACAATGCTGCATTCTAACCACTGCGCTACCAGGGGTCCTATGTCCTCAGAATGTGACAAAATCTCATTTGTCCACAATGATTTGAGAACAGTTAAAGAATCATTACTTAGTCAAGAATCATTATTTTAAAACACAAAAACTAAAATCCAGGGTTACAAGAAAAACATACATACCTGTTGTAGTAACTTTTTTATTCCATTTTTATCACCATCAGTTATTGTATGTGCTTCAAATTCAATGTTTACTTCCTATGAACCAAGAGAAATAATACATATTAGTATTCATCTAACTTTATCAATTTTTAAAATCTAGCCATATAAAGATTTGCCAGAGATATATGGTTCCTCATGCACATCTGCTAATTTGTGCCTAGGATATTAATTCCCAAATTCTTTGTCTCAGCTGAAAATAAAATCACTTTAAATCTCTTTTGTCTTTTGGACCGACTTTAAATGGAACCACCATAAATGAAACCGCATTGCCCAATCTCACACAAGCTGCTCCATGCTTCTGACAATCTACTCTAGTGGCTGATGGGAGGTGTAGTTCAATGCATTTAGAAGGAATCAAAATAGAGAAAGGCTCTTCTAGGTTTTGGTGGCAAATATAGCAAGGAAATGCACTTTGTTTACATTCCCAGGCCTCCCATTTTGGTTGTTATCATTCACATGGTTGGAGAATGAAACCCAGAAGAGAAGAAAACTTCAGAGAGTGGAAACGGGCATCAAGAAGTCAATCAAACAGAATAGAGCTGGAAGGGACCTTGGAGGTCTTCTAGTCCAACCCCCTACTCAAGCAGGAGACACTATACCATTTCAGACAAGTCTCTTTGTCCAGTCTCTTCTTAAAAACCTCTAGCGATGAAGCACCCACAACTTCTGAAGGCAAGCTGTTCCACTGGTTAATTGTTCTTACTTTTAGGAAGTTTCACTTTAATTCCAGGTTGCTTCTCTCCTTGATTAGTTTCCATCCATTGTTTCTTGTCTTGCCTTCTGGTGCTTTGGAAAATAAGTTGACCCCCTCTTCTTTGTGGCAGCCTCTCAAATACTGGAATACTGCTATCATGTCCCCCCCCCCCCAGTCCTTCTTTTCTCTAGACTAGCCAAACCCAAATCCTCCAACCGTTCTTCAAATGTTTTTGTCTCCAGGCCTTTAATCAGTTGCTCTTCTTCACAGCCCCCAGGGCTGCGTGCTCTCTCCACTTCTCTTCTCTCTGTACACCAATGACTGCATCTCAAAAGATCCCTCTGTTAAAATACTGAAGTTTTCAGATGATACAACAGTGATTGGTCTCATTCAAGACAACGATGAATCTGCATACAGACGGGAGGTTGAACAACTAGCCTTGTGGTGCAACCAGAACAATCTTGAACTAAATACACTCAAAACTGTAGAAATGGTGGTGGATTTTAGAAGAAAACCTTCTATACTACCACCTCTTACAATACTAGACAACACAGTATCAACAGTAGAGTCCTTCAAGTTTCTAGGTTCTATCATATCTCAAGACTTAAAATGGACACCTAAC
>QLTV01003280.1:1074621-1087474 GCA_003457575.1 Thermophis baileyi | reverse complement strand
TGATACAGTGCTACAGAGCAATTATTGAGTCTGTCACCTGCACCTCTATAACTGTCTGGTCTGGCTCTGCAACCAAACAAGACATACACAGACTTCAACGGATAATTAGAATTGCAGAAAAAAACAATTGCTACCAACCTGCCTTCCATTGAGGATCTGTATACTGCACGAGTCAAAAAGAGGGCTGTGAAAATATCACTCTGCTTAACAACTAATTCCCAGAACACTGTCAAATAATTTACTAAGACTGTATTACTATTATTCTTCTCATCCTTCCTAGTACCTATCTCTTCCCACTTATGATTATAACCATGTTGCTTGTATCTTTCAATTTATATTGTTTTTATTTGTTTCGTAGTACAATTTGATAGCTTATTAGTAACCTTGACTATCACTAAGTGTTGTATCTTTTTATTCTTGATGAATGTATTTTATTCTCATGTACACTGAGAGCATATACACCAAAGACAAATTCCTTGTGTGTCCAATCACACTTGGCCAATAAAGAATTCAATTCAATTCAATTCAATTCAATTCCATTGTATTCAATTCTATTATTATTCTATTATTATTCGCCCAATCACAATTCTATTCTATTCTATTCTATTCTATTCTATTCTATTTTCTGCACTTTCCAGAGTCTCAACATCTTTTTTGTAATGGGGCGACCAAAACTGGATGCAGTATCCAGGTGTGGCCTTACTAAGGCATTATAAAGGGGTACTAATACTTCCTTTCCAATCAGCCTCCATGTTTCCAGTATCTTTCTCCCAGCTTGTAACTGAACCAGATGGGTGTGTGTGTGTGTGTGTGAGAGAGAGAGAGAGAGAGAGAGAGAGAGACAGATGTGATCACCTTCTGACAAGCAAAGTCAATGGGGGAGACCAGATTCACTTAACAAGCGTGTTACTAATTTAACAACTGCTGTGATTCACTTAACAACCGTGGCAAGAAAAGTCGGAAAACGGGGCAAAACTCACATAACCAATTTTCCACTGAGCAACATAAATTTTGGGGTCAATTGCAGCCGTAAGGCGAGGACCCTCTGTAATTCGGAGTGAATGAGAAGCAAGCTGGAAATGAAGGGGATTTCCAGGCAGGACCACACTGTGGAAACGGCGGGATCTTCTCAGGGGGAATGAAGCCAAGGCCAGCAACCAAGCGGCGTTTTTGGAGCCCCCCCCCCCCCCCCCCCCGGATTCGAGGCTGCCTTCAACTCTAATCAAGAAGCCGGGAAAGTCTCGTCTGCTTGCAGGCAGAGGTTGGAAGAGAAGCCGCCGGGCTGGGGTGGGGAGACTCAACTCACCTCGTTAATTTCTTCTTCGTCCTCCTCGCTATCACTCTCCAGCTCCGAATCGGAGTCCTGGCCGTCGCTGCCTTCCTCCTCCTCCTCCTCCTCCTCCTCCACCACCAGCCGAGACTTTGAAGGCCCGTCCGCCTTCCTGCGTTTCGCCCCAGTGGCCATGCTTCTTTGTTTTTTTTCACCTGCTTCCTCTACACGCATGCGCTCGCGAGCCGGAAACGCGGGCGGCGCGGAAGCGAAAGCAAAGGCGAGAGCCGGTCTGGGAGAGGAGCCGCCGAGTATCGACGTGGTTCGGAGCCGCTGCCTCCTGTGGGAAGGATCCACGGCGGGGGCGGAGGGGGGGAGAAGAGAAGGGGGGCAGCTCCTATTCAACCAATGACCGGTTTGGCAGGCTTAGATAGGGTAGGTAGAGCGCGCGTTCCGGGAACGGAACTTCCCCTCTGCCAGCGTCGGTCTAGGGCGGAGCTTGGCTTCTGCCTTGGTCTCTTAGGGGGAGCCTTCGGGTCCCAGTTGCAAAAATGAGGGCGACTTCTCGGGGGGGGGGGGGTGCAAAGGGGGGCGTAACCCTTGAATGCAGCCAGCGGCTGTCCTTCTCTTTGCCTCTCAAATGCAGTCAGCCTGCTGTAACCAGGTAGTAGTCCTCAACGTAAGAACCACAATTGAGCCCATTTATATTGATGAAAAATTTATATTGATCAGAAATTTGTTCAGTGAGTTTGCTCTGTTTTACAACGATTCTTGCCACATTGGTTAAAGTGAATCGCTGCGGTTTCTTAAATTGGTTGGGCGGCTGTTAAGTGAATCTGGTTTCTTTACTCGTCAGAAGGGCGCCAAAGGGGGGATCGCGTGACTCTGGGATGCTGCAACCGTCATAAACGTGAGTCAGTTGCCAAGCATCCGAATGTAAATCACGTGACCGTAGGGATGCTGTGACTCTCGTAAGTGTGAAAAATGGTCATAAGTCACCTCAGCACCATTGTAACTTTGAACAGTCACTAAATGAACGTTTGTAAGTTGAGGACTACATGTATATGCATGTTTCAATGCACGCATTGCAGTGGTGCACTGCAATGCATGCAACGTCAAATGGTGTACAGTTGGCTTTTGTAGTAGCCAACCTCCAATGACCGCAAGTTGTGGCTTTTTCTGTTTTATTATTTATTATGCGTATGACTTGAATTTTGCCCCAAAGGATTGGATTGCTGGGTAGAATTATAATACATGTATAATATATGTATAAAGAAACAAATGCTTTTTTCAAGACATGGAGATCTCATGTTAATACAAGCTAAGAATATAGTGCAATTGAAGTACTCCCCCTTCCTCCCGAAGAGACAGCGAGAGAGAAATACTGCATTCAGTAGAGAGGGGAAAAAAGATTTTTAGTCTTTTTTATTTTTCTGTAGGAGAATGAGAGGAATAAAATACCTTTGTATCCTGTTCATTATTTTCTTCTTATCATAGTATTTCCCTAAAGTTGGGAAAAGATCAGCACAATATTATGGTGAAGTTATGTTCCAAAGTCATCCTTAAAACATAACCCAGTATTTTGCTTATGGCAAATGGGAGACAAGGTAATCTGACTGATGTAACTGAAGATTATTTTAATTTGGCCTGGTATTACTCTCAGACAAGACAAGTGCTTTGGATAATTCTATTCCTCACCCCATCCACCCCCAGGTTTTATAGGGAAGCTTTTGGCCTGATCCTATATATTCTGATCCTATCTATCCATCCAATTCATCTGCACCTCATTCCAACCAGATCATAAATTTACTCTCCTCTATAATTCAGTACATAATACAATAGATGTATTCTCCATTAAAGGGTTTTTTTGCTTCTTGGTGATCAATAGGAGTAAAAACATCCCTCAGGATATAATTGGAGAAATTTTCCCACCAAGAAGAGGGTGAGGCAATATAGGTTATGTAAAACCTGGTACACTGATGATGCTGTTGACATACTGTTATGGTTTGATGTAGTGTTACATCCGTACATCTTTCTGGTCTGAGAGCTTAAGAAAAGGAAAGTATACATGCTACTCTAAAAATTATCATTAGTATTTTTAAGTATGGCTGCCATATAGGGTACCACTTGCAATGTGGTTCCAAAGAAAGGTATAGCTTGACAAATGTCTATGGAGATTCTCAGTCATCCAGGTCATGGTTGTCCCAAAGGTGCTTTTTCAAGAGGCAACTGGACTTTCTGGTTTTTTCTTTGAAGACGTTTCGCTTCTCATCCAAGAAGCTTCTTCAGCTCTGACTGGACCATTCGCTGACTGGATTTCTCACCAAATGATTCATCAGTTGTTGTTTGTAACATGATTAATAATTGTAAACTATGATTTATGATCTATGACCTATTACTTACTGTTTATATGTGCACTCTGAGCTTATGCACTGGAGACAAATTCTATTCCTATTCCCATTCCCATTCCATTCCAAGAAAGCAAGTTTAAGAAACTCAGCAATGAAGAACTTGCTGTAATATTGGAAGACACCAAATAAAACCCCAAATATCACAAAATAGCAAAATTCAGATAGTCCTTGACTTACGACAACAATTGAGCCCAAAATTTCCTAAGCAAGACAGATAAGTGAAATTTGCCCCGTTTTACAACCTTTCTTGCCACAATTGTTAATTGAATCACTGCAGTTGTTAACTTAGTAACATGGTTGTTAGGTGAATCTGGCTTCCCCATTGACTTTGCTTGTCAGAGATCACAAAAGGTGATCACATGACCCCGGGACACTGCAACCATCATAAATACATGCCAGTTGCCAAGCATCCAAAATTTGATCTTGGGGATCTTTCACAATCTTAAGTGTGAAAACCGGTCATAACTCATGTTTTTCAGTGTTGTTGTAACTTTGAATGGTCACTGAATGAATGGCTGTAAGTCGAGGACTACCTGTAGCTATTTCACAAAATGCACTGGCAGGATTCAAAGAAGTATACAGAACCAGGCACAAATTAAATATCCCTCCAAACTATACATAGATAAAAAAGCCCCAGCAAACTATACATTAGCTTAGGGAAGACAAACACACAACATATATCAGTGATGGCGAACCTATGGCACGCGTGCCACGGGTGGCACGCGGAGCCATATCTGAGGGCACGCAAGGTGTTGCCCTATGTCAGCTCTAGCGTGCATGCACGCACTGGCCAGCTGATTTTCGGCCTTCTTTTTGGCCGTTTTTGCTCTCCCCAGGCTTCAGGAAAGCCTCCTGAACCCTGGGGATGGCGAAAAATGGCCCAGTGGCCCAACCGGAAGTTCGGAAAAGAACTTCTGGTTGGCCCATTTGGCCGTTTTTCGCTCTCCCCAGGCTTCAGGAGGCTTTCCTGAAGCCTGGGGAGAGTGAAAAACAGCCCAACGGGCCTATTGGAAGTCCGGAAGCTTCAGTGAGGCCTGTGCGCGTGCGCGGGGGGCAGCGCGGGGGGTTGTGCGCATGCGCAGGGAGCAGCGTGGGGGTTGTGCGCATGCGGGGGGAGGGCATTGCATTATGGCTGTGGGCACGCACGCGCATGCTGTCACGCGCGCGTGCACCCTTTTGGCACCCGAGCCAAAAAAGGTTCGCCATCACTGACATATATCATCCCAAGTAAAGCATCACACTAAACAAGCAAATCAACCTGATGACTAATACATACATTAACACATTTTTTTGGATCAAATCAATACCTTTATTATAGCTTTTGATCAGCCTTTATAGTAAAAAAAGAAAAATCGTTTGACACAAGAATTAGTTATTGGGAAAGAGAAAAAAAACCAGTAAAACAATATATCTAATTAAAAATGTTGTGGAGTTGTATAACCTGATGAATGTATTTGGCCACCTGATATGTGATCCCTTAAAAATCGAGTGGTCCTCATGTTTGGAAATGATTAGGAGACCAGAGCACATCTTGGGCATCATAAAAAGGACATGGCAGGAGGACGTGAGGAAGAGTTTCTGTCTCTCTGAATCCACAAGGGCAAAGTCTCTGCAAATAAGGAGTCCCATGAATTCTTCCCGCCATTAGTGCTGATGGGAGACCATCAAAGTGGGCTCTGAAAAGGCTCATCTACATTTGCTTAAAGTCAGATTGCATAGATACCTTTCAGTAGAGGGCTTATGGCTACCTAACCATTGGTGATAGAATTCGGGGGCATTGGTGATACCATTTTGAGGATCAGTGTCCCTGATTCTCTATCTTTCACGAATGATTTCACCTTCTCCAGGGTTAGTTGGCCTAAATATTTAGGAGAGAGGCTGCAAGGTTCTGCTGTACAGAAATGGTGCCAATGAGATTGGCAGCTGTCTGACAACAGGAAAGGCCATCCGGCCACATTTTTAAAAAATACCACTACTTTTATTTCGATCTAAATTTAACTTGTTTTAATTGGCTCATTTAAAATGCATGGTTTTAAATGTTTATACTGTAAATTATCCACACATTTGAAAGGCAGATGAGAAGTACACTCTATAAATACCTAGACCTCAGGGGAATTTCTGCTGGATTTGAGACTGTTTTCATGCTATGAAAAGAGCATGGTTTCCTCTAGGTTTGGCCCCCAAAGCATTAAACAAAATGGATGTCTCTGCTGCTGGACCTTAGGTTATCTGCCAAATACTGCAATATTGCTCTGACAAAGAGCTGTATGTTCACATTTGACTTGGAGTATATCTGAAACCTCTTGGCAGGCATAGCTTATCTCTTTTGTGCAGGACAACAACATTTGGGATGGGCTTGTTTAGGTGTCTACATGCAAATACTGTAAGGGCATTGGAAAATATGTATTATAACAGTGGTTACAGACTCTTCTAACACTTTGGTGGAATGTCCACAATTATATATTACAAAGTTAAATGCAAGATACCCAGTATACAATTAGAATGCTGCATATTTGTAAAATAAATTCTTTTTACTATTCACCACTACTGCAAATTATTTTCACCTTTTCCTTTCAGGATACGAAGACATATTGTATCATTTAAAAACAATGTGCATTTTGTTAGCCTTATCAGGGTTGATATGCAATTGCAGAGGATGCACATTAAGTGCGTACTCATCGTGTGACCAACACCGTTTAGTTACTGTTAATTATCCTGTTTCTTGTGACCATTAACCAGTACAACTCTTGTACAGAAAAGAATCCTAATTTAGATTTATTTCTATTTTGTGCTTCCCGATTAAAAGGCATTTCACAAGTAAACAATGAAAGTGTTGTTGCTGAAAGATCCAAAGGAAAATGATGGTGGACCAGATTCTTACATAAAGGTGAGTAACCTAAGAAGAAAATTTGTGTTGAAATTGAATTCCAGCTCATCCAAAATGTAATTCTTCATTTTAGCGTAATGGATGTACTGAACAGATAACATTTCACTAAGAATTGAATGATTTTAAAAAAAACCTCCAGCTTTGACTAGCTCAGACAATATTTTGTCTGTTTGTGCCTCTTTTCAATTGTCTTTTGGAAATAATATTTTACAGTTCGTGGTAGCTATGAATTAAGGGCTACTGTCGTGACATCAGTAAGCCAGAAGTAATTGAATGTGTGACTCATTTTTATTGTAAAAATGTATTATATTGTAGCCTCTCTCTTCAACTTTATAGGAATTATTTCCTGAAAATGAAATACATGACATTTTATCAAATTGATGTACCGTAGGTGAATAATATACAGATTATATTTTAAAGAAGTCATCTTTGGTTTCTACCAAAGTGTCAAAAAAATTGCCTTCTCCTATATAAGCCCTCACAACAATTTATCAGCACTTTATGAAGTAAGACACATATTAACAAGGAATAGATAATGACTGTTTAAGATAAGGGCTGCTAATACCTAATATTTATTTGGCGTGCTATTACACTGAAGATTTATTTCTTATACTACTTTCAAAATTCACTGTTCAGTATTTCAGCAGATAGAAGATCTGTTAGACTATCCCGTGCTCAGGAATAAAGCTAGCTTTCATTATAGCAATCTCCTTATTTAAATTAGAATGAATGGTAGAAGTGATGATTGATGCCTTTAATGTCTGACTTTCTTATAATACTTTTGTTCCTACATAAAGGAAATGCAGGAGTTTTTTTTAATAGAAAAGCTTCCACATTTTACATCATACAGACTAACTGCATTAAAATTAATTTTTAATGAAGTAATCTACTTAGCATGTATAATCATGTGCAGGACTCTTAGTATGAATTCAGCCATTTTTCCACATCACAATGAAAACAGTTCAGAGAAGCTGTTGCCAAAGTCTTATACATATATATTCCGGGGGTGTGTGTGTGTGAAATATGCCTTTAGCTATTCTTTTCCAAACAATAGTTCCCCCCCCCCCCCGGCATGATGTTATTTGTGAAATAATTTTCATGGCTAGATATGTTTCTCTTTATTTTCAGTGCTGTTTATTGATGTTTATATAATTTTTGAATTGCCTTGTTACAATACTTTAAGAATTACCAGAAGTACTTGTAAAATGTAAATGCCTATGTTTCTGCTGACATAAAATTTTCCAAAATCCATACTCGGACTGTTGTTTTCTCTAGATCAGCAAAATGACCCAAGTTTTAGAGCATTCCACCACTTTTCCAGAGGCAAGAAATTACAAGAGCAGAGACTTGGGATGAAATACACCTCCAGACTTAGGTTAGGTGTTACAGCTGAGGTCAGAGTCCGATAGGTACTTGGGCTGAGGCATTTGTTAGTGAAAATATGTTAGTATCAAACTGCTTCATGGATAAAGAAGATGGTTGCTCAACCAGGTCTAATAACGGGTCAGTCAATCTTGTTAAAGCTCACAGGATTAGTCAAAAATAAAATTTAAAAATACTGCAATGTTTCTATTATATTCTCATCTTTTCATCTTTCCTGCTATCTTCTCCTATTGGTTTCTTATGATTTATATCAATTATTGTTTGTAACTTATAATTAATGATTGTAACTATGATTATGACCTATGACTTATTACTTGCTGTTTATATGTGTGAGATTATGCACCAGAGACAAATTCCTTGTGTTTCCGATCACACATAGCCAATAAAGAATTCTATTCTATTTTCTATTCTGTTCTGTTCTGCTCTGCTCTGCTCTGCTCTGCTCTGCTCTGTTCTGTTCTACTTCTATTCTATTCTATTCTATTCTATTCTATTCTATTCTATTCTATTCTATTCTATTCTTCTATTTCTCCATAATTTTAGGTGTTTCAATGGGTAATTGGCAATAATTCATTTGGGATTCTTTTTTTCCATAAAAATCTGTACTTCTTTTTTAAAGGAATTCGGTTCACATGGACTCAAAGCAACTTTAATTCCAGTTTTAGCATTTGAATTTATTTCTCTTCAAACTTTCTCTGAAAAAGTAAGTTTTGAATTTTATTTCTAGTAATATCCCATGCTATTGAAACTATGCATTTATGTTTCCTTTCATTCTGTTTATTTGGTTAGCAATTTAAATGTTGATGTTATAAATCCTATTGGGGACAGGACACTTATAGTAAGTCAAGTATGACTGTGGTTGTGTGAATTAGCAATAGCAATAGCAATAGCACTTAGACTTATATACCGCTTTATAGTGCTTTACAGCCCTCTCTAAGCGGTTCACAGAGTCAGCATATTGCCCCCAACAATCTGGGTCCTCATTTTACCCACCTTGGAAGGATGGAAGGCTGAGTCAACCTTGAGCCGGTGAGATTTGAACTGCCGAACTGCAGCTAGCAGTCAGCTGAAGTAGCCTGCAGTACTGCACTCTAACCACTGCGCCACCTCGGCTCTTATACTTGTAATAGATAAGCAAAATAGAATTGTAATAGATAAGCAAAAATGTCTGATTCCTAACAGTTTGGTAATAACAAATTATTCTACCCTAATATTATGATAATCAAGAATTAAGAGAAACCTATAATGGATTTTAAGAATATAAGAATAACCTTGCTTAATCCAGGCCAAAACCCCTTAACCCAGTATTCTGAGCATATGGTATTGTATCATATATATTCAGAAAACTCACAAAACATTTTTCATTGTTGCTTTATATGAACTGATCTTTAATGCTTGTAGCAGTAAATATAATTGTACATGTTGATGGCTGCATTAATAGGTCCATCGTTCACCAATGTGTATAGTCAATCGTGTTTTAAAATCATTTAGTGGCTTGCATCTTTCATGGCAGCAAATTCTATTCTTTGCATGAAGAATGACTCTCTTTTTATTGGTGCTCTGCAATTAACTTTAATGTTCTAATATTCTGAGAGAGGGGTAATTACTATCATGGAGTTGAAGTACTGTGACCACATCTAATTTTGGTGGTCAGAACAAATTATAAAGCTAAGAATGTCTTAATTTTAAATTTATTTATTCTTTCAATCTATATGTCTGCCCACTCGTCTACATCTCTGGATAGCTCACATTTATTAAAAAAACAGCAATCAGATTGAAAACAATTTAAAAAGCTTATAGCATTTGCATTGCATTTCATTTAGTATATTTATTTTATGTTAATTTGGAAGTTTTTCCCTCTGGTTATAAAGAGACTTGCTTCCAACTTGTATTAGTATAAATTTGCATTCTAAATCTCTGAAACAAGCTTACCATCAAGACCATTGAAAGTGGGGGGTGAGGGAGGAAGAGAATGAAACTAGACTAAAATAGTTTATCATTGGGATATTTTAACTTACAATACAACAATGAGCACCATTTTCAGCATTTCTGAAGTGAGGACAAAACTTTAAATACAGGTCGTCTTTAACTTAACAACATTTCATTTAGCAACCATTTATAGTTACAACATAACTGAAAACTGCTAAACAAATAATTCCCTCAACACTGTCAAACTATTTACTAAGTCTGCACTACTATTAATCTTCTCATAGTTCCCATCACCCATCTCCTCCCACTTATGACTGTATGACTATAACTTTGTTGCTTGTATCCTTACAATTTATATTGACTGGTTCCTACTATGATTTGATTGCTTATTTGTACCCGGACTATCATTAGTGTTGTACCTTATGATTCTTGACGAACTTATCTTTTCTTTTATGTACACTGAGAGCATATGCACCAAGACAAATTCCTTGTGTGTCCAATCACACTTGGCCAATAAAAAATTCTATTCTATTCTATTCTATTCTATTCTATTCTATTCTATTCTATTCTAAAAGAACTGACTTATGATCGTTTTTTACACTTACGACCTTTGCAGTATCCCTGTGATCATGTGATCAAAATTCAGATGCTTGGCAACTGACTCATATTCATGACAACTGCAGAGTCCCGGGGTCATGTGATCCCCTTTTGCAACCTCCTGACAAGCAAAGTCAGTGGAAGCCAGATTCACTTAACAGCCGTGTTATTAACTTAACAACTGTAGCGATTCACTTAACAACTGTGGCAAGTAAGATAATAAAATGGGACAAAACTCACTTAACAAATGTCTCACTTAACAACAGAAATCCTGGGCTCAATTGTGCTTGTAAGTCGAGGACTAACTGTATAGATTTAATACAAGCAATGTAAATGATTTTAAGACCAGCCAGCTTTTAAGCAGGTTCTGAATGAAAACTCCTAAGCAAAGCACAGAGGGAAGAAGTCTACCTAAGTTTCTCTGCTTTATGAGTCCGGAAACATATAACAATAAATATGTATGTATTAATATAGCAATTAAATCTCCAAAGATTACCTTGTGGGTTTTGTTTATTGTTTTTTACTATTATTGGAACTGGTCAATGTTCAAGACCAAAGAACTGTGAAATCCTTGTTTAAAACCTTTTAACTATTTACACCATACATACTTTTTTCCTGAAATGTCCTTTTACTAAGAACCAGTGCTTATAGGAAATGTTGCCTGTGACACTGCTAATTCAGCAATATTTAGCAGAGAAATGTTTGCTTACCAAAAAAGTAAAAAAATTCCTAGCTGGCTTTTTTTTCCATATTTGTTTCCTAAAGATTTTTTTACCTGGACTCAGTGGAAGGGAAAAATGTTATCATTCATAACAGATGAGTCAACACTTTGATAGTTTTATCATTGGTTTAATGGCTTAAAAGAAGAATTAGACTTTCAATGAGTTAGTTTACTTCTGGGTTATCATTTTGATAAGGGTAGTTATTTGAGGACCAAAAGGCCTTTATTTTATATTAGATATAAACTTCAGTGTGTAGCTATAGCTGATTACTAAGTGAATTAGCAATACTGAACTACCATTTAAATAAAACATAAAAATACATGTATCTTTCTTAACACGTTATAAGTGCCTAAAGGTTGTTTTACTTCCAAATGCTTTTAAGGGTGGTTATGGAGCAATTTATTTTCATTTTCATTTTATTTGCCATAATTTGTCATTGTAGTACCAAAGTTTTGAGTTGCAAAAAATACCAATGAGTAGATAACCCAACAATAAGTCTAATTTTGCCAAAATTAGGGCCAACCGAACTTGATTACTAGAATGAATCTCTTGAGCTAGAAATTATGCTGTTTTTTTTATTGTAATGGTACTTGGATTTTATAAACAGTACACAAAGCAGATGGTTGAAAGGTCTCTTAAAAGAAACAGCATCTTGTAATAATAATAAATCTATATATATAAAAACAAAAACCACTCACGCCACGATCATGAAATCTCCAGAACCGTAAAGCCTACAAACTTGAAATTTGGCACGTAAGTTCCTCTTGGCTTCTAGGTGCTCGCTAAGAAAGGATTTTTCAAAACGACCATCAGATCATTAGTATTTCTAATATTATTATTAACACACTCTGATGCTAATTAGTTAGAGGTTCTACTCCCCCTCCCAACCTGAAAATAACTCTGGAGAGAATGGGATAGCATAGGAGAGGCTTCTGTGGGGCAAGCCTGAGGGATAAAAGGGGCTACAAAGCCTGAGGGAGAGAAGGGGATAGGTTAGTGGAGGATTCTGTGGGGCAAGGCTAAGGGAGAGAAGGGGATAGGATAGGAGAGGCCTCTCTGTGGCAAGCCTGTTAGAATATTCATGACTGGGAGAGCCATGTTAACAAGGTTAGCCAATGAATAGGCATAGCAACTAAGTCAGCCAATGGGATCTAACTACATCTGAGTCTGTGCAGAGAAACTGAAAATTTAAGCTTAAGGCTGGGCGTGGCTCAGTGTTCCACTCTGCTCTCTGTACTGCTCTTCTGAAATGAAACTAACTCCTGCTTGTGTTTACTTGAAGGAATAATCTATCTGTGGTATTGTATGTATATATTACTATGTTTATAAAGAAGTTATTGAATCCAGCTGAATCAGTCATCTGTGTGTGCTTCTGGTTTTGATTTTTATGCAACAAACTCTGATAAAGCTTGAGGGAGAGAAGGGGATAGGATAGGGGAGGATTCTGTGGGGCAATCCTGAGGGAGAGAAGGGGAGAGGAGAGGCCGATCATAACTACTCATTAATTTTCAAGCTGTAAGTGTCGATTTATCAAGCCCGATCACATAGTTTCGTAGCAGAGCACGGGTATTCAGCTAATTGTGTGTGTGTGTGTGTGTGTGTGTGTGTGTGTATCTCCATGGATTCACTCTTAGGGTCAGCTGGAAAAGTGATC
>QLTV01003280.1:1058100-1074586 GCA_003457575.1 Thermophis baileyi | reverse complement strand
ATAGATAGATAGATAGATAGATAGATAGATAGATAGATAGATAGATAGATAGATAGATAGATAGATAGATAGATAGATAGATAGATAGATAGATAGATAGATAGATATGAGAGAGAGAGGAGAGAGAGAGAGAAACTATGCATGCTAACAGGGTTGTAAACATGCTGATGTGAAGTTATTCAGTCATATTAATATGCATTTTCAATTATATATAAACTGGATTTTTAAATATAAAAATCTTGTTGCTATTTTTAGGTATAGGTTGAGCCGTACTAGTAAGCACAATAAGGAGCTGTCTCAGGCAAAAGCAACAGAATGTAAAAGAAGAGAGAGCAGCATTCATACATTACGCTCTCTCTTCAAGTGGTGGTGGATGCTGTCTGATCACCAGTATTGAAAAAAGGTTCAACTGCCAAGTATGGTTGACTTGGCTTGAAAAATTCGATACATCCCTACAATTTGGCAACAAAATGTTGATGGGAACATTTCTTAAAAAAAACCTCCACACTTAATTTCTTTTATTAATCAAATGACATGTGGTAGCCCAGCATTCTTATAACCTAGAAAGGAAGTTACCCAATAAAAAAAAAATGCCTTAGTAGTCTTAAGCTTGATAGCTTTTATGTTGTCTTCTAGTGATCCATGCATTATATTCAAAGTGCTTATCGATTTAGCCCTTTTATTATCTGCCCTAGAATCTTTCCATATGCCAATCTCATTCCGAGTAATGCACCCACTGAAAGCATAACTCCGAGGTAGGTAGCTTCCTCAAAGGATATGTTTATTGGATACATCATATTGGCACAGCTGGTGAAAACCAACTCTGACAGTTCCCGCGGTTTTCACCTAATTAAAAGAATCAAACTCCCCCCTCCCAAGTGTCACCGGTCACATTGTCCAATGAAGATGGAAGGCAGGCTCTTCTCCATTTTCAACGGCCACCTGTTTCAATGACCTTGGTTCCCACAAGAAAGCATTTTGTTTTGACTGGAGCCTGGCTATCTACTTCCCCCCTCCCATCCCCCTTTCTGGCTTCGTGGCAACTATGAGGCAGCACAAGATGGCTTCAGCCAGGTTTGCTTCAGAGTTGACACTCAGATTGACACAATAAGCTTTCAAAGATTTGATATAATGGGATCCTATTATTTCTTAAAATGGCAAATTTTAGTGCTTTTACATGTATTGAGATTTTGATGAAAATAATACTGAAACTAACACTTCGCTTTTTAAGATTTCTTGATGGTGAATATTCTGTTAATATTTTACTTATTTTTTTCTCTCTTCAACAAATAGCTTTTTCATCCTGATCAATACCGTGGACTAATTTTTACCAGTCCAAGAGCAGTAGAAGCTGTTAAATTATGCCTAGTGGATAGTTGTAAAAAAGAAGGTGAGCATAATGTTGTTTGCATGGTTTTACTTTAGTAGATTGTTTGAATCCACCTATTGTGGTTTGTTCACTAATGCTTATGGCTTAACATAGCATGAAATGTGAAAGATGCATTGTTTCATTTTTAGCTTGGAAGAACTATCTAAGAGAAGAATGGAATACTAAACCTGTTTATGTGGTAGGGAAAGCTACTGCTGGATTAGGTAAGCCACTTTTTTATATTCATATAAAAACGTTTAAGACAAGTATACATCATGCTTTTTAACAGATAAACTCTATTTTGACTGCAGGACAAAAAGTTAAAACAAGATTAGCAAATGTATTGTCTTACTCTTTGCTCCTTAATCCTCTCTGGCAAATCAAGGATTCAGTCAGCTTATCTAAAACTCTAGGGCAGCAATCCAGGGCTGGAGTCTCCCAGAAGAAGTCCTTCCTTAGTAATGCAATATCACTGGGTATTTTAGGGCCAGTCATTCTCCCTTAATCTAGGATGCTTTACAAGACTGCTCTTGTGGGGATAAAATGGAAGTCACAATGAGCTCTTGAAAGAAAGGTGGGATTTAGATCTAACAAATAAGTAAGGCATCGAAGTGGTCAGACATATGAGCAGTCTGACCATTTGATGCCTTACTTATTTGTCAGGATGTGTTAGAGGAGAAAATACATTGTTATGTATGAAGTATGTTGCATGGTCCCCAGTATTATACATATGGAAACTACAATTATTATTGCATTAAAAAATGGTTTTTGGACATTTATTCACCTGATGTTGTCGGATTCCCAGGATTGAGGGAGTGCATTCCAGAAGACAAATGACAGTGCAGTTTAGATAGTTTGCGTGGGAGAAAGAGAGTTAAGACAGCTTCCTCCCTAGAGTATATGCTTTTATGGTGCAAGTAGTCTGGCAAGATTTGGCAAGTTTGGCAAGATTGTGGCCTATAGGTGAGGAACAATAAAGGAAGTTGCTTAGAAGAGTGGAACATTTGATTGGTGTTTTTTGTTTGTTCGTCCTTGCTAAACATTGTTAATAAAATTCACACTAGGCAGTTTAATCTGATTACCACGTTTTGAGTTTCAGCGATGGCATTCTATACTAAAAGACAAAGCAGTTTCTGTTTTAAAGGCAAGGCAAGTAAAAAATTATTTTCTGTCTGAAATTTCAGCTTTAAAAATACATTGAATATATCCACTCCTTAAAAGCCATCAAATATTCCCCCCTTCAATTCGACTGGAGCTACAGCTATTTGTGTGCATGAAATATTTAACTCAACCTTACTTTAAGTATCATCTGAAAATGTTCTCTTTTGTAGCAATATGATCTCATATTTTCATTGTCTTCCTAGATTGTAAACCTGCTGTGGTTTTTGTAATGATTGTACTCTATAGAGAGGCTAAGTTACTGCAAAAATAACATTAGGAACCAAATAGATGAGACAGCAGCCATGTTTTTCAGCAAAGTATAATGCTAACATATTTTTATTCATACTACCTGTAAAAAAAAGTAATCTTTTGCCTAATTACAGTGATCTGGTTACCAGAATTAGGGTGAACAACTAACGTGATTTAACCATGTTGCTACACAATTTTCTTGTGCCTCCATAGTTGATCAAGTCTCTGGATTGCATATGATAATTTTAAAACAAAATTCTACTTTTAAACGACTGTAAAATAAGCCTTCATTTTCTTTACTGACTTATCTTGTCTCCTCCTCTTCCTCCTCCTCTTCCTCTTCCTGTCAGTAACTGAAATAGGTCTCAAACCACAAGGAGAAGATTGTGGAAATGCTGAAAAACTAGCGGGATTCATTTGCTCCCGTAAGTGGAAACATAAATTTCTATGACTTTATCATCTTCAGTATGTATATGTTACAATGATCTCATTTTATGGTCTACATAAAATACACAATGTTTTCTGCCCTGGGTAACAATGAAAGCAGTTCCAAAAACTTCTCATTATATTTGAAATATGTATCAACAGCAATAGCAAAAAATAGCATCCTGTGGCATTTCACAACAGAAATATAAACGCTAAAATGTAGTATTAGTTTGGAGGGGGAAACCTGCTTCTTCACAGAATTAAAGTGTCAAACCCCAGCTCGGGGTTTGCCATACCTGTGGGGAGGGACCGCAGCACAGGAAGTGGGTGGTGGGAAGACCGTCTGTGAAATCCTGAAGCTGCAAGCAGTGAAGCGGCAAGCAATGCGGAGCCGACGAACAGCTGATCCAGGCCAATGCAAGCCGGCTGACAATCAGCTGATCGTGATTGCCTGCAAGCCGGCCAACAGGCTGTTGATCGATTCTGCTGGTGGCATGACGATCAGCTGATTGGGCCTGCTGGGTGGTCGGCTGCTCCGGAAGCGGAAGGGCACAACTCCAGCCTTCAAAAGGCGCTGGGAAGTGGAGGCTCCAGCGCAAACTTTAGTCCTTATTTTTAGGAACTCACTGTGTGCCGAGAATCTGGCTTAATAAACCACTTGGAACTCGAAGCAAGTGGCGTCCTGATTGTGGGTTAGGTCTGGAGCTCTGGAGGTCCAGAGGTCTCTAATCTTCTCTTGACAAAACATTTGCGAGAAAGAGAAGTCATGTAGGCCATTTGCTGTTGGATGCTGCAGCATGATTTTCTCCTATTTTGCCAAGAGAGGGATTGGTTACTTTTTGTCAATGGCAAAAACAACTTTTTGGACCAAATGTCACATTTGGCATTTTGAGAGCATGTCAGTTAAAGCACTCCCCAAAATGGCTGTTATGGGAGTATTATTTATGTAATACCCAACACACTGGGTATTAGCCAGTGTCAGAGCAACCATTTACCAGAAGTAATCCTGTCTTGTTATTTTCCTTGCTATCCTTTCTGATTTCCTGTAACACTTTCTACAACTCTTGAGATTTCTTTTTCTTTTTACTGAGCCAGTCAATCTACTTTCACACAATGCATGAGCTATAGTCACCAATTATTTTGTTTTAAAAAACAAACAAACTTCTATTGGATCTGCAGCTGTACTAAAGGCTAAAGATAGGTGCCTCATTTTACAGCATGCCAATTCCCTATTTAATTTTTATTTCAATTTCTCCTGAAATTTTTTTGAAAACACAAGAATTAATTACATGTTAATTAAAACAAAGGTAATTGATAGTAGAAAATTTAAAATACATCATTCATACAGCACTTTAGTTCTACAATTGTTTGAACATATAAACCAAAGACACTTAAATTATCTCACTGAGTTGCATTGGGCCAAAATAGAACTATGTTAGTTTGGATCCAGGGCAGTTGCTTGTTTTCAAGTAGCTTTGTCTTTGGTATTGGCTTTGGCTGATCTATTGTGCTAAAAAGGTTAGTTGCTCCCTTAATTAAATAGGTAGCATCAATATTTGTCTTTTCCCCAAGATAAATCTTACAGGTTTTTTACAATGTAATGCCACATGTAGGTGGTTATACAGAAAGAAAACATTATACATCTGTCCTTCTTAAATTGTCTACTGCTATCAAAATGTTATTCTTTTGTTCTAAACCAATTTAAAAGGATTAACTGGCTTAAGCCTTCAGAAGCAGTGATGTTAATGTATTTTCCTTTTATCTCTGCATTTTGCCTCATTTTTTTTTTTGCTTCATGTTACTGACATCTCTGTGGTGCCTAATAAAACATAAGGTTATTCTGATGAAAATGATTAGATCTTAATAAGGTCCATCCATTGATTATTAGATTATTAGATTTTTAGATTATTAGATTATTAGATTATTAGATTTTGTTCAATTAGGAATCTTCAAAGGCAAAAATATTTTATAATGTTTAAAATAAGTATCTCAACTGTTTTTTAAAATAGGTCTGTTCTCCTCCTTCCCATTTTCCCTCACACATAAATCACTGTAAGCAAAAGGATACAAATCTGGTAGAAATAGCTACATCTCTGAATTGGAGATACTGTTTGCTCTTAGGAAGCAATTGATGCTTTTGGGATGCTAATAAAAAGGCAGGTTTTAACAAAATCAAAAGGTCTTCATTTGTCTTTAAATCCCTTACAATTATAAGGGCACCACAAGCAAATGAGACATGATAACTGCACTCTTGCTGGAGATACAGAACACCATCGGGATGGGACAAGCCCATATTGGAAATTACCAGTTGATGTTCACATCCAAGCCTTGTTCATATCAGTCTGTGAGGTCACCTGACCGCATTTCAGGCACTTGGCAACACAGTCATATTGGCCATTTTCAGGGTCCTGTGGTCATGTGACTATGTTTTATAACAGTTTTGTTGAAAATCAGTTACTTCCGATATTCAGCAAAACTGCACCATACTGCAGTTGGGAACTGCAATGGGTTTGCTTAATGAACGGCATTCATTTTTTCACCACAGTGTTCACTTAACAATCCCCATTAAAAAAGGTGGATCAATTGGATCAGTCACATGACTGACCCAATTTACAACGGTCACAACATATGACCATAACGGGCAGGCTCCATTACCATTACAGTTGTACAATGAGGACTATCTATAAATAGTCAAATAATAAAAACAAAGTATTCAATTTGCTCTCCTTACAATGTTCATGGGTGTGCTTAGGCCTCCTTTGGGTTGACTCCCAAAGTTTTTCCCCCTAAAAATGTGTGCTGATATCTCTCATTTTTGTCTAGCTCAGTGGTTCTCAACCTTCCTAATGCTGCGACCCCCGCTGCCGCGACCCCCTCCCCGCCCCTCCCCACGCGCGATGAATTGACAAAGGAGGCATGGCACCAAGATGGCAGGCTAGCGCACGCTTAGGCGACCCCTGTGAAAGGGTCGTTCGACCCCCAAAGGGGTCGCGACCCACAGGTTGAGAACCTCTGGTCTAGCTGATGCCATTTTTGGCTATGTGAGGACCAAGAAAAATGGAAAGAAAAAATAGAATTTCCTTTTTATATAGCAGGTAAACTGCACTAAAGGTTGCCAGTCTTTTGCCCCTATCTGCCTTATTTATTTATTCATTCCATTTCTATAGCCGCCCAACTCAATCAAATGATTCTTTTCAGGCCATTCTCAGTACCCCTACCTCTTACATGTCATCCTTCCTTCCCAGTTTTCTGTTCCAACTATTACCATAAAATAATCCATGGGCCTAATTTTATCTTTCCCTTTCATTTTTTCTCCTAAATATTTGTTTGTACTGGAACTAAGTTTGCACTTCGGGGGGAAAACCCTCACTGCTATCTTCTGTCTTTACATGAGTGGTGCCATTCTGGCTGCAAAGTGTTGGCATGTATACCTGAACATCCAAAACACAAGAACTAATGATGATACCTGCCACCTGCAATCTAGCCATTTTTAATGTTCCTAAGCCTGTAGGTATGGTTTGTGTAAATATTAAAATGAATGAGAAAATGTTAGGAAAAACTGTCATGGAAGTGAATAAGCAAAGAACTATTTTTCTTTTTTTTTTTAAATCCCTCTTCGCTAATCTCCAAACAGTATTTGTTCCAGCAGAACTAGTGATTACGGGAATATCATCTTGAAAGATGAGAAAGTGATAGATATAATTCCAATTAACAGTCTGTCCTAAGGTTAAAAAGGATGTTGGCTGCAGTCAATAACAACAGAAACACCAATTAGAATTGGGAGCTCTTTTCAAAGCAAGCTGTTCCTTCCTGTGACTATCTTGACCTTTCCTTTTGTGTAGAAGACAAATTTATCCTGCTGAATTGAGTCTTTAACTTTCTACATGTGTGCCTATATGTGAAATCTAAAGAATGCCAAATGGCAGAATGGGAGGAGAAAATATATTAAAATGTTTGGAAGCATTGTGCTCCGAGCTCTCTGTTGAATAGCACAAGAATAGCAAGGCAATTAATCTTTTTG
Source organism: Thermophis baileyi (assembly GCA_003457575.1). Taxonomy (NCBI): domain Eukaryota; kingdom Metazoa; phylum Chordata; class Lepidosauria; order Squamata; family Dipsadidae; genus Thermophis; species Thermophis baileyi. Next base: position 1,067,360 of record QLTV01003280.1, on the reverse strand, counting down.
CCAGATCTTTTTAGGCAAACATCTATAAGTCGGCAATGGATTCCTTTTTAATTTACATGCTAAATAGCTTCTACTCTATAGGATGTGTGTTTAGTTTTAAGCATTAAATGTTTTCAGCAATTGTAGGCATACAAGTCAAATACATTGCACTTCTTACGATGTTTTAGAGTGTGGCCATTTTAAAGCATTGCTTTGTGCTGCTTGTGCTTAAAATGCCATTCTGAATTAAATCCCTTTTTATTTCTTAAACAGGGGAGCCATCCAATTCATTGCCTCTTCTTTTTCCATGTGGTGCTCTGAAAAGGGAAACGCTTCCAACAATGCTCAAGGACAAAGGTTTGATATAAAACATATTTTTCAGTGGTAGTTTTCTACTCCAAGAAGTTCAGAGGGAATAACATCGATGACGATGACAACTCGCCACACAGTGTTATTGTTGTGGGGACCGTAGTAAGGAGCATTAGGTATGTTTGCCACCTTGAATTATTTATAAAAAATAATAAAGGTGGGATTAAAAAAATAATAAATTATAGACCTCAAAGAGTTGGAAAAAGTCTCACAATATGCAATTCTCCATGGTGCAGGAATTAAAATTGAAACTTCCCCCCACAGATGGCTCTCCAAACTCTGCTTGCACAGATCTAGTTAAGGGAATTCACTATCTCCCTCAGTGATTAGTTCTGCTACCTCATTTTTACTCTCAGGCTTCTTAACATTTTTTTTTCCAGAATCTGCCTTTTTGTAACATAAATTATCTGATATTCTAGATCAGGGATGTCAAACTCACGGCCCGCGGCCCAGATGCGTCACATGCTGACCATGCCCATCTCTGGCTTAGCGAAGGAGAAAAAAGTCACAATACATCACGTGATGACAACATAATGTCACGAGTTTGACACCTGTGTTCTAGTTTCTGGGCTGCTAGATAACAAATCTTTCTTTATGATGGTCTCTGTAGGTATTTGGAAAGTACTGTCATATTCTCCTCTGTCTTCTTTTTCAAGACTGAGCTATCCATTGTCCCATTTCTTCTTTATAATAATCCTTTGGTCATTGACATTGTCTTTCTCCGCACCTATTCCAGATTTTCTGAAACTTCATAAAAATGTGGAGGCCAGTAGTATCAATAGAGTGAAAGCAGAGGAATTGGCCACTCTGGAGTCGCATAAGCACAGAGAAGCCTGATGGGGCCTTAAGTCACTCTTGTCAGAATGATCTTCTACACTGCTGCTATTAACATGATTATCTAAAGCTTGGAAATTGCCTAATTACCTTGACTTTCATATACTTGATTTCAACTCCATTTTTAAAAAAGACTACATCTTCTAGTCACCATGTCTGTTCTGGGCAGATCTTAAAAAACTAAGTATCCAAGTGTGTGCAGTGGATGGGACTCTTGTGGGCCTGCCAAAATGCAGCTGAGCTCTAGAATGTTCTAACAATGTCAGCACAGTCTGGAATAACAATATGTGTGATTCATAGATGCCACTAGAACTACAGTTATAGACGAGCAACTGTTGTTTTTCATTTCTCGTTCTATGTAATGAACTGATCTGCTTACAGACAAGACATAGCCGTACTTTGTATATTAATCTCTGTAATGTCACCTCACTCCAAAGAAAGTGCAATGAAAAAAACTAAACAAAACCCCAATTGTTTAAAACAGACGAATAACATCTTGACTCAGAAGATCTTACAAAGACTGACATGTCTTCTAGGCATCTTAAGAGTCGCCCAGCAAATGGGCAACTATATACATTGAATAAACAAGTTCAGAGTGCAGGTTCATTGTAGAATAAATGCTGAAAATATCATGTTCAATCCTTAGCATCTCCACATAGAGGTGGAAGAAAATCCTGCCAGATACCTTTAGGAGCTTGTATCAGTAAGGTCAAAAAATCCTGGCTAGGAACAAAGCCTGGAATTTTTTTTTCTTTGTTCTTCTTTTCTTTGGAGTTGGTATTTTAACTTCGGAAATAAAATAAAAAATTAATGCAAAAAAAAAAGTTCCTGGCTAGGATAGACCAATGCTCTGAATTGAACTCTGATACTTTCCCAAGTTCCTATGTAAAAAAAATAAGGAGTCCCCTTTTTCCAAAAAGCTTCTATTCACCTGGCCAGCATAGGGAGACAGTATTTGCTATGGCACTTCACCTGTTGGGAGGCACATAGGAGTGGGCCTGAGGGCAGGCATTCTCTCTGAGGGCTGCCTCTTTAGAAATAACACAGAGAGAATAGCCCCCCCCCCATACAGATTTCTGGAAATTGGCAAGGACTTGGCTGGAAATTCACTGATTGGTGCCATTTTAATTTAATGTTACTATAATGTTATTAATTTAGCTTATATTATTATAATTGCTGTATTCATATTATTATAGGAGAGCAAGTGAGAGTAGGGGTTTGGGTGTTAAGGTAGGAGTGGGGAGACCAGAGTTCTAATCCCCTTTCAGCCATAGAAGATATCTGGATAATTTTGGGCCAGTTATTCTTTTTGTAGCCATCCAACCACATAGGCTAGTGGTTATGGGGGGGGGGAGCATGATGTAAGTCATCATGAATTCTTGAAAAATGGATACACATAAGATCAAATAAATAAAATTTACTGTAAGTGCTTAGAGTTTGTTGATTGAGATGGGGATGAATCCAATAAACAACCCTTAGTAATAGCCCTGACAGCGCTTATATTATTTTTGAAGTGTACTTGTCACTCAAACACTTAAGAGGATTTTAGCTGTCAAAGATGAACCACTTTTTATTTTTGCTAACCAGGTTCGTTTGGCATAAAGAATACGCCGATTGGTTTATTATTTTTAAAATGATGGCAGTGATCTTGAAAACAAGTTTTTATGGTCATATTTGAGATGACATTCACTTGTGTTTTCTCTGTCGTCCCTACACATAATTAATCTTGCACAGATGCCTGTTTTCACAACATTGACAAGTAAAACATTGAATTATGGCCAGTTTATTCATTCTTTTAAGGACAACACAAAAATGGAAGAAAGTTAATAGTGTGCCATTTATATCAATATGTATGACACCGGAAAGGAGTATTGGCCTGTCATCTCACTCCTATAATGCTCAGTTAATTGGTTTTATCCTTTTTTAAATAGCAGAGGAAAGCCTAAATAGGCTTTATGACTACCATCTGCTGGCAATAAACTAATCACAGTTGTTGTTCTAAATCTAGTTGTTCTAAAACAAAAACAAATTCTCCAGATCCATCAAACTGTGTCACATTTCTTCCTATCTTGGAAACATCCAGTCAATGAAAAATCTGTGCTACAGTATATCCTCACAAAATTATATATTAGAAAATATTCCTCTGCTGTATAGTTAGGATTCTTCCACATACACAATCAGTTGCTTGAGGTGCAGAGCATGGAGTACAGAGAGCGTTCCTGTAGAGTAGACTATATACTTTATACCTCATCAGAATTCAGTATATACAGTATGTAATTTACTTTCCCATATGGATTAACTACGAAATTATTCCTTTGTTTCAATAATTCTATTCCTCTTTTCAAATATTCCTTTCTATTTTTTTACTTCCAAAAGACAGAAATCCTTCTATGTCTGATGTTTTATTATGTTCAAATACTGTATAATCTGGAATTTCAACAGAAACTTTCATCCATAAGCATAATTCCACTTAATTAAAAAAAAAAACAGTTCTCATTAACCAAATACCTTGTTCATTTAAGATGTTACTTTTGATCAATAGTAATCCAGATTTTGAATCAGGCATGACTGCTTCCTTTAGAGGCACATTTTTATCCAGCTAAAGTTAATATTATTGCTGCCTGTTTAGTTGATAATTTTGGAATTATGGAAATGTGGATTGTTCAAGGACCTTCCAAATCTATCTTTTCGAGTATTTTCACATAATGAATTGTCACATAATCTGTAGGTAGAAATACTTCCAAACTAATGTCATTTTATTATTGCTAAAATGCTTTCATTATCTATTCTGAGACAGATTGCCCAGTCAATTACATTTTATTATGTGATTTGAATTTCTCTATGTTTCTTTCAAGGATGATATATTAATGAGACTTTACCTTTATCTGGTACCTTTAGAAAGAATACATTTTGAATTTGGTTAGCATTAGCATTTTCTTCTCTTCTATGAGCAATTTCTTTGCCCAACTATTCTTAAAAACTTTTACGAATTGAATTGAAAACAATTTAATAAACACTTAAATAACAACTAAGTTTCATTGTTCACATTGCAGATATTATGTTGGAATCTGTTACTGTTTATCAAACCAGTCAACATCCTGATCTCCAGGAATCCTTGAAGAATTACTTTTCACAAGAGGTATTTTGTTTTCTGAGTCATGTTGCAGTTCAAGAAGGTACTGTCTTCCATTTATTTATCTGGTACAGTTACCACTGAACAGAGGTTAGACTAAGCAAATGCCTTGGAGATATTTTGCCCTGCTACTGAGGGAGAATTTCTACGGCTTTGTGAACTGACAGGCATTCTGGTAACCATTATATGACAGCATTCACAGTTCACACATTCAACATGCCAAATGTGCTTCCCAGCTTCAAAGTGGCCATTCTTTGATATGGTAGTAGAGTGGTTTTGCTAAACAAAATGCAGTGCCATTTCCATTGCAGTCATGTACCTAGATTAGGAATGAAGGTGACTTGTGACTTTTAACTTCTGAAGCCATTTATCTTTTTAAAGAATCATAAAAGTCTATGAGTATTGGAAAACCGAAAAGAAAGAAATATCTGTTCCCCCCTCTCAATATTTTTATTTGGACAGGGTGTTCCTGCTAGTGTTATTTTCTTCAGTCCTTCTGGTGTCAAATATTGTCTGAAGCAAATTTTGAAGTTGTCAGGTGATTTCATTTTCCAAATTAAGGTAAGTTTTACACCAGAATTTTGACACGTAGTGTTTTATAACTGCTACAGAATTGATCTGAAAGCTATAAATTCATTGAACACATTTTTTAATCAGGCTTGATGACCAACACAGCAAGCATATCTCTACTGCATTTTATCTTGCTTTTTTCCACCACTTCTCTGTTTTATTTTAAATTTAATTATTGTTCTATATCCATAAATACATAAATAAATCCTATAACATGGCTCTCTTTTCAGTTTGCTGCTATAGGTCCAACAACAGCTGAAGCTCTTGTAACTGAAGGAATCTTAGTAAGCTGTACAGCCAGTCGCCCTACACCCCAGGATCTTGCTGCTGAACTTAGAAAATGTCTGTAGCTGTAATACATTTGAAAACTCTGAAATTATGTAATTTGCAGTAATATCTAAAATTAAAATTAAAATATCTAAAATTAAAAATACCTTCTTTACCATTTAATATTGGATTATTTCTGCAATCATTGGAAGTATACATCTTTGATGTTTTCAACACTTCTATTGTATTAGTAGCAGTGATAAATACTGCTATACACTAACCTGGATTATATGACAGGTAATCTAACTATTGTTTGATATGATAGCTTTGTTTACACAAAAAGGAACTGAATTGTAGCTTTAAATCATGTTTTTGCATTTCCTTAGTAGAAGATAATGTATGACGATATCATACTTGAATAAATATATTCATCAGGCTGTATTTTACGGAAGCAGAGCAGAGAAACACCAATTAAATTGAAGGCATTGAATAAGAAAAAAGAAGTAAATAAATCTAGTTTTCACCATTACACTCACTGTATGTCTCTACACTTTTCTATCTTTGCAAATTATCTTTTTTTGCACACCTATTCACGTATTTTGTGTGTGTGTGTCACATTCCTTGGTGCATGATACAGTCTGTTTAAAATTCATTGCACATCATTCAAATTCTCTACCAAAAGCTCAAAATACTGTGCATATAAAATTTAAATATTATATATATTCAGATCCCCAAACAACTAAATTCTAAGATCACCCGCAGACATTCCTTTTATAGTTCTCCATAAATACATTAAAGAGTCATCCTCAGCTTACTCCCTGCTCAGTGTTCATTTGCTAAGCATTCCTTTTACCACAGGCATGCATTATTTTTCTTAAATCATTCTTACCACATTCATCAACTAATCTAGAACTCCAGTCTTCCATAATTCAAGCATTACTACTTTCATCATATGCTTTCTGTAAATCAACACATTATCAATAAACTTTCTAACATACACATTCCTCCGTGATGAGTACACAATAAAATTTCAAAACCCTAGTAAAAAACCTTAAAAAAGAGAAGTACAGGAAACAAAGAAGAACAAGTCCTTGAGTTAGAAGCTGTAGTGTCACAAATGGAAAAGCCTTACTCTGCCTAAATGAGAAACATTCTACTGTAGACGACAGTACCATATCTTTGATTACTTTGCTTTTCATATTTTTGATTCTGCTATCTGTAAGCTGAAGAACGTATTCATGAATTTGCCAAGGCTGATCTAATAGAACGACAAGGTAAGAGATACTGTTCTGTTAGGGAAGCTTGTGTGACAGTTTTGAACTGAGTGGTCTTTCAGATGCCTTACTAGAAAGCATGATACTAAAGTATGAGAAAGCTTACACATTAGTATCCTCCTAATTTGTTCAGACAGAAAGTATGATGCCTGACTGCTTCAGTAGAGAACAAAAGGTACATTACACTAGTTATTTAGTGCTCTGGCTTCAGAACTGACAGTTCCTGCTCTGCAATTTCTCTCTGATGCCAAAGTACATTAACTGTAAAGCTAGAGGGGAAGAGAATTGCTGCTTATATAATATAAAGGACAGGGTTTATGGGCACTAAAGCAATTCAGCTGTTTTTGTAGTCACTGGTCAGCATAATTATATGTATGATCCAGTCAGCGAGTCAAGTCAGCTCTTGTAGAATTATTTCAGTTCCTGTACTTCAGGAGTTGTGTTTCTGTTTTTCATTTTTATGTCAACTCTTACGTTCTCAAATAAGAGCTTCATAGTAGTGGGCTACAGTGTTGATTCTACAGTGCAGAACACAAAGTAACAGGTAGACATCTTAACATTCCCTTCACAGCAAGAAGCTCATCTGGTTTCTATTAGTCCAAAACTGCTCTCTGTTCTGGAGAATTCCCTTCAAACTCCACTGAACATTTTTCTTCACTGACAATCAATTTAACCATTCTGACAGCAAAACCCTTTTCAAGTCAACTCCTCACATACAAGTTACATAAGAACCACACATTAAACTGCATTATCGGCTGCATTTCAAAGGCAAGACAACTTTCTTGTTCATAATCTAATATCTCACTCTTTAAAATCCACTTATTATAAAAAGCATTATTTCAGCAAATATTGTTTTGAGAAGAAATAGTAATTGCTACTTAATAAGGCTGAAGGAACAGCTGGCTGCCTAATGAAGATGCTACCATTTCATTAAAGGGCAGAAATAATAAGCAAGACATTCAATAATGGTATATAATTTCAGCATGTGTTGTTTTGCTACATTTTAAAACCTACAATAATCTTTGAAGGTGTTGGGATGTCCATTTTAACAACCAAAATTAGAGAGACCTATTAGCTGGAAGGTATTTCATTTATGTACACATTTTCTACTGAAAAGAATCAGTCTCATGAGAATGAAACATAAGAGACAGGGATAGTAATAGAACTACGGTCAAAAGCAGCTTTATTTGTATCGGGGGTATTACCATCTGCTGTTTAAAAAAAAGTCTTTTGTTTAACATTTGGTGAAGCAGGAATTGCTATTAAGGAGAAAAAAATAGGCTACATTTAATCTTCTGCAAATTAATAAATTTATCAAATTATAAATAAAAGTGATGGGTAAAATGCATCTAAGAGGTTCCTGTTTAGATTGTTTCCAAAATTTGCAAGCCAATTTAAGGAATCTGTTGCTTCAAAGGATTGGTTTGTTAATGCTGTAACTCAGTACATAGGACGCTAACTCATTCTATAGTACAACCATTATGAATTAGTTTGTCAAATAGATATTAATTACAGTACTTAATTTGAATTAAGTAGCTTGCATCTCTTCAATCGCATAAGAAAGGGGTTGATTTCTGCCAAAACTGCATTGATAGCTGTCCAAAGTATTCTCTCGTCTCCAGGAGCAGAGGAACAGCTGTCAGAATGCAAATTAGGGCAATGAGTAACTAGGACCTCAGAGCTAAGATTAGGAATTCTGTTAAATGATTCTACACCACACTGGAATATATAGTGAAATCTCAAGACCATTTTTTAAACATTTTATGTGGGAAGCATTCAGAAAAGGGCAAAATAATAGAAGTTGGCCCAAGGAAAAAGAAAAATGAACAAATTTAAAGGCAGCATTGAATATTGGATTAAGCAATGAGGCAATAATTCCCAGACATAATATGATTAAATTATAGCCTCCATTTAAAAAAACAAAAACAAACGGAAGCTATGTCTTGAGTATGTTACACACAGGTTGGTATTTTCCCCCACCTCTGAAAGTTAATTTTTTGAGACAAAAGATGTGGTTGAGGCAGTGGAATGGGATGGGGTGAATTTTTTGGCTTTTTTCAGTTGGGAAAATTTGAGTAAAGCTACACAAATATGCTTAGCCTCCGAAGTTCAATATATCTATTTAAAATATTAAAATAGGAGTGGAGTAAGGAACCCACCCATGCCCCAAATGGGCTGAATAACTATACAGAACCCAAATTGCTCATATGTGCTCAGGACCTATTGTTGGAAACGTATCTATAGTCACCTCGATTTTTTAGCATTCCACTCACACTACTACTATTTAAATAATTGTCTTGTTTTTTTCACTTAAAATATTTTTAAAACATGGACATATACAGTGGGGCAAAAAAGTATTTAGTCAGCCACCAATTGTGCAAGTTCTCCCACTTAAAAAGATGAGAGGGGCCTGTAATTGACATCATAGGTAGACCTCAACTATGAGAGACTAAATGAGAAAACAAATCCAGACAATCACATTGCCTGATTTGGAAATAATTTATTTGCAAATTATGGTGGAAAATAAGTATTTGGTCAATATCAAAAGTTCATCTCAACACTTTGTTATATATCCTTTGTTGGCAATGACAGAGGTCAAACGGTTTCTGTAAGTCTTCACAAGGTTGGCACATACTGTTGCTGGTATGTTGGCCCATTCCTCCATGCAGATCTCCTCTAGAGCAGTGATGTTTTGGGGCTGTCGCTGGGCAACACGGACTTTCAACGCCCTCCAAAGGTTTTCTATGGGGTTGAGATCTGGAGACTGGCTAGGCCACTCCAGGACCGTGAAATGCTGCTTACGAAGCCACTCCTTCGTTGCCCGGGCGGTGTGT
>QLTV01003280.1:957691-1056622 GCA_003457575.1 Thermophis baileyi | reverse complement strand
GACGCCGCCATTTGGGTTCTTTTACCCTCTGCGCATGCGCAAAGCATTCTGCGCATGTGCAGAGGGTAGAACTCAAATGGCGGCGTCCAGGCTACCAGCTGTCCGGCGACTCGCAGCACGGCCGAACCGGGACCTTTTCACCCCTGCAGTGACGGTGGCACCAAAATGGCGGACTAACGCACGCGGCGACCCCTGTGAAATGGTCGTTCGACCCCCAAAGGGGTCACGACCCACAGGTTGAGAACCGCTGGTCTAGAGATACTTCTAAAAATATTTTCTAGAAATTTACTGAAAAACTCATTTAAAAAAGAGGAAAAGAAGAAAGCTGCTACATAGTAGGGTGATAACAAAATGACAAAGAATGATAACCTAAACATTGGAGGGTGGCAGTAGATGGGAAATTAAGACAGAAAAATGAAAGTTGGGCATGAGTATTGGCTGACAAACTACATAGAAACTGCTGGAGAAGAAAATCAGTGAAAGGGCTAGGTCAAAAATAGTGGGCTTATCTTCAAAATGACAGAAAAATATTGGATGTTTAATCTGTAAAACCATGGATATGACAGAAAAGAGGCCACACAATATCCGGCTTGCATATGCTGAATTGCTACATGGGCAGAATTGTACTGACCAGACCTTACAACAGAAGTTTGAAGCAATCACCTCAGGGACCCCCAAGGGGTACATGCTGCAAGAATTGTGCTGGTAAATAGATTCATAATATTGTTTTGTCATTTTAACACGTGAACTTCTCCACTCCAAGACAAATGAAAGCAGCTGTTATTAAATAACCTCATGGTAAACAGGTTTGTGTTTTTCCGCTTGAACAGTTGTCCTACTTCTGCCATTTATTTAGGTTCCTGCACAAATTTGTATTTAGCAGGCATGCCTAACAAACTATAATTAGCCACAGGAAACTTTTAGTGAGGCATCTGTGACACTGGAAATTTCAGAGGTGTCTACTAGTGCAAAATAGATATAGACCAAAATATCCTAAACAAAGTAGCTAAGTTGCTATTAGGTTGCAATCAATGCTATCATTGTTAACTCTGTAAAATACAAATGTTGCTTTTGGGAAGAGTAGGCAACAGAAACACAAAACAAAAGTAATAAAATGCTAGCCTATAGGACTCATTTTCAATAAAAACACATTTTAATATACTTTATTCGCATTTCTGAAAAAAATGGTGGCTGAAATGCAAAATAGTTCATCTGCCTTATGCAACATTCTTCCCCCTGAAGTGAGGTTAGCTCCATCCCTTTTAATGTTCTGGAAGTCTCCAAAGACCTGACTATGTCTTCAGGTTTGGGGACCCAAGGACACTGGTAAATATTCACTCAATTGTGCCTGATGGTCTTTTATATTTTAATAACGATTATTTTACATTTTTAGTCATTGATCTTTTTATACATAGTTTTGTTATACACCACCCACTTTTGTCACATGGGCGGCATGTAAATTTGATAATGAACTGCCTTATCCCGCTAGGACAAGCCCATCCTATCCATGCCGACAGAGGGCAGACTTTGGATCCTGTCAGTCAAACGACTAGTAAGATAGAGAAGAGCCTTCTCTGCTGCAGCACCCACCCTCTAGAACATTTCACCCTCTAATAAGACAGAGGTGGGGAACTATGGCCCCTTACTGACTTGTGGATTTCAACTCCCTTGTGGATTCAACTCCCAGAATTCCTGAGCCAGCCATGCTGGCTCAGGAATTCTGGGAGTTGAAGTCCACAGGTCATTAAAGGACCCCTGCTAAAGTAAGATCTGCCCCTCCCTCCTGTTGTGGCCCGCCAGCGACCCGTGCAGCTGGTTGCGACAGCGAAGAGGCTGTTGTGGTGATGCGCCAGCGGCCTGTGCAGCTGGTACCTGAGTCGGACAGTGAGGAGGTTGGTGGGGACTCGGTGCCAGTCGGAGAGTCAGCCAGGGCCTTCAGTACCTCCAGAAGCTCCCATCAGTGATGAGGAAGAAGAGGAGGAGCCTATTCTTAATGCACGGGCACGCAGAGCTGCCAAGAGGCAGGAGTGGCTACTCAGGAGGAGGTCTCCTCAGAAGTAAGGCTTGGGGCTAATTGGCCACACCCTTAGCCTATTTAAGTAATGACCACGCTCAATCACATTGCAGGAAACAACTCCGTTCAATCCACGTATTGTCTTGGTCTTTGAAACTCTGGTAGCTCTTGATTCCAAACGGCATTACTTCTCCTGCTAATGACTTCTGGGCTTTCTGCCCACCTCCGTAAGTTCGAGTGACTGATATCAGATAGCCTAATTCGTTGGACTTCTTGCTTCTTTGTGCTTGGACTCTGGCCAACTGTTAAGACATTAATTAACAGCTGGTGCACCAAAAGGATTTATTTATGATTTCATGGACTTTACAGACAATATTTATTAGAAATTATTAGTAGTTTAACTAGTATTAAGCAAGGTTTGTTTGTACGTTGCTTGTGTTGTTTTTCTCGGTTCGGCAGCTGGGACAGAACACCTCCTATCCTTCTGCAAGGGCCTGAAGACCTGGCTCTGCTGGTGGGTCTGGGGACCAAATGGGTGAGTCCCACATTGGGTGTGGCTACTAGATTGATGGCAGACTGTACCTCCCCCCCTTGCTTTCTGCTCTTCACCTTTTTGTTATCATATTGATGTATTTATTCTCATTGTGTTCCTTTGTCATTGTTACTTTATTGCTCTATAACAGGGCTGTCAAACTCCCGGCCCATGGGCCAGATGCGTCATGTGCTGGCCACCCCCACCCCCGTTTTAGCAAAGGGGAAGGTCCCGATACGTCACGTGATGCCGCCGTGACGATGTGAGTTTGACATCCCTGCTCTATTATTTCACTTCTGTCTTCTACACGTCTTTTCATTTTTCTTCCTTTTTATTATTGTAAGCCTCCTAGAGTAGCCCAATGGTGAGATAGGTGGCAAATAAATTTAACAAATAAATAAAATAAACATAAAAAACCCCTTCATAGTGACATTTAAAGAATAATGGTCAAAGTTTATTTTTCCAACTGTAAAATCTTAAATATGTAACAATATAAATAAAATCAAGCAGTCCATATTGGACAGAAGCACACATTCCGTTTTGATCAAGGCACTGATTTACCACAATGCAGTATGCCAGCATTAAGGTGGATCATTGAATTCCCAGATTATTTCCTTCATTGTCCTGAGTCAGCTGTTGCAGTATGTTTAAAATAATGTCTGTTCTTTCCAGTAAAGTTAGATTTTTGTTTGCTGCTGATCGCAAGAGAAGTGAGTAAGCGTACTTATTCACCTTAAGGTTTTCTTCATCTTTACTGCTAGAGAAAAGAAGAGTGGAACAGAGGTTATCCAAATGCATAAAGAACTCTGAAAAATACTGTCTTTGCTACAGCACATCAATAGGAACAAGAGACACTTCCGTTTGTTCAAAAAATACTGTCTTTGCTACAGCACATCAATAGGAACAAGAGACACTTCTGTTTGTTACATCAATTTTTCCCCCACTGTAGGTTTTTGAGACACATCTCATACTGCTTCTAAAAGTTGTCCAAATCCTTAAAAACAATTTTTCAGGGGGCGAGAAAGCTTCATTTTGGTGACAATTTATTGGATCAAAAACTTATATTCTTTCAGAAATGCATCCATATATAAAGTTAATTGAAGACATCTATTTGCATGTTTCTTTCCCATCCTTTTTAATAAGAAAGCAGATATTTTCCGCAAATATTTTCACTCAAAACAACAAGAAGCAATTAAAGTATTAACGCTTGGCAATGAAAGCAACAGCCTAAATTATTATATTTACCAGTTACACAATTCTAATTCCAATAATTCTATCAGAATATCCAGAATTGTTTTTCTAATTATCAATTTAAAATGGATTATGTAGCCAAATATATTGTGAGGCATGTAATAATAGCAACCTGGTTCATGCACTGCAATTGCATTGATTGGGTTATATATTCTCTTAATGCAATACTGCCTATTGGTTTCCATGAAGGAAACCTCTTACATTTTATTTTAATCAAGGAGGAAATGCGTCAAATTAAGAAATTATATCCCTGTGAATTTGCTCTATTTTAAAATACTGTACTTAAATACACTCTCACTGCTATGAAGTATTTCAAAGTGTGAAATTTAGCAGAGAGTTGAAATAAATTCAAGGGGCACTCCTAATCTTTCTGTGCAGAATATTGAACTCAAATGTCTCCCTAGGTAGCTTAAGGTTAGTTTGCTTCTTAATAGCAAAATTAATTTCATATAGTCGAAAGGAATTCTAAAAATGTGCCTTTTGCTCTTATTTATTTTCTATGAGACTTACAATGGGGTCATCACATTGTGACTTGAATGTTTGAATAAGTTCAATGTCACAGCATGAAAACTGTTCTAAATGGACTCTGTTGACATGTGCAAGCTATCAAATTATATAAATGCAGATGCAAACTAGGGTAATATTCACACCATCTATCTCCCTAAAACTGTGATACAAGATGATATGCTGATTAAAATTTCACAAACCTAAAACTTGAATTTAGATACCAAGTCCCAAACCACAGAACTATTGGCAATCCTGCTATTATGGCTTTCACTGCTGGCACGCAGAAGTATTATAATATCAGCCATAATTAAAGAGTTCAAAAATATCACAAAAGTACATGTGGTCCTTATTTAGAGACCACAATTGGGACCAGCTTGGTTGCTATGAGCAGTGGTCACTAAGTAAAACCACAACTGCATTTATTATCTTGATTTGCTTTACAGACCGGCAAAGGGCGTAGCTGTGAAAATGGGTCGTATAATACAAGGCAGTTGTTAACAAGGACTACCTATATGGTCCTTCTGAAATCATGTTTTAATGAGAAAAATATAATACAGCTGATGATTTATATCATACTCTGAAAAAAATACTGATTTTTGTTCCCCTCCATCTGCCCCAAATGAAAATTTCAAACTTCTAAAACTATGGTCAGGTACAATAAACGTCTATTACTATAGTACCAGTATATTCTTTTACTACTAGTACCAATAGAATTAGAGCAATTATTGGTATCAACAGGTTATATAACAAATGAATTAATTTTGAAATAGGAATTGTATTCTTTATGTTCTGTATTTATATTGCCATCTTGTGGAGACTTAGAAATTCTAATACAATTCCTGTGAATCTTCTATTACAATTTCAACCTGCCATACATTCATCTCCCTTTCTTTATGGATATCTTTTGTCCTGGAATGCTAACATCGTCAGTTTTAAATTGATTATTGACTTTTTTCCTGGCAAGATTGCAGAGTATCTCCTTTCCCTTCCCTTCTTGTAAAAAAAACATTGACAGCTTTCTCCCCATTTGGTTGAATCGAAGTAATAAGAGCTTAATGCTAAAAACAAAAACTTTCATCACTTGATATAACAGCTCTGAGATTCAGTAAACTACACAACAAAAGCTTGTAATTTATTACCTTTATCCATTGGTACCACATATGAAATATACTTATGAATTAAGCACATATAAAAGAAATCAGAATTTGCCTGATACATATAGGTCCCTGAAAACAAGGGTAATACCCTTTTTCTATATCTTCAGTTCCTATCTAAATCTTCTATGTTCAACAGAATATATGTAGCACCTTGAAAGATAGATAAACAAGCATTTCGTCACTTAACAAGGCTCACACTAGATAAGAACATGGAGTAAATGAAAATGAAACACTAAAATGAATAGTTTACCCAACTGTTTGTGCATCCTAAAATATGACCACATATACAGAACATACATAAAAGAGCAGGAGGTAACTCTGCAGAGTTTGTAAAACTAGTCTAGGATTTCTATTTAGAGTACTGATACCCAGCCAGTGATTCAAATTCACATTTAAAAAGAAATTTCTCCATGGTTTGGAATAGAGTTAAATGAAAGTAACACAATATGCTGGCACTTACCCAGTTTTCTTCTTGGTTGACGAAAGCAACTTGATGAACTGAAGAAGAAGGAAAGACAATCGAGATTCAAATATACTAAGGAGCTTCAATACTTCTTCTTTATTAAGGTTAGTAGATGGATCTTCAACAGGAACTCTCTCAGCATTGTTTGAGTCATCAACACATTTCTAAACAGAAAGGGTGTTATGGAATTACTGTAATGTCTATACAGTAAGGTAAAGGTAAAGGTTCCCCTCGCACATACGTGCTAGTCGTTCCCGACTCTAGGGGGCGGTGCTCATCTCCATTTCTAAGCCGAAGAGCCAGCGCTGTCTGATGACGATTCCGTGGTCATGTGGCTGACATGACTAAACGCCGAAGGTGCACGGAACGCTGTTACCTTCCCACCAAGGTGGTCCCTATTTTTCTACTTGCATTTTTTACGGGCTTTCGAACTGCTAGGTTGGCAGAAGCTGGGGCAAGTAACGGGAGCTCACTCCGTTACGCGGCGCTAGGGATTCGAACCGCCGAACTGCCGACCTTTCTGATCGACAAGCTCAGCGTCTTAGCCACTGAGCCACCGCGTCCCCTCGTCTATACAGTATGCCTTTGGAATTTCATTAGGTGCATTTCTACAGTCAGAACTCTGTAATACTACGATTTTAGAAAAAGTACTTAAAGTGAAGTGATAAAATTGAACCTGTCCAGTCAAACATCTTTTTATAACAAATATGAACTTTGATATATGAACTTTTTGTAACAAATATGAACTTTTGATACTTTGCCTAAACATGATATACAATATAATATGCAAGCAAATCCAAACATAATATGAAAATATGAAAAGTAATCGTTACCTGTTCACATTCAGCACCAAGCTCTTTCCTGATAGATTGGAAAACAGACCGGCACTGAATCATTATATCTAAGGCCCCAGACAAAGTCTTTAGTTTTCCGGTGCTGCTATTCTGACCTAGTAGAATCAGAAAAGTAAGCAACATAAATAGTTCATCACTGCCCAGCCCCAAAATAAGAATCTACACATTTTCTTTTTGAACACATACTGCAAACATTTTGTTCAAAGCCACCACCAACAGGTTCTCAGAAAACTACTCATCTATTTAAAATAGGATTGTACTCTAAATTTAATTTACTTACTTGTCATCTGAAATTCAGCAAACGCCACTCTTTCCAATTGCACGCGGAGAAGTTCACATGGTGCATCCTTCAAGAGCTGAAAAAACTTCACGGCTTTGCTATAATGAAGATCAACCAGTATCCTGTGCTGTTTACGCTGATGCTCATCCCCAACCTTCATCAATAACATAGTTTGACAAGTCAGCTCAAGAGAATAGCAACCAGTGTTTTATATTAGGACATTTTACCAACATACATGTTTATAAGCATGCACATTCACAGAAAGACCATGTAACCGTACAATTTTGGAGAAAATACCTGATTTCTCAAACAGCTGTGGTACATGGAAGCCAACCTGTGGTGAATTGTGGCTGCCCGGTACTGGCAAAGAGGTTGCCTTGTAGTCACTAACTCAACATCACAGTATTTCAAAGATTTCATCATTGATTCACTAACTTCTTTTTCTATCTAAAATACACAAAAGAAACACTTTCAAAATTTATATTAAAATCAGTTCAACTTATAACTCCTTTATAGTCCTGTCCAAAATGAGAAAGTGTTATAAGCCTTGACAGTGATCATATAATTTGTCTCCCAATGATATCACATGAAATCTATTTTCAGGCCTAGGTTCACCATTGAAACTGCATTGGTAATCCCACAAGAATGACCTATGTCAGAGAGAGACACAAAGTGATATTGATTTCCCTGAATTTCCTTCCAGGTTTCCATAGCTGACCATGACATCAGGTGAATGGCATGACATTCTAAAGCATGGTCAGTGGAGCCAGGACAAAAAAAATACACTTGATCTGATTTCATTTAGAAGTGCTGTATACTTATTTCTAAGGAACAGTTATCTGAATATAGCCTTCCTTATTTATTGCAACCTTGTATGATTTTTTTTGTCTTGGAAGTGTGTCAGAAATCATTAATAATTTTGTTTCATCAAGATGCATCACTATATCAGGTTTTTCATTCTTTTTAAGTGTGTATATTACAATACAGTTTTAATTTAGTTGTTTTAAACTTTAGTTTAAATTCTGTAGAACTATTTGATGGAAGCTTAACAGAGAAGCAACACAGCCATTCAGTAACAAACAATCATATTATTGTGGCATTTAACAAACCATATATAGATCCTCATTATTTACCCATTGGCAAAGCAATAGTTGATATTCAATAATCAGCTCAAATCTGATACCTGTTCCTGAGCTTTCCTAGATAATGGTGCATAGTCTTGCAGCAGAGTTGCCATGGTAAAATACGTAGTGGACAGTTCCCAGTTGACAGAATCCCAAACAGCTGGATGGACTTCTCTTTTGTTCAACGATCGTAAGGCCTTCAGATAATAATCAACAGCCTATAAGATTTAATAATTATGGAATATGAGACATTTACAGATATATGGAAACCAGTAATATATTTGTAAGTCTCACAAAGGGCAGTCAATAGTGCAGGCTGATTTTTAACACTAAGTATAAATACAATTATATTAAGAGGACTGTTGTCCAGAGTTTCTTGATGTGTAAATCTCCAGATATAAAGGACTATAGAATTCCTAGCCTTTGGGAATACTGATTGAGAATTTGGGATATCTGAGTATATCAAAGAGTCACAAGTTACGGAATATTACTTTACTTTTAAATCTCTCTATACATTCTGGATTCTGAAAATATTTTCACAATTTATCAAGTTTTCAAATATTAATCAATGAAAGATTCAGTGTAAATTCTTATATATCCAAAGCAATATCCTTTTATGATCACAAATCAGTATCTTATACCCAAAGTGTTCATTACGTTTTTAAAAAAACTATGTTCTATAGTTCCCTTGTGACTGTTTTCTATTAAGGAAAGAATGTGGAAAAAGACAAAGTAAAGAACTATTTGGGCTTCCACAACATATTTATCTAATGTTACAATGCGAAGCCCCAATGTGAGTAATATAATATTATTATAATATTATAATACTATATAATATTATATATAGTATACTATACTAACTATACTATACTGTACTGTACTGTACTGTACTGTACTGTACTGTACTGTACTGTACTGTACTGTACTGTACTATACTATACTATACTATACTATACTATACTATACTATACTATACTATACTATACTATACTATACTATACTATACTATACTATACTACAATACAATACAATACAATACAATACAATACAATACAATACAATACACTATACAATACTATACTATATATGTTATGCATAATAAATATTAGCTTTTGAAGTCCATGAAGTTCATACTAATATTATCGTACTATACTTGAAAACTTAAGCCTATGCCATGATGATAAAATTAGTGTACAAACATATTATTCCATTGATGTATTGCAGTCCGCTTAAATGTAAGGCCTAGCCTTACCTTATTATAATAAAGAGCCTCTTCAGGAGAAAATTCTCTTTTGAAGTCTCCGCCCACCGCACAGTGCGCATGTGCACAAATCCGCATTAACCTTCCCATATTACACAAGAGAAGAGCAGCATTGGTTGAATCATCAATGGATTCAAAGTTCTGAATCCCTTTTTCAAAATAAGAGAAACTTTTCTTCCAAAGTTGCTGCTCTGCTGTAGATACCATTTTGCTCTCTGTAACAGAATAAACGGAAAGGGACCCATTTCATTCAAAAAAATCAGAAAAACTATATGGAATAAACATCTGAACACCATTCTAGAAAATGAAGTAAAAATACATTTACTACAAATGCATAAAGAACATTTCAACATTTCATTTTTGTTTTTCCAAAAGATTGATTGGAAACTGTCAGGAGTCAACAGCATGGCAGTACAAAAACCAGTAAATAAATATTTTTAAAAAGCTGTTTCCAACTTTTTTTCTTCCTGAACTTTTTGGTCCCATGATGGTTTGTGAGAAAGTCATAAATAGCTAAGGATCTAAATCTAAATTCTTAGACTTCACAGGAAAATTACTCCTAAGACAGAATATTCTTCAAAAACCATATTTAATTATAATGTTTTCAGGTTAACAATCTCATGTATGTTATTAAAATGTTTCAGATTTTGTTTTAAAAAAGAGCACAGAAATCATAGGTTTTGATCTGATTAAAAATATAGAATTTATCAGATCACAGGTGCAAATTCTGTTTGATCTTTTCTATAGATATCGTATCAAGTTATAAATGAACAATGAAAAAAACCAATGAAATCTAGGAGCATTTTGCATAAGATAGGCATCCTTATATGTATTATAAATAAACAGTATAGACAGAAGTGCTTACAGATGTAAGATAACAAAAGCATGGAACTCTGCTTGGTATTTATATGGCTAATGGCTAATAAACAGTAAGATTTTTTTTCTACAGGGTTATGGGAATTTCTGTTGAAAGTTAACAATACTATTTTTAATAAACAAGGAAGAGATTTTGCTTTAGATACTACTAAACAGTTTGAGACACTAAAGTTCATATTCATGAGATTGAAAACCTGAAATAAACTAAACTAATGAACTAAAACTGAACTAAAAATGTGTCACCAAAAGGATGAGAAGAAGAAAAGATTACTTAGAGACTAGAATTAAAACGAAAAAGAAAACAAACCAGGCAGGACAGCAGCCTGAGAAGGGAAAAATCTGGAATCCATTTGTATCAGGCAACCTAGAGGAAGGGTATGGTCTGGGGATAGGTAAAATCCCACCAGAAATAATGTGAACTGGGATCCTGAGAAGGCAGTACAGAGCATTCTCTGCAGGAAGGATGGGTACAAAAAACAGTCCCTATCTTCCTGCATTATTATTCCAGTGAAGTAGTTAATCTTTTGTATTAGAAACCTATATAAATTCTGTTTAATATACTTTGTGAGTAACTCCATGGGGATAGAGAGTAAAGAAGTTAATGGAAAATTTGATAGAAAATTAAGGGAGAAAATACGGACTACACTGTAAGAATGAAATGGCATGTTTACACTTGGTTCAGTTTTTCTTTTCTAATAGTAACTGAGAAAGCATATAACAAAAGTAATTGGATTATTTATTTTGGAATTATTTAATTTCTTGCAATTACAAGCAATAATATTGTATTGATTCTTTTAAATATTACCCCTGACTGCAAAAGAATAAACTTTTGGTTCTTTACCTGAAAGAAAAAATAATAGCAATGAATGCTGTTATTAAATTGGCAGAGCCGGCATGATGCAGGTACCATCAGTTAGAGACCGACAGTTGGTGGGTCCCAAGAGACATGCCTTCTCTGCCATGCCATGGCATTGGCCTTATGGAACATTGTCCCCTTCCACCAACTCCAACCCTTTCGACATTCCGGAAGGCCCTTAAGATCCTTAAGGCCTGGGGCTCCCAGGGAACTAAAGACTTTCTTAGATGGCTTCACTGTTGTTATTCTTATATTCTTATAGTTATTCTCACCTAGGGTTTATATTTTTGTAAATATTTTATAATATTTACCTTTTAAAATGATTTTTATATGTTTTACATTGTTTTCTTTACACATGGTTTAATCTGTCTGTTGTCTCGGTGGACAACAGACAGCAATATAAGTTTAATAAATAGATAAATAAATAAAATTATAAAATAAAATTTATTTTTGCTTTCTGCCACTAATGTGCAACTGGTAGCTGGGGGGGAAATCAGCTTGGCATTTGAAAGAAACACTAGGCAAAGGAGCATCAAGTCCTATGGCTTATTCTCAATTATTTTCCTAAACTGGCAATACTGTATGTATATTAAATCAGTATCACCTACTTTTATGGAAGTGACTTCATGCTGCTTTACAATTATACTTAATTAGATTCTGCATAGCAGTTTCTCAATTACATTGTACACAATCAACACATTTTTGGGATTGTTTTCTGATAATTGTAGATCCATGTTTAAAATATCAGCAGTATATATACATATACACATGGCTAAAATAAACTCATACACATATAAATATACTTGCCTACTCTTTCACTTTGTAAAGCAGCAGCTTGGTTCATATAAAATACTCCAATTTCATTTTGAATATTGCCCATTCTCTTCACTACTTGGGTATACTGCTCTGAATTCCGCTCTTTTAAATTACTGAAAAGCAAAATTTCATGAGCTGCCTCATAACATTTACAGCTGACCGAAAGCTGGCATTCCAAATCTGTAGACAGGTCAGTAGCCCAAGAAAATACTGCAAGAAAAAAATTATCATAATGGCCAAATACTTACTATATAGATATTTCTATATTAAATCAATTGCACATGGAAGTACATGAAAAGCTATTGAAAAACAATTTAAGGAGGATTCTGGAATCAGCTATTAGTTATCCATTCAGTATTATTTGTACATGCAAAAGTTTGTTAAGTGTTTGTAAGAGCTATTATGTATAAGCTGAGCCAATAATCCATTGTTGACCAAGAAGACAAAAACATCCTATTGCATTTCTGTCCTAGACATTTCTAGCTAAAGTTATGTTCAGATCCATTCCAATTTGATATGCAATGGAATCTTTGGTCATAGTGGCCAAACTCAGTGGCCATAGTACACTATAAACTACTATAGGGGGTATGCCCCTCTAGGTTTTGCTGTACCTCTCAATAATTTTCAATACTGTCAGCAAAGTCCTTCTGACCCACATTGCCACCATCTTTTAAGATGGTTTGAGTTCTTGAAAGTTGTCTAGAGCTGTATCCAACTCCTTCTATTCTTTCCATTTAGACCAAAGAAAGCTTAAATACTGTATAAAAACTCAAGTTCTAAATCAATGTCTATTATCATTTATAAATTCGATATGGGCAAACACAAATAAAAGGTTAATTACAATGTGCTACCTATCAGTTGGAATACAGATCAGAACCTGAACATCCAGATTTTAGAAAAGTCTAAACTAGCCTATTTATACATCATCATTACAGCCAATTGGATTACTATTATATCTGTATCTATATATATCTATATATCTATATCAGATAACTATATCTGTTGACTTTACAGGTAGTCCTTGTTTAGACCACAATTGACACCAGCAAGTCAGTTGAGTGAAACTACGACTGTGTTTATGATCTTACTTCAGAGCTTTCCTTTAGTTTACAGATCTGCAAAATTCATAAGGATTAGTCATAAAGTTACTTTTCCATTACTGTTGTAAGTTAGGCAGTTGCTAAATGAGGACTGCCCTTTTGATCTTACTTCAGCTTTCTTTTGTTCCAGACATGCAAGTCATAAATGTAAAAAATGGCCGTAGTTATTTTTTTCATCACTCTCATAACTATGAACAGTCGCTAAACTGTTAAACAAGAACTACCAATAGTCAAATTATTCTGGAATTACATGGAGTGTACATGTTCCTCATCATGACATTGGCTAGAGATCAGCTTCAAACAATTCCTTAAAAATTGTTTGAAGAAAAAATATATATATAAAGTCCTTAAATTATATAATAAAATGCACAGCTACTGCTTATTTTACTGGACCCAGACATTTTACTGCCAAAATGATTCAAAGGGCAATATATTGCTGCCGAAAAAAAAGTATAGTTCTTTTATTTTGATTTGGAGAGCTGCTTGACATATTGTTACATGCAGGTTACAGTCGTGATTACCTTGACAGCTAGACTCTCGATGTAGGCTATGCAGTATTTCCTGATCTTCTTTTGTTTGAAAGTTATATTCTTCAAGATATGCAGCTCTGTTGTTTGCATTCTGGGCCAGCATTAATTGAATATCACCACAAAGAGTTAAACTCTGACAAAGAAATAGGAGTACTTCAGAAAGCATGTTCATGAAGAGGCAGCAATATGCATCTAATTGGGAAAAAAATCAGAAAGGATATTGGTGAACTGGAAGTTAGAATATCTCATTACTAAGAAACCACATTATGAAGAATTGTACTATTCTAGCCTCAAACCTTCTGGCAGATTCAAGAAATAAAAGTCCATTTATCTAACTTTTAACATCAAGCGTGCTTACATAAATTGCAAGTGCTAAGAGCAGTGTTTACTAGTGTTTTGCTAGTAGCAAATATAATTGCCTGAATCAAAGGTGGGATTCTCATAATTTCCCTACCCGTTCGCCCAGCGCACGCACCCTCGCTTCGGTCGCACATGTGCCTTCCGCGCATGCGCATGGCCTTCCGCGCATGAACTTTGCTCGTGCGCGCGGCTTGAAAACATGGCTAAATAGGACAGCATAGTGCCGGGGGGCGGGCCCACCTGCAGGTTGCTACTACCGGTTCGCCCGAACCGGTCCAAACCAGCTGAATACCACCTCTAGCCTGAATCCATATTTATATTCAGATGGTGGGTACCAGTGAACTGCCAATCTCCTTGCTTCTCTTGATTTTGTAATAATTTGATTTAAAAAAATAGCAAATCAGATGACAGCATGCAGTAAAACAAACTGCTAGCATCATATTTATGGAATAAAATACCTCTGGGCTCCCCACACTTTTCTTAGACATTTTTAGAAAATAAAAATATATCAGAGTTACAATTCAATGCTTTATTTATACATTTACTAACCTGATGCCCCTGCTTCATTGAAAGGGTTAGGGTTGAACTGGGGTGGGTCTGAGCATTCTAGGAGGCTGGGGGATAGCAATAGCAATAGCAATAGCACTTAGACTTATATACCGCTTCATAGTGCTTTACAGCCCTCTCTAAGCGGTTTACAGAGTTAGCATATTGCCCCCAACAATCTGGGTCCTCATTTTACCCACCTCGGAAGAATGGAAGGCTGAATCAACCTTGAGCCGGTGAGATTTGAACCGCTGAACTGCAGCTAGCAGTCAGCTGAAGTAGCCTGCAGTACTGCACTCTAACCACTGCGCCACCTCGGCTCTTTATGAGAGGGGCAGGAAGAAACCTCACCAATCTGCCTGCTGGCTGACATCTCCAGAGATATTAGAAATAATTAAATTGTAAAATAATTTGTATCTGAAGCAGTCAGTTTAAAACCCTCAGATATAAAGCAATTATGAGTGTTAAAGTAGATATAAAAATATACATCTGAGATATATAATAAAAGTCCTACTTACCATAACACTGTAAAGCTAATCTTATGTACCGTAATGCTCTCCCATATTTCTGAAGACTCACAGCAGCATTAGAAAGAACATAATAAGCCTTTGAAGATTTTAAAATCAGCTGAAGTTTCATTTTGTATTGCCAGGTTCCAGGGATCATTCCTGACTGACTGGAATGTTTAACTTCCTGGAATGACCCCACTAGAATTAAAAATGAAACAATGATTAGCAATCTTAATATAAAAGTTAAAAGGATTACATTTTGAAATTAAATTAGCAATTTAATTCAATTTAGTTTCAAATTAGCAATTTAGCCATTTTGAATATTGGAGTAAAATTCCTTATTCAAATTAAACTGTTTTAGCTTTTGCTCACTTTTCCATTTCTATAAAACAATCTGAATATGTGCCATGAATTTTGAAGGCATGGAGAACCTTTGCTTATTACTTCATCAATAATATATATAGGATCAAATAAATATATAGGATCAAAACAATGTTCTATCTACAAACTGAATTATTTAAAGCCACTTACTTAAAATATATCTTAACAATTAATATACCTACAACAACCTAACATTACTGTTAAAACAGTAACTGAATGTTCAAATATCTCATAATAATTTTTTGTCGTAGTATTTTCCTTCAAGTGCAGGTTCTGCTTTTTTTTTTTTTTTAATCAACTGAGTATTGATCCATTGGTTGTAACAGGAACTGACAAACCAGCTTGACACCCAAGCCCAACATCATGGACAAAGAGAAAGTGACCAGCCCAAAGTCACTCAGCCGGCTTTCATGTCTGAAGAAGGGACTAGAACTCACAGTCTCCAGGTTTCTAGCCTGGTGCTTTCACCACTAGACCAAATTGGCGAAGGTCTCATAATAAATACACTAAATGTAGACAAACACATTAAAATAGCAAAGTTTTACATATAATTCAAAGTGATGCAATCACTTTATAAAGAAAGCAATATTTGGGGTTAAAGGCTTTCTTGACAAAGAGGTTTACCATCTGTGAAAAGCCATTTAGGATGCAACAAACCAAACTTACTCTTGCCTAAAAACAAGGCCATCTGTTTTTCAAGGCACTCAGGGCCAACTGTTGATGATTCATCTTCATATTTTAAAGGGATGGGTATATTGGGGTCCGCTGCAGGAAGATCATTTTCCTTCTTGATGCTACTATCAACCGATTTTAAGCCCTATTTGTTAAAGAAAAAAGCGTTTCAATACTGTACCAACATGTACACATTAAAAAACTGTTAAATAGCACACTTCTCAGTTACATAACTTACTTCAAGAACATAGCTGAGTACTAGTCTGCATCGTTCTTCAGTGTCATGGCAAACAGGAAAGGCACAGCTAGGCTTTATAGAAAAGACAAAAGAAGTTTTAATGAAACTAGGGGAATTCAGCTTATATTCTCATTGAAAACCAACAAAGAAGCCATTCTTATAAAGAATATAAGCTTAAGATGAAATCAAGAGAACAATTGACTTCAGGATTTACTTTTCAATGGTTTTTATATACACAATTAAGGGAGAGGTTTAATATGGACAGAAAGTCACCAGACATAGGACAGAATTAGAATTATATACAAATGAAAATCATGTGATTTCTAATATGTATAAATAACTGTTGGGATTTGAAATGGAAACTTTTTTCACTAATTATTGAAAACAGTCCAGGAAGGCCTACAGGACCATCTACTTTATGTAGAACCTGTCTATCCAATATCTATGGGTTCGGAGATCATGTTATAAAGTCTTCCTCCCAAGATGTTAGGAATGCCAGTATTCATAAGTAGAGCTTCTTAGTTGTACAGTAGTTCTCCTGCTCTGGAATACCTCATCCCCCAAAATAATGATGATCCTTTCCCTGTTGTCACTCCAGAAAGTTATGAATATAATACTTTTTCAATGATCCTTTGCAGTAAGGAATAGTCTCTCATCAAAAACAACCAGAGGCAGCGGTGGTAATATACACAATAAAATGATATTGTTGGAGTTTGTGGGATTGTTTGAGAGTGTACGGATATAATCCATATTATACATAGGGGACATACATGCAAATTTTTTTAAAAAAACATAAGTTTGGAATTAAGAACAAAGAAAGGAGGAAAAAAAGTGGTAGGTTAACTGATTCATCTAATGTAAGTTTAAAAGATTCTAACAAGCCAAAAAAGTTGATAGGGTAGGGTTAGAAAAAAATAATATGAAGTTATTTACTTGAAATAAATTATTTGGATATCTATTTTTGAAAGGCACGTATTTCCACTGAAGGCCCAATGGAGGTAATCTTCAACTGAACACTCCTCCTCTCGTATTAATTACCCTGACAGAAAGGAATCCCACATATTTAGATTTAGACCATAAAATATAATCCCAATGTTAACTGAAGTGGCATTTCAAATGCAATAGATAAACTTACACGTATTTGATGAGTAGACTTGTATTTTTCAGGTACCGACAATTCTCCAACAGATTTGATTATAGCAACGGCTTTGCTGTCATCTGGAAAATCTGAGCTGGTGCTATACAATCCATTTTCGTCACTATCAGGCATTTCTTCTTCTTCTTCACTATAACTTTCATCAGAGTTGCCATTTAAAGGAAATTCGCTGCTTTCTTCTTTTTTTGGCTCATCTAATTGGAACAGTTCTGAGAGCATGTAATTTGCTGAAGCAATAATCTTTTTTGAAATAAAGACAGAAATAAGAATTCAAAGGGTCTTCCAGCGCTAGATTTTTTTTTACACATATCTTAAAAATGGATTTAAAGGTAAAATTGTAGTTAAAACATGCTTGATTATTTTAAATGGTAGAATAGGATGTACTCATTAAGTTCACTTATAACACTAAACGTTATTTTGGCAGTATGTGAATAAGCTTTCAACCCAAAATTTCCCAGTAAGGACATGGTTCCGGTATTTTAACTGTTATAGCTGAAAAAAGGCAAATTGAGTTAACTTAAACTCTGCTTTATTAAAATAAGCCAGGTTCAAATATCAGTCAAATACAACAAATTCCAGATATTTTAAACCACATGAAGAGAATGTATACAGCCAAAGTTCATTGACGTGACTTAGCATTATGTGCAATCTAGAATTCAGTGAGGTTGCATAAACATGAAGAATCTTCCATTGTAATTGGAAATCAAATATATACTTAATTTTAACCAGTCTACATAAAATGTTTTCACTAAATGATACGGAAACAAGAGTATACAGATTTAATTCTTACCTGAGGATGCCTGCCCTTGTCTAATAATTTTACGCAGTTAAGGAGTAAAGTTCTAATAGTACCATAATATTTCCGGTTTTGAGTTTTTTTCAACATCATATTGCATGCAACTCTAAGCAAAAGTAAGGGAACAAAAAAGAAACAAAAGTTCTCACATTTCAAATATCTACTGAAATTTTATTTAAATATGTATATAAAGAATGCATTGTAAATATTTTAATGACAAGAAAATGCTGATGTCATTGAAGACAATCTTTTCTTACATGCTTTACATTAATTCTAAATTTCACACATGTACTGTTTTGAATGTTATCTTTGTAGTACTTCAGCATAAGTTTTGCTTTTAAACACATAACACACATTTCCCCCCTACTTTTGCCTTAGAAGCAACTGATAAAAATCCTATAAAGATTATGAGATATTTCACTCTCTGATAAATAGTTTGCCAGGGCTGGCTTTAGTTCTAATGGACCCACAGCTGCGCCCTTTGGCTAAAGCAAGCTAAATAAAGTTGGCATAATGTTTCCTTTGCTTTCAACACAGAAAATAATTAAATTGAACACCCACCCTCCCAAAAGACATTGTCTATCCTTGTGGTACAATCCAGCATGAGATAAAGTAAATTTTTTCTTGTCAACTTCTTCAAGTACCTAGATCAGTGATGGCGAACCTTTTTTTCTTGCGTGCCAAAAATGGGAGTGTGTGTGCGCTCGCGCGCGCGCCAGCACACAACCCCCATGCGCACCACAATGCGCATGCGTGCATCCCCACGCATGCGCCCTGTTGGGCCGTTTTTCACCCTCAGGCTTCCCTGAAGCCTCCGGAGTGCAAAA
Source organism: Thermophis baileyi (assembly GCA_003457575.1). Classification (NCBI taxonomy): domain Eukaryota; kingdom Metazoa; phylum Chordata; class Lepidosauria; order Squamata; family Dipsadidae; genus Thermophis; species Thermophis baileyi. Next base: position 1,037,516 of record QLTV01003280.1, on the reverse strand, counting down.
AAATGGCCCAACAGGCAAACCGGAAGTCCATTTTTCCGAACTTCCGGTTTGCCCGTTGGGCTGTTTTTCGCACTCCGGAGGCTTCAGGGAAGCCTCGTGAAGCCTGGGGAGGGCGAAAACGGCCTTCCCCAAGGCCGACAATCAGCTGGCCAGTGTGCACATGCGCACTGGAGCTGACATAGGGCAATGCCTTGCGTGCCCTCAGATATGGCTCCGTGTGCCACCTGTGGCACGCGTGCCATAGGTTCGCCATCACGGACCTAGTTGAATACAAAATTAGAATAAAATGCAACAGTGCATTTTCTAATTTTCTTGTACACAAATTAGAACTTTTACTAATATTAGTATTTCAACATTGGGATCAAATACTGCAATAAACCATTTAATGAGATGTAATTTTCATTAAGTATTACTCAACATACTTATAGGGTAGGATAGGTTGCTATACAGATAGTATGTTATCATTATAACGATATAACAATTTGCTCAAACAAAATATTTTGCTTTTTTCCTTGCATTTTTGCCTTCTACAATATAAAACCCAATACCAGACTCCATTTAATTACTTTTTAAAAAGTTAAGTGCTGCATCAAAACAAGTGCCTAAAGGATTAACATTTTGCATAGCCACTAGGATTAACATTTTACTTTCAGTAAAGGTCTTGAATGTACATATGTAAAAGAAGGGTCACCGGACCCTTCTTTTATAGAGACTTGAATCCTCATGATATATAGAATAACTTACTTGTAGAGAAGAATTGCTACCGGCATTGTGAAAGGGTTTTGATATTTATCTTCTGTTTCTTCACACAGGGTAGTGAGATCATACAACTTCACTATATCACTTCCACTTGCTGAAAGGAAAAATGTTTTCCATCAGTTTGTCTGATAAAATTAGAAGTCCAAAGAATAAAAAGCCAGAATTGTTGGTAATTCTATAGTATTTTAGAATATAAAGTTAATGACTAAGATTTGCTCTGCTTTCAGTTTACCTAACCATTATTATGGCTCAAAGTTTTCCAACCACAGAAAACTGAAAAATTTGAAACTTTCTTCCTGTTCAGTTATGTGCATGTTGCACATGAAGGTATTAGACGTATGAGCCGGGATGGTGCAGTGGTTAGAATACAGTATTGCAGACTAATTCTGATGACTGCCAGGAATTCAATCCTCACTGGCTCTTGGTTGACTCAGCCTTCCATCCTTCCGAGGTCAGTAAAATGAGGACCCAGATTGTTGGGGGCAATATGCTGACTCTGTAAACTGCTTAGAGAGGGCTGTAAAGCACTGTGAAGCAGTATACAAGTCTAAGTGCTATTGCTATTACTCCCCTTCACTGGAAGCCTGAAAGCTCACAAGATCACTATTGGCAAACACAAACTTAATAGCACAAAATACTATCTCCTTATGTTGGTATAAATGAAGAGAGACACTGTATGCATTGTCAGTGTAACCAGTGATTAGAAACTTTTGGGAAAGAGATTGCTATTTCACTATCTTCTTCATTTTCTAAGAACTGTGAGCCTTCGGTACCGTATTTCATTCCAAGTCATAGCCATATTGCAAATCGCCCTTTCAAAAACAAAATTTAAAAAAAACTATCGGTCAGGGGGAAATTTACCTTTAAACAGCCAGTATGTATGTCCTTCTTTTGTACAATTTGATTTCAGAAAAGATAAAATATTTTGAGCAATATCTTTTATTACTTTAGTAGAGAAATTGGAGTTCTCCAAGTTGGGTATATCTTCTGTCTTAATCATTTCATATTTCTGCAACAAAAATGGAACAATTTTTAGAACTGAAAAAAATACTATTTGGAGTATTCATTGCAAAAGTTTCATTATACAGGTAGTTCTCATTTAGCAACTGTTTGAAGCTATGGTGGATGCCCCCAAAGCTACTTACAACCTGGTCCTGAAGTTACGGCCACTGCAGTGCCCCTGTAGTAGTTTGCCTTTACAACCAAGCAGAGGGATGCTGCAGTGCTTCCCCTAAAGCCTGTGGGGACTTTGAGGGATGGGTGTGCGATGGGGAGTCTCAGGAGGTGGGGTAGATCTTGGGAGGCCCGGGACAGGCAGGGCCTCTCCACCGAGGCATTCCATACTCCATTTAATGACCTGTGGGTTTGTTTAATGGCTGCATCAGGAAGAGCAGAGGGTGGGGATTGTTAAGCAAGGCTGTCTAGCTTAATGGCTGTCACCACTTGCAATCGTAATGGGCAGGCTCCACTAGGGTCGTAAATTGAGGACTACCTGTAAAGCTGAAAAGCTTGCACAACTTTTTGTGATATGTTCTATGTATAATATAAACTCAGAGTTATTAACATGCATAAATGTAAGTTCTTGTGTACAGAAAGTACAGTACTGCTTACAAATAAAACGTGCTTACAAAGACATTCACAATGAAGTCTCAGATGGGCTGCTATCTGCTTGCTATAGCAACCTTTCTTGAATGGATGCCTTTCATTTTCTTCAACTAGTGTGTTCTTCAGTAATCAGCTAAGCTAACTAGGAACTTCAAAGGTTACATCAGAACATATATATAGGGGATACTACATTGGATAAAATCATAGCAAAAGTATACAAGAGGGCAGCAGAAGTCACGGTGAAGAGACGTGGATGAGCAGAGCTCCGCAAAGTCCCATCTATTTCTCCCGCTTGGAGAAGCCCTATGGGGCCAAGTCACCTTGTAGAGGTGACGAAGAAAAAGGGGATGCTTTGGAAGTCACGAGAAGAGCACAGTCTCCTCTTTTGACCCAAAGAAAACCCCTTTATCCAGCGGAAGAGAGGACGGCCATTATGGCTGAACCGAAGCCGTGACAGCTGAAATGGAAGAGAAGAAGAAGGGAAAGATCTTGCAACAGTGTGTACGAAGTGGGTGAGAAATCTTTAATTTTTCCTGTGAAATTTTCCCCAAAGCACCTCCTAAGGAAAGTGGGACTCAACTGGTGGTAGGGTCCTTCCCGAACCCCAAAGAAAAGCGGCGACTAAAAATTGGGAGCGAATGTCAGACCCAGAAAAGAAGGAACGAAAGGAAAATGTTAAAAAACCTTAAAGACAAGAGATAGACTGGACTGGCAAGTTCTTCAGCAAACTAAACTGTTTTAAAATATTGTACTATACCTTGGTTGTCATCTTGAAGTGAGGGACTTTGAAAAAAGGATTAAAACAAGAAAATAAAAATAAATTAGCATCGGGGCCATATTTGCAGCTGAATCAGAGAAAATAGCAATAGCAATAGCACTTAGACTTATATACTGCTTCATAGTGCTTTACAGCCCTCTCTAAGCGGTTCACAGAGTCAGCATATTGCCCCCAACAATCTGGGTCCTCATTTTACCCACCTCAGAAGGATGGAAGGCTGAGTCAACCTTGAGCCGGTGAGATTTGAACCGCTGAACTGCAGCTAGCAGTCAGCTGAAGTAGCCTGCAGTGCTGCACTCTAACCACTGCGCCACCTCGGCTCTACTAAGACTAAGAAAAAAGACTAAGAGCGACGCCTACTGGTCAGGGGAAGACATTACAGAAATGAGTACAATATTTTTCGGAGTATAAGATGCACTTCCCCCACCCCCAAAAGAGGGTGAAAATTTGGGTGCATGTAGCCCCGCCCACCCGCCAGCCCCCACCCTTTGGCCTCTGCCTCCCAGCAATTTGCCTCCTTGCAGCAAACAGCAAACAGCCTGTTTCAGTTTCAGCTTCAGCACAGCCTGATTAGCACAAGCAGCTGATTGTCGGTTGGATCGGCCTCCCGACCATCAGCTGTTTCAGGCTGCAGGGATTGCCATTGCCTATTGCCGCCTCCGCGCGCCCCATTTTTGGCCTCTGCGTCCCATTTTTGGCCTCTGCATGCCCTGTTTTCAGCCTCCGCACACCCCATTTTTCGCCTATTCCGATCCCCGCTTGCCGGAACAGGCGGAAAAGGGGGTGCGCGGAGGCTGAAAACTGGGCGTGGGGAGGCTGAAAACTGGGTGCGGAGGCCGAAAATGGGGCGCGCGGAGTCGGCAATAGGCTGTGGCAATCCCTGCAGCCTGAAACAGCTGATGGTCAGGAGGCCGATCCAACCAACAATCAGCTGCTTGTGCTAATCAGGCTGTGCTGAAGCTGAAACTCAAACAGGCTGTTTGCTGTTTGCTGCAAGGAGGCAAATTGCTGGGAGGCAGAGGCAGATTTTTTTTCCTTGTTTTCCTCCCCAAAAGCTAGGTGCGTCTTATACTTCAAAGCGTCTTATACTCCGAAAAATATGTTAAGTGACAAGTGAAGATCTGTTATATCTAAAAGAGAAGCAGAAGACACCTGCAACTGATTATACTTGCGGCTTGGAGATAGACTGTGAGAACATTTAACTGCTAGAAACCTTGAGGATTACAAATTTACAAATCTGGTGGACAGTGTGTGAGTGTGAAACAGCTTGGGCTTGCTTTGAAACTAAAAGGAGATGGCTAATGGACTATTTAACAGAGTGATTTGTGAACTACTGGAATATTGGCTTTTTTTTTCTTTTTTTCTTGGTACGATAGACAATTAAGAAATTGGGATTTTGAAAGATTATTGGGCAAAGCTTTAAAGCAAAGTAAAGTAGAGTAAAGTTTTAAATTACCAAAACAAGGCAAAATGTCACAACAAAGAGAAATAAATTTATTATTAAAAGGAATTTTATTGATAACCCAAAACATGCAAGAAGAGATAACTAGGAACCATAGGGAGATAAAACAATTGATTCGAGATATAACTGTGAGACCAGAGAGCTAAGAACAAACGGTACTGAATAAAGAACAGGAATCCCAGGAAATAGGAAGAAAAAAAGAAAAGACAGGGGAAAAAACACAACAAATGATACAAAAAGATAAAAAAGAGGAGATAGTAAAAACATACAAAATAGAAAAAGCAAATTATACTCTAGATATCTTTCATACTTCAAGAGACCAAAATACTGTATAAAAGAGTTATTCAGAAAGATTCTCATGAAGTGAGGAAAGAATCAATGAAAGGCTTTTTGAAGACTCAAAAATGTGAAGAAGTGATAGATGAAATAACTAGGTTAAATGCGAATGAGGCAAGAAGATACAAGATCCCAGGGAAAGAGCGACGGAGATGTGCCAAGAAGCTAATAAGAGTTTGGGGTGGGGGGGGAACGGGCAGGAGTTGAGGGATAGATAGAGAATACCTCTTAAGCCAGGAGTTGTTTGCACAAGAACGAGGATAGAGGTAAACTTGAGAAATGGTGAAAATATCACTACGTATCTCTATATAACAACATTCAAGTATTAAGTAGAAACTGAAAGATGACTGTATGTGTCTATCAATAGTTAAATAATAGAAGCAAAAGCTAGAAATTAAAAGGTTAAGAAAATGGTTAATCAAATAATGCAAAATTATTAGTATGAAGAATAAATATTATCAATATGTTACTATAATCATGATTATTACTGCTATCACTACTAGATCTGTTAAAAAAAAGAGGGCACCCAAACAACACATTGTTCATGTAGATATTAAGTTTATTTGTTTCTAATGTAATTCTAAGAAAATGTATAGTTACATGTGAAAGAGACGGTACATGGAAAATATACTGTACTTTGTAGGGAAATGGAAATTTATATATAACAAGGAAAAGAAAAAGATGGAAGGAAAAGGAAGTGGAGAGATGAAAGGAGAGATGAAAGTGGAGTGGAGTGGAGGGGATGGGAGGGGGGTGGAGGAGAGGAGTGGAGGGGAGAAAGGTCAAGGGAAGAGGAGAAGGAAGGAGACAGAAGAAGAGGGAAGTAGAGAGGGGAAAGGAGACAGGGAAGTGAATGGGAGGAGAGGAGTAGGAGAGAGGGAAGGAGAGGGAAGTAGAGAAGGGGAGAGAAGGGAGAGGAGAGGAAAAGGGAGGAGAGGGAAGGAGTGGGAAGTAGAGAGGGGAAAGGATAAGAAGAGAGGGAAGTGGAGGGGGAATTGCTCTGGAAATTCAGATTATTCTAGAAACAAAACAATATATGTTTTTAATACGAAAGTAAGGAGAGGGAAGCGGAGGGGAGAAGGGAAGGGAGGGAAGGAGAAGGAAAGAGATGGAAAGAGATGGACTGTCATTGTAAAACTGAAAGTGTGATGTATTATAAAGGAAAATATATAATAAAAACATTTAAAAAATCATAGCAAAAGTATACTTTAAGCCTCTGACTTATTCTTTTGTTGATTGAGATTAAGAGCAATCAGAATATTTTGACTGAAAACTTACCTGAACAATTCCATTGACATGAAAACACATAACAAGTTCTGGAACATTGCAGATCAAGTTGTCCAACCAATAATCAATTCCTGTTAGCACATTAATTGGCTTATTGTTATCCCTTCAAATAAAAATGTTCTAATATTATTTCAATAAAATAATAGTTAGGACTCATTAAAATATAAATAGAAGTGTCCAAATTAAATACTGTTAATACAATATAAACCTGTGAATATTAGCTATCAGGACTAACAGGAAAATGGAAACATTTGCAGCAGATATGAAATCAACAGTGGTTTTGAAATACTGACAATTTTTGTAATTTTATTTCTATTATGTAGTGGAAACTTTTCAATTTAAGAAGCAACTTTAAAGGTTGTCCTTTAAAACCAACCAATCAGAAGCTCATAAAAATTAAATTATTAATTGCAAGTGAAATACAGAGGTAAAAAATGAGAAATATACAGAATACAACCCAGAATAATAAGAGAGTTTGACCTATCAATATTTTACATATTTCAAATCCTTCATATTTAATATATTAACAACATTGAACAGGGTTGTTGTTGTTTTTGCAAAATAGGCAAAACATAGATTAGACTTTTTGAAGTTTCCTCATCCATTGGAACTACTTAAGCTTAGTTCATATTGAATAAAGAATTCATTTTTGAAGTGACTTTTTAGCAACAAGTTATAAGTAAAAAATGACAGTAGCATTTTTCAACAGGGAGCTATCTAATTTAATTCACTTAATTCACCTGAGACGCAAGCTGACAGCAGGGTATCTTCCTCCTCCAAATATAGGCATATTTGAACCTACCAACATGTGGATATCTTCAAATGTCCATAAGATGTTCCTAACGAAGTCATTTTTAAGACCCTTTAAATTTGAAGAACATACCATGTATAAACATTTATTCTCTTTATTATAAAAGAAAATGTAGCATAGCTTTGCAGACTTAAAATAAAGCAAGATGCACAAAGAGCAAATAAACCATAATACTGTACATGGTAGCTATTCTAGACTTTCACAATAAAAAATCAAGATTGCAGGTGCCACAAAACAATTGATAAAAATGATCCCCCCCCCCCACCTGGAAAAAACAGCAAACAGGTGCCACAAAACAATTGATAAAAATGGTCCCCCCCCCCCAGCTGCACTATAAATCAAACTGAGCAAAGGGGTTTTCCTCAGGTCAAATTCCACATAAAATCATACCTGACTGCTTTCCCCGTCACTGAACAAAGTAGTTAGGTTTTGTTCTTTGGGGGCTGAGGCCACATGCCCCACTACATATGAGGATTCAAGAGGCACATTTCCCTGTGAAAAGCACAACGGCATAAGTGATTCTACTGTTGAAATGATATAAACTTTGCTTTTAATAAAGTACCAATTTTGCACATTGGATAACCTATCTGTGAAGGCTTTTTTCACTGAGCATACATATTTTGGTTCTTTTCAACCAATACCTTTGAACAATCCATCATGAAAATTGTTTATAAACAACTCCTTCTTAAGTCTTTGCAATTTCTTTGTTCATATAAGCAGCCTTATCCAGAAAATATGATTCTACCAATTTCTGCATAAAATTCAAGCAAGATTATTTACACACTAGTCTTCTATATGTACTTAACAGGTACTGAAATGTTTTGCAATAATAAAATTATAAATGTTCCCAATGGATGACAAAATGTTTGCTTGCATTTATGTTATAGTCTTCCATTTTATTAACTGTTTTTCATTCTCACAACTTCTGAGCCCAATCATGGAAAAACAAACCCTGACTTCTCTTTTAAGACTAGCTCTCATTTTCAGAACAAGAACTACATTTGCACAGAGGAACGACTTTGCTTTCCTGGTTCTAGTAATCTCATTCTATGCTACATTGATCAGACCCAACCTCAAAAGTATCATATCCTGTTTAAGAACCAGACTTGGAACCATCTGAAATTAAAAAGGGGATGATCAAGCAATTGGCAGTTAAATCCTATGAAGAGAGAGATTATAGGAAACCAGAACATACGACAAATCAGAGCAGTTTTGACAATTACTTAGGGAGGGTAAGGGACTCTTCTTCATTGAATATGTTGAAGTTGAACTTGGCCAGTTATCCAATTTTGTATTTTATTTCTGGATTCCTCCACTAGGAGGCAATCCCTTCCAACTTTGAGTCTAACTCTATGACTTCCTATGTCTGTCTTTCTCTATTCTGTGACCTTGATACAAAGGGAATTTTCTCAAGTGCAGGTAGTTGTCAGGTTAAGATGGCAATTTGGATGGGATTGCCATTGCTAAGAGATGCATTTTGTGATCACATCATTTAAGAGTCGTAATCTCAAAATGCATGGGTTGCTAAACAGAAGGAGTTCCAGATTAGGAGCACAAGAGTGCTGCAGAGGGTTGGGGGAAGTTTGGGATAGACTAAAACACAGATTTCTCCTTTTTTAGATACTTGGCACTCTGGAACATTTTACACCAGAATTTCTGTAAAGATGGACCATAAAGAGACGGGGAAATTTATGGAACAAATTCAAGAACATATGAAGAACAGGAATATACTTGAAGAGCACCTTATATCATCAGCAAAAGTAATGATTATATAGCAGAGGTTTGGCACATTTTTTTCTAGCAACATACGAAGATTGAATTACGGATTTTCCTTATTAACAGGATTACCTGAAGCAAAGTAATAACAATTAAAACTGGCCTGACATAAATAAGGACATGGGGTATTATATAGGCTTTAAGCAATCTATTTTTCCAAGTTTCTTCTCCACTCTACATTCAGAGCTTAAAACAGGGAAGAAAACCATATCAAACCAGAAAAGAACATAATTTAAGTATTTTTTTTCAAACAAACTTTTTTACTTTCTATATGACTAGGAAGCTCACAGATATTCATGTTACCTGTAGCACTTTATAATTTCTTCTGAAACACAATCAAAGCAAATCAAAAAGCGCAATTAGTCTAATTTATATTGGACTTATACTAAGCTCGTGTACATAAATGACTTGAAGATCCTGAACACTCTCCACACCATGCTATCTAGTGAGCTCTTGCACACTCATTTGTAAGATGTATTTTGCTCCCATCTACTTATAAAGAAGGGCAGGAAGCAGCAATTTTTCCCTGCTGTTCAACAGTCACCAGACTAGACATTGGCAATGGGGGCTATAAGAAACAACTGCTACCATCAAGATAGAAAGGACACAATATTGACCTGATTAGAAGCACTTGCATCTTCAGAAAGGGAGGAAGGCATTTCAAAAGGAGCTGGCCAAGAAACCCTGCTAGGTTCATCCGTTTCATCTTCTGTTGTCTCTTCTTGATTTTGCTCTTTGGAACCAGGAACAGGTTGAGCAGCTTCATCACCATTGATACTGACAAGAAAGAAACTGAAAATGTTAATTAAACCATTTTCACAAAACATTACATTTTAATATTGTTATTTTTAATAACATCCTAATAGTTACAACATGAACACACAGAACTTTTTGTAATGTATTTTTTATCACATACCGTAGCATGGTTTCAACAGAAGAGAATATAAGTATTACATTTTTCAATCAGCAACTTTTGTTTTTATCTACATAAAACTAAAGTTCTCAAGATGGTATCTATAGTCCAAGCAACTGCAACATAATAGATTTATCATTTTTAAATGGGAGTCTATCATACTTAAAAACTTAGCCTTAGTTTTACAATGCCATATTTCTTTCCAAGGATAATCCTTAAGTCTATAAAAGTCTTTGCAGTTTAACACAATGCCAGCTACCAGGGAGCACATGCAGAAAGGATAATGGAAAAATATCATGAGTGTACTAGATAAGGGATGAGTAAATAGTATGTGAATATATGTTGCCCATGTTTTGTCTTGGTGCATTTTGATGTGACATACATTGTGTGTGTGTGCTGTCTTCTTGTGGAGATTATTCTATTTGCCATTTTCTGAGAGCATCTACTTACTTTCCCTGAAACACTATTTTGGCATAATTTGTACAGGTCAATATGTATAATTTGGGATTCAGCCTTATCTCTGCTTTGGACCCAGTTTCCTGAAGAAGTTACCTGTCCCTGGGTCTCATCATTTTACTTCTGATAATTAGATATTAGACCTGAAAAGTCATATATTTTCCCAGGCATGCAATTTGCTGCCATGGATTCACCATTACAAAAGTATAAACTTATGAGCCTATCTTTGTAGCAATATGCAGACTGTTTGTTAATACAGTCTGTTAATTAAATTTCATTAGATACTTTAGAAAAATATTAAATAGAAATCATTCATTTTTGTTACTACATCTGGATTCAAAGTGCTACATGTTCATGGAAACTTTAATATTTCCTTGTCTAGCTACAGGCAGCTGCAGCTCTCCAAAGGAGAACCTTTTGGAATGACATTCCATGAGAAATGAGGGACTATAAAATCAGGAGGGAAAATCACCTTGTATGCGCTCTTCTTTTTTCAGTCAATGTTCAGAAACAAAAGAGATATAATGTTGCCTAAGCTTTGAAATGACGTTTTACTTAGGATGTAGATACAGTGTAGGTTAAACACAAAGGAACAATTTTAACAAAATTACAAACACACACACACACACACACACACACACACACACACACACACATATATATATATCTACCAAAGGTACCTGTAATATAAAAATTTGGAAAGTATAGCTTTGTGGTACCAATGTTCTTTGCTCTTCTTTTTTCGTTGCCACTTCTGATCTATTAATCTCTGATAGAATTCTTTCAACCATGTCCAATCTCCAGTCTAAATGACAAACAAAAATAAGTATTAAAAAAGGTAAATAGTAATTACTTTATTAATAGTTAAAAAAAAGATAAAGATTCCCTTGAGTTAAACATAGTTCTGGTTTCTACACTGATATATCCAGTTTTCTTGACAACAGTATATAAATACATAGAGCCTAGTATTCAGACAGCACACCTATTTCTGGTACTCCTCGACTTACAACAGTTCACTTAGTGACCGTTTGAAGTTACAACGGCACTGAAAAAAGTGACTTATGACCATTTTTCACACTTACAACCGTTGCAGCATTCCCATGGTCACGTGATCAAAATTCAGAGGCTTGAAAACTGATTCATTTATGATAGTTGCAGTGTCCTGGGGTCTTCTGACAAATAAAGTCAATGGGGAAGCCTATTCACTTAACAACCGTGTTGCTAACTTAACAACTACAGTTATTCACTTAAGTGTGGCAAGAAAGGTCATAAAATGGAGCAGAATTCACTTAACAAATGTCTCGCTTAGCAACAGAAATTATGGGCTCAATTGTGGTCAAAAGTCAAGGACTACCTGTAAAAGATTAAAAATGAGTGGTTTTCTATCCCACCTTTTTTTTTTTAACTTTTTTGCTTTAGTTTATAGTCCTGAAATTCACATCTGTTAAGAGATCTGTTCATTTGGTGTTAAGGAGTGGCTCATTGAAATATATATACTCTTAGCCTACGAATTACCTCTTTAATTATACATTAGAAAGACTGGCCAATATGAGTCTTAGGAGGTAATTTATTGTTCAAAATTAGATAATGTATTTTATTTAGTAATCGTCTATTTTAGTGTTTTTTCCTACTTTGTCTAATAATAGTGTCTCCAACTGTTGAAGTTATATATTATGATAACAACACACATTACGTACAACAACTTCAGCCTTTGAATTCTTTCAACTGCTTCATCAGACAAAATTCTAAAAAAATGAAGATGCATGCCTTTCATCAAAATGTATTGATAGATGTTGCACAGAATTAAACTAGAATTGGTTGCCATAATCCTAACCATAGAATTCTCCTGAGGATCACAAATTGTTTCACCGTCCCAACTCTCCTGGAAAGAATCATAAGTGTTTCTGATAATATCATTGAAGGATAAATAGCAACACTGTAAACTAAATAAAATATTACAAAACATATTGTGACCACCTGCGATGATCTCATAAAGAGTTCTTGAATATCTAAATCGTCCAACAGAAGCGTTCTCCCAATTCGATGTACTGCCATGCTGACATGCGATTTGCTGTAAGGTATCTTAAGGAGCTTTTTAATATTCTGCAGAATAAGAAAACATAATGTTTTTAAGGAATTAGGCAGATTGGCAACTCAGAACTTTCCACACAGATAAACTTGAGAGGAATCATGAAAGACAAAGGAATCAGTGTTAGAGCATAATTACTGACATTTGTGAACACCATCAGAATTTCGAAAGGCTTTTTGGTGAAATTTGAAAATAGTTCAAATATTCGGCAAAATCTCTGTGAATTCTGATTAAGGAAGCCGCCTTACGGTTTGGTGTAAGATTGAATTAGCACCCCACATTTTCTATAAACTTGAAATCGTGAATCAGAAATGTTGGTTTCAAAAGTGTTCAGAAACTACCGGTATGTTTTATACTAAACATAAGTTAGGAGAATGTTGTCCAAATTAACAAATTGTGGATATTTCTCTAATCCTAGCATTGCTGTAACTAAAAACTGGAATATTAAGCAGAGGGAAAGTGAAAAGCCGTAAACCATGGCTTATCTAAATATTATGCAGTCAAATATTACGACTTTCAAAAATTCCTATGTGGAAGTAGGAGTAAGCTGGAAGTATGAACAGAAAAGTATTAACGTACTTTATAGTATTTTGGTTTTTGTTTTCGTTTGTAATAGTCCTGGTTAATATTACAGCAGGGGTAATCACTGAGGTCCAGAACTCTGTTTTTGAAATGTTAATTCCAGCCCTTTATGTGGCTTGAACTCAATGACTTGCATCCCTGTCCCACTCTAAAATAACACCCACATTTCTTTTTCACTCAGAAATCGCCCACTCCTATTTTAGGAACTAATAACCTGAACACATATATTACTTTGATCTGGCCTAACCAAAAATAAAGCCATAATCTATTGCAAACTAAGGCTACATTCCTGGTCTGGAAAAGGTGAAAACATGACTTTGTGAAGACAGTGTGCTAAACTGCATAATCAGCACCTACTGTTTTTAGCCATCTCCAACTGGAAACAGTGGAAGTGTATAGTACAAAGTCAATAGCCTGGCATCTTTATATGCCTAACAGGATTTTTAAAAATTGCTATTAAAAACACTACAAAAAATAACAAATTATGCAAATATGAGAAAATACTGAGAACTCTCAAAGGTTTAAGGAATATTTTAATTTCAGGAATAGAACAAACCATAGCACTTCTATACAACTAGTGGCACTGTGGCCAGGAGGCAATATTTCTCTATCATAGCATCTATCTGTGAGAGCTATGAAGCAATCTGCTCTTAGAGGTGAGACTTGCCTGAACATTGACTGTCTTCTGAAAGTTGGTCAAGACTGATCTCTACAAAATTTTAGATCATCCTCTTCTCTGTAATACCTTATCTCCCCATTCAAAACAAAACATATACCAAAGCTTTGTGAACTACTGAATGTAGCAGAAGATATTCCAAACTCTGAATGAGAAATTAATAAATTGCCCCATTTTAATTCATGAAAGTTTGATTGGACCTAAGTCACTTCTCTGAATGGAAAGGTACTGTCAGAGATTTTTTTTATGTAAACACAGGTTAGTGGGCTCCAAACTCCAGGAGAGCCAACACAACCCCACCTAGCCTCTAGGCAACACACCAACACACACTCACAGTTCACTATGCACTTTTCTCCTAGTCTACTACAGCTTCTGCTACTCCACTACTACTTCTCCTTTGAGCCCTATTTATTGAGAACAGTAATAGTAAATTTGCCTTATGCTGCTTCAAGGCTCCTTTAGTTCCCCAAATAAACACAAAGCACCTTCTCTATCACACCCACACCACAACTCCAACATCACAACATTCTGCTGCCTCTCTGCTCAGCTTTTGCTAGGCTGGCTAGAAAGAGGTCTTAAAGTGACATGGCACTAACAGCCTGGGTGCTGGCATTTTGCAGGCAGCCTGTCCTCTCACATTCCTTTGGAATGCAACCCGTCACATTTGAATTAGATTTTGCCAATTATCCTATTAAAAGACAACCCTATTCTTCTAAAATATGACTAACTCAATATTAAAAACTGTAAGTATTTAATGCTGATAAATAGTAGCAGTTAATTGTTATTTAGTGTGCACTTATGACTAAAATCAGTATTGATATATCAATATATCAATCAAAATTGACAATAACTAAACTAAAATAACAATACAAATATATAATGTGGAGTATAAATGTAATAAATATAATATATAAATGCAATATAAATGTAATAAACAAAATAATTTATCATGAAACTCTCCCCCTTTAAAGTAGTAAGATCAATTAAATAGTCTAGCAAGTTTGGATTATATGCTATGTTATGTTACTTAAGAATATACATACCTCAGAATCAGATACAACATCCACATCATTTCCAACTGAGTCGATAAAATCATATGCCATGCCAAAACTATTTTAAATAAAGATATGAAATTAATCAAGTATTGCATTTATTTTTCAAAATGAATGTACTAACTTTTTATAATTTCAGTTTTGTATCCCATCTTTTCATCTCCAAGGCATTCAAAGCAGCTAACAGATTTTTTTAAATTGAAACCTACTTAAAAACTGGTGTTAAAATCACCATAATCTAATTCAAAAAGCCTGGTTAAAAAGGGAATTATTCTTTTCTAAAACCAAAAAAGAAAGAAGAACTGCCGAAGGATTGCATTCCATAGTATTTAATCAATGCATACCTTTCAAATGTAATCCAAATTATATATCTAAACAACATTATAAATCATTTAAATATCAGGAGATTAGACCATTGCTTTTTTCTGACCTCTTGGCAGAAAGGATGTGTAGGGAGATGCTAAGAAACCCATCATTACCACTTATTCAGTTGTAAGCAAGAAAAAAGATAACCACAATCTACCATCTCTATTATTGTTATTTGGGGGCAATACGCTGACTCTGTAAACCGCTTAGAGAGGGCTGTAAAGCACTATGAAGCGGTATATAAGTCTAAGTGCTATTGCTATTGATTCTTAGAGGAAGAGATCTCGGTCCTTTTCCTCAGAAAAATATTTTTTAAAACTCAGTACTTATTGCCATTATTTTTCCTCAGAAAAAAACAAAAATGTATAGGTAGTCATCAAATTACAACCGTAATTGAGTCCACAATTACGTTTATAAAGCAAGTCACCATTTGACTAGACTCAATTTTAAGACTTTTGCAGAAGTTGTTATATGAAATCATTGTTTGCTATGGGGCATTTTTTGCTAGAAACTGGAAGTAAAGTCTGGTTTCTGGCAAAAACATTGTAAATTGTGGTCATGTGATTGCATAGTGCTGCAAGCAGCTGTGAATGCGTGCCTGTGTTACCAAGTACCAGAAATGCGGTCATGTGACATCAAAACGTTGAAACCGGGTCACAAATCCCATTTTTGGGGTCCGTTGTAACTTCAAAAGGTCACTAAACAACTGGTCCTAAGTCAAGGACTACTTGAATGCATTTCTCTCCTGAACAAAATGTATTAACTATATATAAAACATATTTTATTGGTCACCAAAGAAAAATGGAAGTAGAAAATTCAAATAAAAAAGGTTCAGATAGTTCTCGACGTATAATCACAATTGAGCTCCAAATTTCTGTTGCTAAGCAAGGAAGGTGTTAAATGAGTTTTGCTCCATTTTGCACCTTTTTTGTCATCATTGTTAAGCAAATCACTGCAGTTGCTCAAGTGAATCATGTAGTTGTTAAGTGAATCTGACTTCCCCATTGACTTTGCTTGTTGGAAGCCAGCTGGGAAGGCTACAAATGGTAAATACATGACCCTGGGACAGTGCAACTATCATAAATTCCATGCCAATTGCCAAGCGCCCAAATTTTGATCATGGGATGCTACTATGGTCGCAAGTAGGAAAACCGGTCATACGTCACTTTTCAATGCCCTTGTAACTTCTGTTACTAAACAAATATAGGTTGTAAACAAATATATAGGTAGGACTACCTATATATGCTTAGTTATTAAAATGAACACAAGGATAGGATGGGGGAGAGGGAGAGCTGATTAGAAATGTATCATTCTGTACTTATACTGTAGGCCAGACTTCCACCAAATTCTTGCAGAGAATACAACTGTTCCTTTCTAACCCTATTCACTACTCTGGTTTATTGCTACACAATACACACACTGGCCCACACATCAAAGTAAGATTGGCTTCAGATCAGAATTTTGGTAGGTAGATTTAAGATTAATGAATAAAAACTAAAAAAAAGCCGTGGAAGATTATTTCAATATATTACTGTGGCAAGATGTACAGAGGAAAGGTTCAAAACTACCCATTATGGAGGAATGGTTGATGAAGTTGACAGATTTTGCCAAAATAGATAAATGTTATTTATTTGTATCCTGCCTTTATTATTTTTACAAATAACTCAAGGTAACGAACATATTCAAGACACCTCTTATTTTCCCCAGAACAACAATCCTGTGAGGTTAGTTGTGCTGAGAATGATAGGCCCAAGTCACCAAGCTGGTTTTCATGACTAAGATGGGACTAGATCTTACAATATCCTGCTTTCTAACCTGGTACCTTAAACACTAAAGCAAACTGGCTTATTATAAGTATTAGATATTTATCATATCTGAATGAAAATGAATTTGTAATTTATGGTTTTGATTATTAGATTATAGAGGAAGTGTAATATGTTAGAGAGATTAAAATATATTTGTACTTATAACTGTTGTGAAGAATATCAAAAGCCACTTCTTTATATCTTTTTTCTTCCTTTTCTATTTTTCTTCAGGTTTTTTCTTCCACTTTTTGCTTTTTCTTTGTTTTTTAATCCTTACTTTATATTATTTTGTGTTAGTTTTTATTTTGCTTAGAAGTTTTAATAAAAAATATATACAAAAAAAAAGAAGAATGTTAGTAGATATACTACATTTGGGCTACAAAATGTGGGAGAGTCATTAGATAACACAGAGATACAGTACAGAAAAATATTTGCTATACCATCTAATGGTCATCTGAATTTTTACAGCCCAAATTAGGGAGCCCTAGGTATGCTCCTCCCAGAAACTGTAGTTACCTCATAAGAGATTTCCTTGCTGTCTCTAAATTACATTATTTCAAGGGTTCCTCTGCACTGCCTCCATAATATTCTGGCCTAGTTCTATACTATTGCTTCTCCCACAGTTTCCATCTTCTCTAGTCAATTTTCCTTTCAAATCATCATTTCATAAGATAAACTTTGGGATTATAATTAATTGGTTCTTAAACCAGCAATTTTATTGGGACCTAAATCTACTAAGAGCCCAATGCAATTATATGTCTGTTTTCTCCAACAGCTTTCCATTTGCTGAAAATGTTGTTTCTAACCACACACACACACACGTATGTATGTATGTATACAAACACACACACATGTATATGTGTGTTGTGTGTATAAATGAATGAATGAATGAATTGGTGAAAACTTCTTTAGATCCTGTATTTTACCTTCCACACAATCAAATTTATCTGTAAATCATAACTCACAAACTGTCTTTTAACAAACTTAAGATTATTTTGACTAAGATAGGGATAAAAAAGATTCTCAATATTTACCTTGAAAATGGTTTGCTTTTCTTGCTGTTGCCAAGAATAGTTGCCCCTGCTGGTCCCAGTTTAGCACTTTCCCGCAACCAGTTAGCAGGTGGAAGTTTTAGATCAGTCTTTTCTTGAAGGCGGGAAAATGCTGCTTGGGATGGTGCAGATGAATATTTTACCACAGCGCTGCTCTTTATTTCATTGCCACCAAGCAACAGCATACCAGTAGACCCCTAAATTGTATATAAAAAAACCAAAAATTACAAAATTCAACTGCACATACTCTGTACAATCATTTGATCACATTCAAAACAAATCATAAAAAAGAATAATCAAAAATAACTATTCAGTTTTGATATGTCTATGGAGATTCCCAGTCATCCAGGTCATTGTTGTTCCAAAGTGCTTTTTCAAGAGGCAACCGAACTTTCTTTGTTTTTCCTGGAAGACGTTTCTCTTCTCATCCAAGAAGCTTCCTCAGTTTTGATATGTGATAACTAAGCCTATCAACAGTTTGTGTAACAGAGTTCATCCCAAGGGGTAATGAGGAAGGCTTTCTTGTGGAGCCTCAATACCAACTGAGGAATAAATACATTTCTACTTCTGTCACAAAAAAAGGAAGACTAGCAAATGCATTGAAGCAGTTTTGATGCCCCTCTACAACAGTAAGGTAGAATAGAATAGTTGGAAGGGACCTTGGAGGTCTCCTAGTCCATCCCTCTGTTCAAGCAGGAGACCCTATACAATTTGAGACAAGTGACTGTCCAGTCTCTTCTTAAAAACTTCCAGTGATGGAGCACCCATGATTTCTGAAGGCAAGCTGTTCCACTGGTTAATTGTCCTCACTTTTAGGAAGTTTCTCCTTAATTCCAGGTTGCTTCCCTCTTTAATTAGTTTCCAACCATTATTCCTCTGGTGCTCTGGAGAATAATTTGACCCCCCCTTCTTTGTGGCAGCCTCTCAAATACTGAAATACTTCTATCATGTCACCCCTAATTCTTATATATTATATTATATTAATTATATTATATTATTCTTTTATACAAGGTAGTTGTGTCTAATATACCAGATATTTCTACCCCATCCCTGTGATTGTGATTTCCATTTCACAAGGACTCCGCTTGTCCTCCTCTCTATTTAAGCACAAACACCACAGAAGTAACTAGCCATGGAAAGAGGTTGTGTGTGAGGAGTCCCAGAAAAACTGACTTCTCTTTGTGTCACAGACAGTATGGTTTGACTTATCTCTGTCCCAACTTCACCCGTTTGCCAGGTCCTGCCATGTGAAAAAGGAACTGAACGCTGCGTTTGTTCACTTGGCCCCAAAGGCCAAGGCGACTGCCACACAAAGAAGGCAGATGTGGGTTTCACATCTGGTGAGCTAAAGGGACCGCTGGGACCCCTGTGTGTGGACTCCCGGGAAGGGGTTAGCAGCTGCCGTAAAGCCGCCTTGAGATACCTGTTTGGGCTCTTCTTGCTCTCCTGTCAGCGCTACTTGCCCTGCTTCGGACGTCCCGGGGTAGCTTCTCTCATTGGGGCAAACCCCAGCCCCCGTTCCCCAGAGGTCTCCCATTCGTTTCGCTCGGCTCGCGGCCGCCAAGAGAGCAGCAGTTGCCACAGGAAGTCGAAAGCCCTCTCTGGCAGGAGGCGGTTCCTGCAATTTAGAAACCACCGGAAAGAACGCAGAGCCACCACGGGCGCCCAGCGAGCTCTTCTTTCTTGATGTGTTTCTTTGGTTCCGTTCCTCGCCAGAGGAAAAGCTCCCGCGCCAGGCGAGATCTCGCGAGATCTCTGCTGTGGGAGGGAAAAGGAGGCGAGCGGGGCAACCGAGGGGAAAAACGTAGAAGCGACGCGTTTCTCGCTTCGCTGAGGGGATTATAGAAATGATTCGTTGCCATTATTACTTGTCGACTCGGGAGGACATCGCCCGTAATAGTCAGAATAACAAAATAACAGGGTTGGAAGGGACCTTGGAGGTCTTCTAGTCCAACCCCCTCTCAGGCAGGAAACCCCTATACCATTTCAGACAAAGTCTTGACTTCTATACCCCATCAGGATAGCAGCCTTTAAGTATTTTGGAGAGTTATAGTCGAAAAATGTTTGGGCTATCTTTTGCTTAATATAATTAGTGACGCCTACTGCTTTAGCGACAAATGGGTGACTTCCAATCCGATTTAAAACTTCCAATCCGTTTTGTATGACTCTTGTTCAGTCATACAAAACCAAAATGAGTTCGTTGCGGGAAACTTATTCTCAAGATATGCTGGGGCTTCGGCTGAAATCAGAACTTTTTTTAAAATATGTACATTCAAATGTCATGAAATGACTGCAGGTAATCACATACACCTATGTTAATCACTGAGGGGAGGGTTTGTTTGTTTGTTTGAAATTGTTAAAGAACCATACAAACTTTTTAAGGAATACATCCTAAGTTGAAATAGTTACCTCCAATGATATTGTCTACTAACATACCTTCCAATAACAAGAAATGCTGCTTAAAAGTTTTCTTGGAACTTTTATTTCTAAAAAAATATTAATACATTGCTATGTACAGGCTTTCCTAGTGGTTAAACTGAGACAAGGTGGCTGTCGGTAGGCAAAACTAGGGAACAGGGTTGTGTCTTCTAAAACTCATCTTGCAATTTCTGGTATGTGGCAAATGTGCATCCTCTTCCAAAGGGAAAGCATAGATTTAGCTGTTTAAAAGTGTTCCCCTTTGCTTATACATGTGAGGAAGAGGGTGTGAATTTTATCCAATGGCTATTCCACCACTCCTAAATTGGGGAAAAGAGGTTGTTATGGCTAGTGCTTGTGCTAATGCTTGTTTTCTGTGGGTTTGTCCAGAGTAGTCCAAGATGTTTGCAATTTAGCAAGATGCTGGGATTAGAGCACAAAACTGAGACAAATGAGGTCAAACCAGGATCTTTGATAAGTCTAGCTATGTATTCAGTATGAAATCAAAATAATTCATTTCTAATATAATATCCACTCATTATGTTTAGACTCTGTATCAGGCTCAAAGCATCTTATCTTCTGATCATGACACAAGGCAAAATTCTGCCTGGTCTTGTATTATTGCAAAGTTATTTTTGTACAACTGAGAACATTACTGTTATATAATTTTTTAAACACAATAAGAACAGTAAGAATTGTGAAGCACAAGTACATACTATCTCACCCCACCCTCAGTCTACCAGTGCTGCAAGTTCTCTGGTAAGCCTTCAGTACACAATGAAGTTAAGATCATATTTTGTTTTTGCAGCCCATAATAGGTTTTACTTTATAGAGAATCTATGAAAACTTAGCATGGCCAGGTGTATACATGGTATTAACCCATGGTTAGCTCTACAATAAACCACAATTGGTTGGATTCCGTGCATGACTTGCTAGGCTATTCTGGTTACTTCTATTATAAATCCCATCATCTTTTCTTCATCGATGTGTTCCACAGAACCCTTTAACCTTGGTCTAAAAGTCACCTTGAAACAGCAGCCACTTTAGGTCAATATAATACATTCATCCTTAAGGTTCATGTTATAGTTAGGCTTCCAGGGAGAGGGAAGAAGAATAAGATTGCCTATTAACCATTATCAGGTAGACTGATTCAGCTTGTCATATAAACACTAAGCCATAAATAATGGCTTTTAAATTAGTGGCCCAATTCACTTATTGTATTTGTAAATTATACAAGTTACACTGGATTATGATTATGAACAGATGTTTATTTATTTATTATTTATTTATTTATTGTATTTCTATGCCGCCCAACTCCCAAAGGACTCTGGGCGGCTTACAACAAGGTATAGAAAATACATTTAAAAATATCATAAAATATTTAAAAAACCAGTTAACAATCACATACATACATATCCATACATATGTTCATATCTTCAAAGTGTGTTTATACACTGCATACATCTAGTTGGTGAGTTGGGGTAACAATATATTGGTTTTGAAGATAAGCCTCTAAATTAGAAATTTTGCTTATATAGAATAGCCTGAGCATGGCAGGGTAAAACTGAGTTTTAATTCTGCTTGTGGCATATTGATTAAAATGTGCAAAAATGAATTGTTACTGCCCAAGCTGGGAATGATATACATGTCACAGGTGTGACTAAAACTGTAATCTAGTCCACATCTTCTCTATCTTATTAAACAAGTATTTTGTAAAAGCCTTGATTGACCAAAAGCCATAATGGGTAAGTAGTTAGACATACAAACACACACAGATATGTGACCATGTTATATGGAAGCTTATGATTTGGAATATAAGAGATATAAATAAATATTATAAATTAATAATATGAGAGAAAAATAGATTTATTGTGTTTTATGATGGTGAGAGAAAAGAGAATATAATAAATCTGGAAAAGTACACTGAGCTTATATGCCATGCAGTTAGAATAGAATAGAATAACAGAGTTGGAAGGGACCTTGGAGGTCTTCTAGTCCAACCCCCTGCTTAGGCAGGAAACCCTACACCACTTGATGAACACTTGCAATGAAGATATACACTAAGAGTGAAACAGCTACAATATGTCTCTGTTGAAGTCATCTAGATCAGGGGTCCCCAAACTTGGCAACTTTAAGACTTGTGGACTTCAACTCCCAGAATTCTCTAGCCAGCTATGCAGGAACCAGTAGACCAAGGAACCAATATAGTGGTGATGCAAAAATAGTTGCAAATTACGTGACAGTAAGTGGTAATAATGAAAGTTTAGTTTAGTTTAGTTTAGTTTAGTTTAGTTTCTTTATATTTCTCTGCCGCCCAACTCCCAGAGGACTCTGGGCGGCTTATTATTCAAATATAAAAAACTATTAAAAAGAAACATATTAAAAACATTCAAAAAACAACTAAAAACTCATACACACCGTTTTGTGGCTGGATCTCGCCAAATTACAGAGGCGAGATCAACGGCCCCATGCCTGCCGGAACAGCCAGGTCTTCACGGCTTTCCAGAAGGCCAGCAGGGTGGGGGTGGTCCGGATCTCAAAGAAAGAAATTGAGTTGAGTTTTGGGGGAAATTATGCAATATTAAGTGGAGATAAGAAAGTACAGAAAAAGTTATTTTCCAATTGGGGACAAGAATGAATGAGAATGATGTCCAATGAATATCTGCTTAGAAAAATGGCAAGAAACACATGGCAAGAAACAAATATATATTTAAAAAATCTAACTTGATTGTTTATGACAAAAGATTTAAAAATAGACATTGATTAGAGATTCAGAATCTCTATAAATTGATTTTAGATACTATCAGAGTTGAAACAATGCATGTGGAAAATATGGAAAGAAACTACACTGAATGTAAAATTACTCTATGGTAGGAAAAGTCATATAAATCCATTATGACCTAGAAAATAGATTAGTCTCACAAAGGAATGATTGGAAATAGATATAAGGAAATTCCTTGGAACAAAGTGAAAATGTTACAGACTGCCACAGAATATAGAGGTGTGCTAATGTGAAATTGGAAAAGGATGTCTGGTGAAATCCTGAAGTGGAGTAGGTTGTATATAATCATTGCTAGAAAACATGAGAATAAAATATTACATAATGTATCCAGAGGAAAGTTTGTTGAAGAAAATAGTCAAAGAGAGCAAGGTACCGAGACAGAATAAATGCCCAGCAATTTTGATGTAAATGCAACATTGCTTTGAAGTGGATGAAGAAAATTAAACAAGTAGCTCCCAAAAAATAAAGAGAATTAAAAATAAAAGTGATGAAGTTAAGGTTGAAATTGAAGGAAGGGAATGCTGGAAAAAGTATTTTAGCTACTATATAGGAATGCTAGTGATATACTAAACAGTAGAATTGAAATGAATAAATATTAGTATCCAAGAAAAAATGATGAAATACTGTGGAAATGAAGTTTTTAAAAATGATGACATTAGGTGGAGAAAGAATGCAGAAGGAACATTAGAAATATGTAAAAACAGTATTGATGTCTGATGACTGGAAGAATGCTATTATTCTATACAAAGGGAAAGGAAGGAAGAGTGAGTATATAAACTTCAGGGCAGGGGTGGGTTCCTCCCGGTTCGGACTGGATCGCCCGAACCGTTAGCAACCTGCTGGTGACGTCATGGATCCGGTTCAGTCGGTGCCGGTCCGTGGGCGCCGCCATCTTTTTTGGGGAATTTTCTGTGAATTTTTGAAGGTTTTTTCCTCTTCTGCTGCTTGAAAAAGGGCCCTCCCGCCTGCCCTCGGGTTTATACTGACCTTTATTCCTTCGCCCGAAGCACAGCTGATCAACTCCTCAGCTGTGTGTTGGGCTGATTGCAGCTACTGAGCATGTGCGGAAGCAAAATTGTGCGAGGGAATGCGCGCGCGAGCGGAGCGAGCGTGCACGTGCAAAACATCACGATGTGAACCGGTGGGGAAGGTAAGTGGAACCCACCCCTGCTTCAGGGGAATCCTTTTCTTCAGTGTCCCTGGGAAGGTAGTTTGGCAAAATTTTGATTGAATGAAAATGAGTACAATTTGGGAGCACAGCATAGCATTTTTGCCAGGTAGCAATCTGCAAATTACGATAAAGTGAATAGATATTACCATACATGAAATGTTTTACATAAATATGGAGCTATTTGCTGAATAGATAAAGGCATATATTATGGAAATAAGCTACATGTGAAATAAATAGAATGCATAGTGAATGCACTGAACAGGAAGAAAAACAATGCTATACGATTTCCCCTTGGTTAATTAATTTAAACACATTAGGAATGTTTGTGATATTAGAGGTGTATTGCTTTGAGACATCAATACAGAAGTATTTTCTGTATTGCATAAAGAAGTAGACAATTAAAATTGTATTTGTGGATACAGCATCTATATATATAAATGTATCAAAGATCAAGGTAGTTGCATCTTACAGAGAAAATTATTGCAATAGAGCTATTAAAATGTGTGTGTGGTAGAACAAGAACAGATAGACTAAGAATATATGGGTATTGAATGAATATGGATTTAAATACAAAAGTGAATGACGATGAAATATAAGCAATATACTTTATAAAATTTGGTCACGTATAGCGAATGAATGAAGTTTGACCTGCAGAAAAATATATATGAAGGAAGAGTAAATTAATCAAAAAGAAGGCCAAGGAATTCCTGACGAGTTGATGAGATCCTCAAATGACAGAAGTTAAAATTGTAAAGAGAAAAGAAAATTATGCAGCAGTGTTATAGCTGTGGTAGAACCAAGGCTCATTTGCAGGAATATAAAATTATATATGAGGTGATATTGTTAATGGTGCTGAGATAACCCAGTTTAACTGTGTTTCTTTTTATTTTGCTTATTTCAATCCCATAATTCCTGTAGCTCAATTTTTTTTTCTTACTCTTCTTTATGCTCTAAATAATAGTCTTTACTGCAAAAGGGAATAGTATCTTGTGAATGGATATGTGTAGCAGCAAATTATAACATAATTTGCCAGCCAGCAGTATTCTATTACTGTGTGATTATTTTGAATGTTTAATTCAGCTTTTATCTATCTTTTCTGTTTACCTGAAAACTCTGGTTATATTAGAAGTAATTCCCCACAGTCCTTGCCACAGATACTATTACATAGTATTGGTTATATAAAACTAGTCCTAAAGGGAAATCCAGTGGTAATGGAAGATGTAGAATTGTCCCAAACTGCAGGCCTGCTTTTTAAAGGGAATGCAAAACTTTATGGCATGGGTCAAGCTACCAACCTGTCTTTCCCCAATGGAACTGGCCTGCCCTGTTCATTCTGGCAGAAGGGGCATGCTACAAACCTTTTTAATCCAAAAGGGTCTGGTTTGTAGAATCCAAGAGAAGGCCCTTTTCTGCTGTGGCTTCCATCCTCCAGAATATTATGTCCCTCAAGGTGAGATCCACCCCCATCCTCTTGATCTTCCTTAACAGCCTCAAAACCTGGCTTTGCCAATTGGCCTGGGGCCCCAATGGGGATACTCCATATTGGAAATAGTTAGTGAACTAGGAAGAAGATCCCATCACTATCCCATTGTATTCTGGTTTTTTAATTTATTTAATCTTTGTTAATATTACTGTTTAATGTTTTGTAGCTTTGTTTTTATGTTTGGAAGCCACCCAGAGTTGCTTGACAGTGAGACGAGATGCATATAAATTTAATAAATAAAGAAGAAATTATTGGTTTGATCCAAGCCAGGTTTTCCAGAGAATATAGGACTATTGCTTGAAGTAGAGGTGAAATTTATTCAGGAGCATGACAGACAGTCACAGCAGAAAGCCTATTATAAAAACATAAAAGGACAAAAGTGAAAAAGGAGCAGATCTGAAAAAGGTTCATTAGGATTAAACTGTTAATTATTTATAACTTTGGCCTACAAAGGAAAATTCAGGAGCAAAACAAAAACTATAAAAAGACATGCTAATCAAAATATCTGAAATTCAAATTCCATATTTTTCACGTGAATGTGAAAGACTGCATTAAAGAACAAAAGTGAGATTTTGAAAAAATCAGTCTAATGAACAGATTTCTGAAACATTGAATTGTCCTTTATAATAAAGGGCATATGGTCATTGTAACTATAAATTAATGTTTGTGATGGCCATAATCTACTTCATAGATTATTGATTTTGTTTTTACTGTTGAACTTTTTTTTTAAGTATACACGTAATTAGTTCACATTTTCAAGCTGATAAAAAACAACATAGATACAAAAGAGTAAAATACTAAAAGCAAACTAAAGCATAAATAAAAAAAATGTAAGGATGAAGTTTTGGTAGCATATTTTCTCTTTGTAGTGTTCCTAACCACTATGACAGACATTTTGAAAAAGCTTTTCCATGGCAACTATAGTATATTGTGAGAGCCTATTAAATGTTCTTAAGATTTCAACCAAAAAAGTTTAGAGCATCTGACTGCCAATTTTCTAGGGACTTCTTTAACTTGGTGTTTTCTCTTTGTAAAAGTAAAAAATATTATCTTGCCTTATTCACAGAATGTCTCATTGCCTCCAGTAAGAATATGAAGTAATTGGGCAAGAAGAAATCACAGCAGGGAATTAAAAAGCAATCTAGGATAATGTATTTTTCTAAACAGAGTTATTTTATAAGTTATTATGTTTTATACACTGTGAAAAATACACTAAAATTATGAAGTTGATTTTAAGTATGACATTGGGTTTGTGGAAAAAGTGACCTCTAGATGAGGTCAAAAGCTTTGAAATAGGAAATGAAGTACAAAAGGTCTGCCAGTTTGCTTATTTAACATGGACCATAACTGATCTATAAAAGATTGCTACAGAACTAAACGCTAATAGAACCCACATTTCATATAAATGTTTCCCAATATCTAGAGTATATATATACAATTTCAGGTAGTCCTCGACTTACGACCATAATTGAGCACAAAATTTCTGTTGCTAAGCAAAACATTTGTTAAGTGAATTTTGCCCCATTTTACAACTTTTCTTGCCAGAGTTAAGTGTATCAGGGCAGTTGTTAAATAACACAGTTGTGAAGTGAATCTGGCTTCCCCATTGACTTTGCTTGTCAGAGTTTTGAAAAAGGTGATCACATGATCCTGGGACACTGCAACACTAAATATGAGTCAGTTGCCAAGCATCTGAATTTTGATCACGTGACCATGGGGATGTTGCAATGGTCGTAAGTGTGAAAAATGGTCATAAGTAACTTCAGTGCTGCTGTAACTTCGGTCACTAAATGAACTCTTGTAAATTGAAGTCTAGCTGTATTTGAGCTGATGAAGGAGCATATGAACATTGGTCATCCCTTCCCACCTTTTCACTTCCACTCATTCCTTTGCCGTAGAAATCCTAATCATCAGCTTTCTCCTAAATGGTCACTGTAAGAAAGTACCACTCAACCATATATTTTCAGTGTCAGCAACTTCTAAAAAACATTTTATAGCTCATGCTGTTTATTGTATTTGTTTATTAAGAAAATGTATATAGCCGTCCAACTCTCGGTGACTCCAAGTGGCTTATTATTGTTTAGGTTTTGATGAAAACTTGTGACAGGAACATGTGATGCAACAATTAGATCAGTTTCACCAATAAATTAAATCGTGCATTCAATTATCATATAATATATTTGCCTGAGAAGTCACATTCAGAGACCTGACTATTTCTCTTGCGGAGAGATGAAGTTGACATCGCTCCATACTAATGAAGGAGAATATTCTCCCTGGAGTCTATTCACGCCCGCCTCAAAACAATTCCTTCACCCTTCTTTAATTCTTGGCCTGACGATTTCCCTGCATCAACTTGAGTTCCCTAGATGTCCGCTGGAAGTTCTTTAAAAGCCGAAAAGTAAAGAGACGCAGAAGCGATTTCCAGCCTTTTCTTCAATGGTCGGGAAAGCCATTCGGAGCGCTGGACGCAGCAGAAGGAAATGGGGGGGGGGGGGAGTCCCTCAGCGTGACGCTGAAGCAAGGAACTTGACAACGGTAGCCGTGGCAACCAGAACTGCCTCCTGCACCTTTTGCTCTTCTTTTTCTTTCTCCTCCTCGGAGGAGGAGGCGACCCTTCCTTCTGGCTCCCTGGCGAAATTAACCCCCACACGCGAGGAGTCCTTATCCGAGCGCTCAGCCTCAGCTTCCTCACCATGCCGAAAGGGAGGCGGGCCAATCCAAGCACCACCCGGGACGGTATCTGGGTAAGGAAAGAGGCAACGGTCAGGCCAGAGTCCGGCTCACTTGGTCGATTTGGCACGTGGAGGCAAGGAAGAGCCCTAGCCTGAAGGAGAGACGGTCCCCGGAAAAAAAAAAAGGCGTAATAGCCCCCGATCTAAGGATACCAAATGTTGCTTCGTCCAAGGAAAGATGCTTCTGTTTCGCTCTTCGTTTCTTTTTAATCCCGGCCTCTGTGGTGTCTCTTGCACGAAAGCACTAAAAGAGAGATTCCTGTCTCTTGCACGAAAGCACTAAAAGCATTCCCTCTTAGCGAAGTATTGCCCTGTGTCTCCTTGCGTGATTTAAGGAAAATCATTTCAAACCTTATAAAACAGAATTATAATTCGCACAGCACATGCCTGGGTTGAATAGATTAAAAGATTAAAATTAATATGGAAATTATCTTGTCCTCTCCCCTTGAGTGTGACTAAGAGCTTGTGCAGTGTAAAAAGTTATAATATCTTGAAGGAAGTGACCCTTTTGTTCATCCTAGTTTTGTCACATCAGATTTGTAAGAGAAGAAGAGCAATCTATAGTAAATGTTGCTCTGACTGCTTGGAGGAAAGGAGGCAGAAGAATAAGGAATAATTTGAAATATATTGAGTATAACACTTGCAGTCTAACATAGAGTACACAAATATTTATCTGCCCTAGTATTACTGATGTGCAAATTGTTACCAGTTAACAGCATCCCCCTCCAAAAATGGTTTCTTAAACAATTCTTCATTTTTATTTGAAGAAAGTAAAATTGTGATATAGAAGCATTGTATATAATAGTAATGCTTTTCTTTGTATACAATTTAGCATTTCCCTCCTCCATCCTTTTCCACCCTCCAATTTATTTTTTCCCTTCATGCAATCTTACTTAATTTGCTTTTTTTCCCCCTGTTCCACTCTTTTTTCCCCTTTTGGCAAGAGAATGGCTCATTACCTTGGTCTCTAATGGGAGTATATGATACAATAGAAGCAGTAACTGTTATTGTTATGAAATGCCAAATTGCTCTTGTGCTCTAATAAGGAATAGACTGTTAATATAGATTATTTGTTTCATATTGAATGTAGAGAGCTATTGTTCTACATCATGCAAAGTAAAACTAACTTATTAAAGCTCTTGTTGAAAATATGTACAATGCAATCATGCTGGAGTTATACTTTATTATGTTTCCTTTTCACTTTTAATTTGGCCTTAATAGCAACCCTCCTTGTCAAACATGCTTGCCTTTTATTCTTATGAATTGTCTTTTTTATTCCTATGATAATACTTAATTGGTTATGTACTGCACTAAGGGATAACTTGTTCAACATTATTTCATTGAGTAAAATTGGCTGAATTCATACATTTATACATTGCTTTTTGTTCTTTGCTGTTCTCACAGTTCTCTTTGAGAATCTCATCAAATCTGCCTATCCACATCTTTATGAATCTTCCATTTCATTCTCTTTGTTCATATATTTGTTTTGCAATCCTCATTTATTCTCTCTGTATGACCAAACTGCTTTAATGTACTTCCTTCAATCACTTTTGTATTTAATCCACATTCATTCAGCACCTATTCATTCTCAAGCCTCTTGTTTTATCCTGCACACTTAATTACCATATTCCCACTATATTTTTATGTTTCTTCTGACACATATTTTTTATGTTTCTTCTGACACACTCAACTTCTAGATAAAATTCCCACAAAGTGGCTAGATGCACACAAAGCCGTTTTGTTTCTTTCGACTTTCATTTCTTATGAGTTAACGGTTATTACCTACTACCTTTCTACCAGTTTTGCACATATTAATGTCTCAGTCAATATTTGATGCCAGTTATGCCTTCCAGCTTCTACTGTTCAGTTCCATTGCTAGGTAACTAGATCCTCAGTTGCTCTGAACTCTTGCAATTAAACAACAGATTGGTGTATAACAAGTCTTCCCTCTTCTGTAACTAACTCATGAATGAGGCTGCTGACCTGTCATGTATAATTGAAATAAAGCCTTTGTGCATAAGGTCTGGCTATCTGAAGGAATTGTCTCTCTCCTGTTTCTGCCCTGTAAGTTCTGACAGAGAAGGTGTGCTTCATATCCTATCCCTTAAATAATGTCATTTGAAGGGACCTAAGAAGTGCACCGTCTCTATGACAGCACCTCTTTTTTGGATTAGTATTCCCCCAGAGGTTTAGATTCCCTTCAAGCCTTAAGTGCTTTTTAAAAAACAGATTTTCCCATGCAAACTGAGGGGGAGATTGCCCATTTGGCATGCAGTGTGTTTCAATCATGGTATGTCTGTTTAGTCCTTTATGTACATTATACTTCTTATTTTGTTTGTAGGTATTGTAACTGTTTTTAATTTGTACATTGAATCAATATTGAGTTGGGCAGCTTTATAAATCTAAATTATAATATGTATTTTCTATCTATTTTCCATTTTTAAGAAACTCAATATTAACATAGTATAGAAATTCATGTGGAGTCCTTGATCCTCTTCAGAGCTCTTGTTTGCTTGCAGATGTTTCATTAACCTAATAGTTAACATCCTCAGTTCTAGTGAGTGTGAGGTTTGCTCCCTATTTATCTACAGTAGCTTGCACTGCCAGTGTTGGTGGAGGTGTGGTTTTCTCCTTAGTAGTTCTTTGATCAGGCTATTGCTTTCTGCTTGATTGCTTTTCTGGGATTAATCTGTGCTTGTCTGGCTGTTAGTTACTGTAGAATATATTTTCTGTCTTTTTGTTTCATTCTTAGTTTATTGTCTCTTTTTAATGGTGTTCTATGGTTGACTTTGTCCATGTGTTGTGAAATTAAGAAGTTTTGATCATGTCATCTGACTAGTTGTTCATTGATGATCTGCTGGTCTTCAGCCTGTATGTCCTACATAGTGGCAGTTACAGTTCTTACTCTGTTGTAGATGACCCCTCCCCTCCCCGTGTCCTTTGTGCTTCCCCTCCGTATCCTCCCTATCTTTTAATTGTACTTTTTAATTTATTGTTATATCGTTTTAATGTCTACTGGCTTTAACGTTTGTACCTTGCCAAGAGTCGGGATGAGCTCCCATCCTTTGCTCCAGCTCATGTCCTATTGGGGACATAAAAGGAGCCCCCAATTGGGCTTCCTCCAGACAACAATGATGTCACCAGCTAATCCTTTCAACCTGGAAGCGCCTTGGTGCTTCCAACATGAATTTGATATGACCTGCCCAGATGAGATGGGTGGCACATAAATCAAATAAATAAATAAAATATTTTTGTTCAAATCCAACCAACCAAGAAGTGTGTGTGTGTAAAATATATTAACATTTTTATATGTAACTTAGAAAATAGAAATTATTTATGTTATGTTTTTATAAAGTGAAAATAGAATGAGATTTTGCTTCTATATAGGGCCTCTAGGTGTTGCTGTAATGCAAACAATAAAATACAGACTATAGAATCTCGTGTTCATTTTTTAAGTATTGAATTGTATAGATTATTTTGTTTGTGTTTTGCAGTTCAAACAGTGTGGAAACCTGCAAATATATCCAGAATCTCTTACAGCTACAATGCAAAAGCAGATATTTAATATAGATGCCAATTGTCAAACTGGAAAAAATGTGCCATTGATGTACAAAGAACGTGAGAAAGTAAGTATTTTTCCAATTTTTACGATACTCCAGCTTACTACAAATACGAATATAAGTTTGTTTTAAATTTTTAAATTTCTCAATTTTAATTTGTAGCTAAGTTAATACTGTTATAGTAACAGACCAGTGTTTTCTCAGGCTGTTTGTTTCTGACCTTAACAGATTTGCAGGTACATTATAATCTAATTTGGAATTTCAAAACTGATGCAGGATTTCTCAGATTGGTTGCAGTCCCTGGGCTGTTGTGAGCACATCAGAGGGATACTCTCTCTCTCTCTCTCTCTCTCTCTCTCTCTCTCTCTCTCTCTCTCTCTCTCTCTCTTTAGCTAATCAGACTTCCATAGGCAAAGTGGGAGCATTATCAAAACTTGCTCTGAGTTGTCTAGACATTCCTGGGTTTACAGAGGCAAAACACCGAGCAAAATCCAGAGTGAATATGCAAAACTACAAATCTCAGCAGTTTTATTTGTTAGTTATGTAGTTTTAATCACATGTCATCACACAAATATTTATCATGGGGGAAGGCACTGAGGTACAGCGAAATTGATAACCCTTGTATTAAATGTATAATTCTTTTTAGCTGCTAAAATAGCACTTGCCAGTAAAATGTAGTGAAATTGTGTTTCTCTCAATGCTACATTCCTGTTTATTCAGAACTTTCACCTCATGACCTAAAGTCATTTGCCTATGCCTTTTAACAAATACAGTAAATTAAAATAAAGCTACCATAATCTGGCTTCTTTTATAATATACCTTAGTGATATTAATAAATATTACATTTACTCGTTAGAAGAATACAAATTAAAGTCATTTTCTCCATATAAACTGCCCTTACACTCTATGAAAGTGTAAGGGAAGTTTATATAGACATTATATATTTGCTAAGCAAACATGTCTGTCTTTTCTCAAATATATGGTCTATAGATAAATGTGGTCTGACCTGATCACTGACATGTGCTGCAGCACTTTTTGATATGAACAGTACAAATTCCTTTATGTTTGCTTCAACTTCTCTAAGGAGCCAGAAATTCCAGGTTCAGAACACTTAATCAAGTTCAGTTTGGGATGAGGTCACCACAGGCTTAACTCTAATCCCTTCATAAAATCAAAAAAATGAGGGAGAAGCAAAGATACAAAAATGCTTCAGGCTCTTGATAAAATTGTTTATTATATTTTAGATAGTGTACAAATCCATCCTGAAGAGCTTTTGTTTCTTTAAAACTTTTTATACAGCACAGCTTCTAACAGAAACTGATATGGAATTTATAGGAGGAATTTTGAAATTAGCCCTTGAGGAAGGATTTGTGTCTGAAATGTGCTAGATAGTAATGAAATGATTTTATAGCACCTGGAGTTTTTTGTTGTTCTTATAGAGCCCTAAAGCTTTAGTTTAGCTGTCTATTCTAATAAAAAATGGCAGTTTGCTCTGCTTTCTATTTATACCCAAAGCAGAAAAATATTATTTTATATGGAGTGATAGAGTATGTATGTGTTTATATCAAAGTATTGTACCTACTTCTTTGCTTTTTAATACTGGCATATCTGATAATAACTAGCATGTTGATCAATATGCTTGATCACTCTTTTTTAATTCCTCCTGCCTCCGGGTATAGATAACAACCTTAGATGCCTCTGTGCATAACTGGTTTGTACACAGAAACCAGGAATTAACTAATAATTAACTAACCATGGATGGAGCAATAAATATTAGCCGTACTTCCTGGCAGGCATTGTCGTATAAAAATGACCAAGTGGCATGTATCAGAACTCTGCTTATTCCCACTAGTTGCTTTAAGTTCCTTTTCATTTATGTACGCATGCCATTTTTTAGCTGCTCTTCAGCCTAAGCCCTCACAATAGCTTTCAGAATTGAAAAAAGAAAATAGGACAATGTCTAACAGACACAATTGCAAATCAGATATTTCAATAGACTAATATAAAAAAGGCCATAAAGTAACATGTAGGTTGATATAACATATCCTATAAATGTCTATTTAAGACAAGTAAAACCTGTTTAATTTTACATGGCTTAATCCCAAAAAGGAACAATAGATTTGCAGTAGAAACTATTTGGTTAGGTTTGGTTAAATAACAAATTTGTTACTTCATGCCAAAAAGAAAAGAAAAAGAATGGCAGGCAAAATTCCTTGGAACAAAAGTTGTAGAGGCAGGGTGCCACTTCTGAAAAGGTTTTATCTCCAATCACTTACTCAATGTTCACACAACATGGTAATCCAAAAGTGGATAAACTACATTGTGATTTAATTCACTGTATGAATCCAGCCATTATGTTTTATAAAACCATGGATATTAGCTTAATGGTGTGAACTTATTCAAAGTCAGTTATGGTTAAGTAACCCAGGACTCAGTGCAGTGTATGAACTTTGCTTGGTTTACAAATTATATTAAGTTACGTTTTTTTCAGTTTATCCAATCCTGTAGGCCATAACTAAGTAAACTATATTATGGAATGCATAATGTCTCACTTTAATGATTGTAATCAACAGTTGGAAAGGAAAGAATGACATGTTAAGAAATATATTTAACTATAGTTTTGATCAATGTAATGTCTTATAGTATGTTTTCATGGAGAAGGGGTTTTTTTGTGGGAAGGAGACATTTTTAATCTAATATCTGAGTGTTTTTTGTAATCTGGTAGGTGTTCTGCTTGTAGTAATTGCAAGCACGCTTTATACATATTAAGTAATAAAGCAAAAGGTAAGCAATTTTTGTGAAAATCGTTTGGTTTACACTTTACTGGCTTATCAAATCTATTATGAATGGTCTTTTATTGCTGCAACATATATTTATTTCTGTTATAAAATCCACTTCCTTGTGTTTTAAATCCATTGTTTCTTGTCCTATGTCCTGGAACAAAACTGAACAATTCTGTCCCATCTTTTAAATGACAGCCCTTCAGATATTTGAAAACAGTTTTCATGTCTCTGCAGTCTTCTGTTCTTCATGCTCCACATATCCAATACCTCCACTTGATCCTTGGGGTTTCTCCCCAGTCCCTTTATCTCATTCTCTTTTCTCTCTGCATATTAGTCAATGTCCTTCCTAAAATGTGCCCAGAACTGGATGCAATAAACTAAATGTGATGTGATCAAAGCAAAATAGGGAAGAATTATGACTTGACTTAGTCTTGGACTCTATATTTCTCTTGAAGCATTTTAGAATTGCTTTTGCATTTTGGAAGCTCATGTTCAATTAATGATGTATCAAGACAGCCAGATTTTTACTGCATGTATTGCTGCTTAGTTTGATCCCTTCCCATCTTATACTTATGATTTGGATTTTCCCTACTTAAATGTATAACTTTGTATTTGTCCCTTTTAAATTTCATTTTATTTAATTCCACCCATTGTTTTAGCATATAGGATTCTCCTGGGTTGTGATACTGTCTTCTAGGGTGTTTATTATCTCACTTCTATTTTGGTGTTGTCTGTAGATTTGATAGTCATACTTTTAAGCTCTGATCCAACTCATTTATAAATATTTTAAATAACCCTGATCCTACATCTGAGCTCTGAAGTACACACTTGACACTTTCATACAATAATTAGTGATGGTTCTAAAAAGTAACTGAATCTAACACACTTGTTCTTTTACAAGGATATGTCTTCGCATGCAAGGAAGAGATTAAAAAGCAGCACATAAAGAAAGTGGTACAGTACTACAGTTTATTAATTGGCAATAGGAAATACTTAACAGTAGGAAAGAAAAATGCAGGTTTTCAAAAGGTTTTTACATGGCTTTCTCTTTTTTTGCAGTATTTCATAAATTACAAACTATAAACTATAGTTTAGTTTACATAGTTTATATAGTTAAAACTATATTGGTTACAAGAAATATATTAGTTTCCATTATTTGTAGTCTTAGATCAGATACACTTCTGAAAGGAGTTGAGCAAGATCAGTCTATGTCAATCTTTGGGGACAAATTTACATATACGGGAGATTATTTTTTTTAGTGCAGCTGAAATATAAGCTACAAATTAAAACTGCTAATTGTGTGTGCTTCCATTGCTATTCAGTACAGAATTCTAGTCCTATTATGAGATTTTTAATATCTATAATACAGGACCATATATACTTAGGTTGGCAAGCAGGATCATCAGAATGGAATGCATTTTTTCAGATCTGTGTATAGAACAGGATATTAAAGACAATGTCTTCTTTTTCCCTGAAATTTTAATTTTCCCCCTAGATTCTGATATGGAAAGTTTTCAATCTAGAGATTGCAGAAATGTTTATTGATCTGGGATCATTTAAACTAAAGAAACAGAAGCATCTTCCCTATGGCATATATATCTGAACACTGTTAGCTGGAATTATATGAACCTTTCATGTCTGTGAAATTGGAACTTAATTTCCTTTGTGAAGTATATACAGCATATTCACTGAATTGTAAAAAAGCAAACATGGGGAGTGAGATGAAAGATGAGATGAAAGACCTGATCAGTTATCTTGACTGAAATAGCAGCAATCAAGTAATAACAATTCTGTTATTAATGATGCTTGGAACAAACTATTTAATTACTCTAAAATAGTAAATCAGCATGTAGTACTGAGTGAGATTACCAAGGAAGAAATTGGTCTTTTGTAAAAAGATACAGAGCTTTCACAAAGATTACATGCAATCAAGATAATATCAAGCTATACCTTTTTCTATTTAGGGAGTAATAGGTATATTAAATATATGAAACAGAAAAATTCCTGGTCTTGATAGCTATCCTGTTGAGTGATATAAGACATATCTTGATCTTCTTTCACTCCTATATTGCTGGAGATTTTATTATTTATTTTATTTATTATTGCTGGAGTACAGTTTTCCCAATTTAATACAAGTTGTTGCCAGAATTTGTACAGTAAACTTGGCATGTGGATTACAGAAAACATGATTTTTAGTTGTCTATTGTGCCATCTGATTTTTTATAAAAGGATGACAAAGCTCAGATAATATTATTGATACTTTAGTTACACATTCAGAAAAAAAGGAACCCACAATTTCATTGGATGCAGAAAAGGCCTTGGGTATGGTAAAGATAAGGTTTTTGGACAAGCTTAGGCCAAATACGGATCTCCATTTTTATTAATTGGATTACAGAGGAATTATTGAATCTGTCATTTGTACTTCCCCAACTGTATGGTTCGGTGCAACAACCCAACCCAACCCAACCCAACCGACTTCAACGGATAGTTAGGACTGCAAAAAAACCAACAACAACAACAATTGCAACCAGCCTGCTTTCCATTGAGGACCTGTATAATGCACAAGCCAGAAAGAGGGCTGAGAAAAAATCTACAGACCTCTCACATCCCAGACATAAACTGTTTCAACTCCATGTAGTAGGGCTGTATTATATTATCTTTCTCATCTTTCCTATTACCTTCTACTATTGGTATCTTATGGTTATATTACTTTGTGGTTTGTATAGACACTGAGAGCTTATGCACCGGAGACAAATTCCTTGTACGTCCACACTTGGGCAATAAAGAATATTGTATATTGTACAATGCCCTTTATATGTTTAATTTGATACTGGATCCACTAACCTGTCTGAAAGACATTCTGAGAGTTAAAATTGCTGAATTAAATAAAAATTATGAATGCTATATATCAAAATTTAATGATATATCACAGAAAATTGTCTGATCAATTGTAGTAAGTGTCCTAAACATAGGAGATATACACAGAGAGAAAGAGATATATTGTATTACATTTATACATATACATATATATGTATGTATATTAATTAGCTCAGCATATTAATTAGCTGAGTGGTACCAATTCTTTAAAGAAGGATAAAGAATGTCAGATTACTTACAGTCGCTCACATCCCACTACCCAAGCTTTTACAGAACATTTCTTTCAAGTAATGCCAACGGCTTATTGGATAGAAGATAGAGGCTTACCAATTGTACTATGTTTATGCATCTGTAATAACTTGAATGTGGAAGATCTGAAAAATATTAGTAACAAAAAATTAGAAATGTATTGGTTCTAAGTGTTTGCTGTCCTTTAGTTCCTAACACAATCCTGAGAAGATTTAGATAAATTTCCTTTTCTGGTCTATATTCTGGTTATAATTTGAACACCAAAAATTATTCTTTATTTTAGGTAAATACACTGCTTGGCTATTTAATCCTTATTTAATTCTATGATTCTAAATTAAGAATATTGACATTATTAGGGTCTTGTTGAAAAGTAGGGAATGTGTTGACTTTGTTTCAAAGAAAATGAGTTTTCTTTGCTTTTGTTTAGTGAGGAGAGCAAAACCTAGGAGACGGCAAATAATAAAATATAACATGCATCCATATGTTTTCTAGATTTGGGACTTAGTCCTTTTAAATACATGTTCTGCCATTTAATATATAGTATCAGTATTCTGTACTGAGCTCATAAATCTCAGGTTGATTTAATTATGAGTTTCTCTTGAAGTTCAGTTTTTATTAGCAGTGGACTCAGTAGTAAGCCTCTAAAAGATATCTTGAAATTATTTTAGTAATTTGTTCCCATAAAAATAAAGTTGATTTAATTCAATAACTCTGCATGCTTAAGATTAGATGAAATTAAATTCTGTTATTAATATAGCATATATTCTTTACTAATAGAAACAGTGGATTTGTGTCACACATATTTATATATGCATGTAATTTTAATTTCTGTAGAACATGAAAGCTATGATCCTGCTGTACGAATGCACAAGACTGTTTTTCATTTTCTTTTAGAAACCAGTAAATACATTTCCATTTTCAATCCATGACAATAAACATTGTTTATTGACTATGGGAGAGTATTTAGATTCTGTAAGTATTCTGTTTTAATGGTATTTTCTTAAGAATAATTTTAATAATTCTCTGTAAGATATGTAATATATTTTGGAAATGTTTAGATTCATTCTGTATTACAGAATTTCCTCCTCCTAAGCTGAATAGCAAAATTGATGACAGCTTATTTAAATTTTTTGTCGGTTATGACACATAACTAAACTTGATAATATATCAAATAGTAGACTGTTAATTTTATTTTGTAGAAATTTAGGTATATTAATAGCATTTATTATTTAGTAGGGCAATTCATATTTCCCCAAAATTTGAGACGTATTAGAGCAGGCCTGTCAAACTGGCGGCCCTCGAGCCAGATGCATCATGTGTGGGCCACACCCACGCCGGCTCTGCAAAGGCAAAAAACGTCACGATACGTCACGTGACGTGATCGAGTTTGACACCCGTATACCAGGGGTGAAATTCAAAAATTTTCCCTACCGGTTCTGTGGGCATGGCTTGGTGGGCGTGGCAGGGGAAGGATATTGCAAAATCTCCATTCCCACCCCACTCCAGGGGAAGGATACGGCAAAATCTCCATTCCCACCCCACTCTGGGGCCAGCCAGAGGTGGTATTTGCCGGTTCTCCGAACTACTCAAAATTTCCGCTACCGGTTCTCCAGAACCTGTCAGAACCTGCTGAATTCCCGCCCAGAGTCCTTCGGGAGTTGGGCGGCATATAAATTTTATAAAATAAAATAAAAATAA
The DNA here is from genome assembly GCA_003457575.1 of Thermophis baileyi. NCBI lineage: Eukaryota > Metazoa > Chordata > Lepidosauria > Squamata > Dipsadidae > Thermophis > Thermophis baileyi. The sequence continues at coordinate 997,958 of QLTV01003280.1, read as the reverse complement.
ATTTATAAAATAAATTTCACCCCTGCCGTATACTAGAGGATCTTTATTTAGTTCTTGAAAATGTAGAGACATATGTATACAGGTAGTCCTCAATTTATGACCACAATTGAGCCCAAAATTTATGTTGCTAAGTGAGAAATTTGTTAAGTGAGTTTGCCCCATTTTACAACTTTTCTTGCCACATTTATTAAGTGAATCACTGCATTCACTAATTACTAAATTAGTAACATGATTAAGTGAATCTGGTTTACCCATGGACTTTGCTTGTCAAAAGGTTGAAAAAATGGATTACGTGATTCCGGGACACTGCAACCATCATAAATGTGAGTCAATTGTCAAGCATCTGAATGTAAATCATGTGACCATGGGCATGCTGCAACGGTCATAAGTGTGAAAAATGGTCATAAGTCACTTTTTTCAGTGCTGTTGTAACTTTGAAAGGTCATTAAATGAACTGTTGTAAGTCGAGGACTACCTGTATTATCAAAAAATGCTGACATGTGCAGGGTTTGATCATCTAAGATCCATCCATCCAGAAGTTGTCCTTTATGGCCTGCAATACTTACCAGGTCAACTTCAGTTAGAAACAGATACATATTAAAAATCTATTCAGTAATGAATGAAGGAATTACACATCTCTTTTGCGCTTGAGGAGAAGAGATTGGTCTTGCCAAAATACTGCATGTTTCTATGAAGTCCACACTTCTCCTGCAGTGAGGTTGCAAAAGCTTACTTTTGCTATGTATCAGATGAGAATAAGTTTCAGAAATAGTTTGTAAGTTAATTATCAACATGCTAGCCAAGATCTTTTAGTAAAGCCTTTCCTGATGGTTCGCTAACATAATACAGAACATGCTATCTAAAATAAATGCCTTCTCATTTCTTTTAGGGACTAGGAGTAAGAAAATTTCAAGACAAGCGTCAACACTATTCACAAAACTACTATTTTTTGGCCCATGAACAAATTCCTAGCAGCAATGCCTACCATTCTGTTTATCAGACTTCATTTGTCCAATATCCAGATATTAAACATTCCATTCTAGGTCGCTTTCCTAAAAGCCATATTGATAAATCCATTGCTCTACATTCTGCATCTAAGAATGATTACATGTGGTTTTCAAAATTTTATAATGGTTCTGATCATATAGCACCTACAGAGGCTACTAAAAGCTCAGAACCTGAAAATCTTTCAACTGCTGAAGAAGAAATAAAATAAATTTTCAGGTTTTCATAATAGTAAAGCATATTTCATGTAGGAGTGAAAAATACTTTTTTTTTAAAACACAAGGGATCCAATCTTTCTTTGAAATGATTTTCAGAACCTAAATGGCATTAAAGTCATGGAAATTGGATGAGTGGTTGTATTCATACACTTTATTTTCTTAAAAGATCAAGGCTGCCATGGGAAAAGAAAACTTTTTAATATTGCTTTAAATATACATTTAGTTTTCCCGTCTCAAGGTAAATATTAAAATGTTTCACTTTTTATTGTGACGTCAGCTAGTTACTTCTATAAAGTAACTATAATAACAATCTGTTCGTATATACTAAATGGTGACTATTCATTTCTCATTGCCATCATATTATGAAAAATGGTGCTTAACCAGTCATCTTTAAAGCTATTTTTAGACTAGGAAAAAATGGGGAAATGATACTTGAGTTCTCCAAGATTGAGGAACCTGTTTTGATTCTTGACAAATGCACAGACGTCCACATGCAGAGGTCACTGTCACCCCACTAAGGTATGTAGCCTCTGAGGTGCTTGAAGTTACTGTTTCATATACATGAACATGTAAATTTAAACCTGATTGTCTACAGTACTCAAAGTCAGAATATCCATGATATTCACCCAAGCAATAATTGTGTAGTAATTTTTCAACCAGTTTAAATGGGGGAAGGGGCGGGGGGGGGTTATGCAACAGTTACGAAGCAGACATAGCACTTTAAGAGGTTGTAAATAAGAGCCATTTACAGAGAAGGTGAGTTCTTACCTTTTAATCAGGGCAAATTGCCAGTGAGAACAGCCAGGCCAAGGCAGAAAAATCCAGGAATTGAGTCCAGGATTATAACCAGATATTCAAGATGTCTGGCAAGGAGACAAGAACAAGAAGCCAATGGCGTGCCAGTCTTGAAACAGGAAGCTGTTTCCAACAACGAGAAAAGAGTTTTGAGGTTGCTGTTACATAGCCCTGGTTCCTGGCATAACATAGGGAGTTGTCTCTTGAGGAGAAGAGCTGACTACTTCGGCCCTTCCTTTCGTAATTGTTGATATATTCTTGGACTAGGATTCTGGATCAGGCCCCCTATGATTTGAGTTAGATCCCACCTGTTCTTGTTCATTGACTCTAAACTGCCACAATTGTCTGATTGCCTGACAGCTCCCCAGTCTATCAGACCTGGTATCAGGTCTCCATTTTGAGCCTTAGGTTTATAGAAGGCCATAACACTAGAGATGCATCTTAGCTTGCTCTCATCTCTTATACAGAAAGCATAAAGGGGGGATTGAAAGCATGGCAATAAAAGACTTGGAAACTATGATCTGAATGATAGGAAACATAAGGCAAGAATAAAGTGATGGAAGTAAATATCCCTAATAAGAAAGCAAAGGAAGTGTGGACAACTAAGGTCATTGTGAATTGGCCAAAGATTTTCCATGCCTACTTGAAGTTTTCCATGCCTACTTGAGTTCTTGAAGGTTTAATTGATAAGACCTATCAGTTAGTTACATTGTCTCCCCTGATCAAGACACTAATCTATGGACATCACTTGTTTTATAGCTATATTCATAAAATTCATTCTCTCACAACAAAAGAAAGTTTTAGGAATACATGATTATTGGACATCATTTTTTTACGGTACAGACCATATCACCAGTTATTCTTTATTTTGCACAATCTCATTAATTCTGCTGAATGTTGTCAACTGTTGTTAACCACTGAGGTCATGTGCCACCCAACCTCAAGGCCTTTTAAGTAATTGGGTCAAAATAAATTTAGCTTAATGCTTGAATGTTTATGGAGATTCTCAGTCATCCAGGTCATGGTTGTCCCAAAGGTGCTTTTTTCAAGAGGCAACTGGACTTTCTTGTTTTTCTTTGAAGACGTTTCGCTTCTCATCCAAGAAACTTCTGGAAGCTTCTTGGATGAGAAGCGAAACGTCTTCAAAGAAAAACAAGAAAGTCCAGTTGCCTCTTGAAAAAAGCACCTTTGGGATTTAATGATTGAAATATCTCTGTTTTCTCATGGCTAGTTGCTAAAATTGTCTTTACTGAAGTTAGAAGATTCTGCAGTTTTCTGTCTGAAGCATACAACCATGAAGATGCAGTTAAGCCTTTTACACTTTTTGCCAAAAGTACTAATGCGAGATGAATCAGCAATAAAATTCTAAGCCAATACAGAAGCATCTCATTTAAATTATGTGCTTATGCACACTCAGTGTATTAATTGTATGCTATTTGATGATATACTTCGTTTTATGGAATATTTCCAAACGAATGTAGTACGTACCCTCAACAAATATGGTAAAAATGGTGATGATGATTTTGTTTCTAAAAGACTCCCTGTTGAGAACCCTGTGTGCTGCTGCACATTTTGAAACACAAAACAATTAACATTATCACTAGAAAGTAACAATTAACATTATCACTAGAAAGTAACAAAGCCAAGAGCATGGCATTGTTAAAAGAAAGTGATTTCTTATGTCATCATGATTAAAGCAGCCTGTCTCTATTGCAGTATCAGAATTTCCAGAGCTTTAGCCAAGAATTTCATCCCTGAGCAGATTCCAAACTAAAATGCATGCTAGTCGCATAGTATGTGAAGTACTCCATGCTGTTTGGCATACTCAAGAGGGCAGTCTGGGTCCTCCTGTGGAAGGAAAAATGCATTCTTTTTACATTTGTAATATTTATCTCAGGTTTAACATTACAAGTTAATATAGCAAGCCATTTTATAGCAGCAAGCAAAGATTCCAAATTACTTAATTCTACCTAATTCCCTGTAATCTAGATTTCATAAAGATTTTCAATTTTATATTTCACTTGCACATAATTATGTAGATCCCTGTTCATTAGATGATATCCATTCTAATTAACAGGATTAGACTAATATTTGTGTACTGAAAAATGAGTTTGAGCTTTGATCTTATGGAAGATGGCATTAGCATCTTGAACTTGCAAAGCAGGACAAAAGGACCATTGATATTAACCCAGAATAAAGTGTAACATTGAGAGAGATTATTGTGAATAGAACATAATAAATTAGCATATTACTACTTATTTTTTTATAAGTAATGGTACAATAGTATTGAGATTTCTCACATATTTCAGGCAGGGAAGTCATCAATTGCATTATGCTACTGCTCGTGACCTGCCTGTAATCTCCACACATGAATGCTGCATAACCTGTTGTGAGACTGAATAAAGGATTACCATATAGCCTAAAAGTTGCTAGCAGTACAAATACGTAATGGATGCCTATTTCTCATGTTGAGATTGAAGGAATTTTTTCATTAGCAAATACAGCCAAACCAAAGCAGTATTTCAGTATTTTTAAATGCTCTGTCCTTCACCCATGTCATATATCGTTTTTAAATATAGATATCAGATTTTTAAAAAAATTAATTCTGAATAGGTAATTGCCCATATTATATAAGTAGCTTGAAAATTCCAGTCTTGCCAGCCTGTCTCCAAGCATCTTTAAATGGAAGTTATTTAGATCTTCCCAGTGGGGGAGAAAGTGTTGTAAGGGAGTTCACTATAGTATGTACATATTGGGAATCAAACCCCTGAACTTGAATGCAATCAGTTTCTGATTATACAAGCAGAGGGTTGGGCTACAATTCTAAAAATTTATCTAATTTTAATTTGGGCAGGGAAGCTGTTTTTCTGCTTTCAGAATTGAAAGTAGATAGAAGGAAAACCATCTATTTCCCGTGTTTGTGATGAAAGGCACAACTTCATTGATAGGAGATGCTAATTGAAAAAAAAAAAACTAGAGGTCATGTACTAGAACATCATATGTAATTTATTTGAAATATCTGTTCCAAGTTGCCAGCACAAAGTCTAAATAAAATGGGCTTGCATATATATATATATATATTGGAAAATATCCAAACCATTTTCTTAAAGTGCTTTTCTATGGGAATAATGTGCTGGTCTATTATTAAAATGTAATAACTTCCAAAGCAGTTTTATTTTGCCATTTCCTCCCCTGTAGGTTTTTGCAATATATTTCTAGAAATACTCTATGTAGTGTAACACAAAACAATATCTACAGCAGAAATAATAAATTAGATGCAGTGGGAATTCAACCTTATACTCGGGTCCAAGGAGGTAGAGTAGAAATCATTCATAATGAAGAAATTGTAATTTTTATGCTGCATTTTGTATTGAGCATGCCCCCAAATTATACGGCACAACGTTCTTATACTTTGATATAACCAGTGTTTAAAAACTATACAAATACCCCATATGAATAACAAAAATATTTACAGCTATAAGCATGTTCTTTTATATGTAATGGCAGATATCAATTCAGTCTCTGAATATGTTTTAGTTTAATCATTTATCGAAATCACTGCAAATCAATAAGCATGAAAAACATCTAATTTTCCTGAGTAAATATACTACACTGATAGATTTTTCCCAAAATCTAAAAGTGTTTATTTATTTAAAATTTATATTTGTAAGATTGCCACTTTCAACACTGTCTCTGGACAGTACACAGATTAACACAGTGCCTAAAACAAAACAAATCAGTAAATATAATGGAGGAATAAGATATTCACTAACTGAAATAGGTACCACACCAGATATACACAGCTGGACTTATTCCAGAGCTTACGGGGTGGAGGGGGGGCATGATTTCAGAGTTCATTTAAAAGCTTGCAGGATTATGCCAGTCTCAACTGGAGGGGGGGGATTTTCTATTCCAAAGATGAAGCACCGCAAGACAAAAGCTTTCTAGGTCCCATCAGATGACATAGATTAGTGGATGAGGCATGAATTGTACCCTATCTTATAGGGCAGGTAGAAATGATGAGAAAGTGACAGTCTCTCACATAACCAAGTCATATGCCACGAACGGTTTTTAAAAGAAATAGCCACTAAATTGAATTGCATCCAAAGAGCACAGCAAATTCCACATTTTGGACACAGAAGACCACTAGTTTGAAAGAAAAGTCAAAGAGGCCATCTACATTAAGATTGAACAGCCCTCTCTCATCAGAGGGGTAGGGATACGACACCACCTATCTCCTGTTTACAACACAGTCCTTTCAGCAGTTTCAAGAAAGTTCCACATCCATTTGCGCTATTCAGGTGACCCTGAGGGCACAAAAACCTCCAAGTGGCCTCAATGACTCTCAGAAAGAGTGCTAATGACCAGATGACTGCAAGGAATATAAACTGAAAATGCTTCTTGGACTAAGTTCAGTTGCCTTTTGAAAAAGCACTTTTGGGATAACAAAGATATGATAACCTTTGATTTTTATCATTTATTTGTAAATTAAAATTAGAATAACAGAGTTGGAAGGGACCTTGGAGGTCTTCTAGTCCAACCCCCTGCTTAGGCAGGAAACCCTACACCACTTCAGACAAATGGTTATCCAATGTCTTCTTAAAAACTTCCAGTGTTGGAGCATTCACAACTTCTGGAGGCAAGTTGTTCCACTGATTAATTGTTCTGCCAGGAAATTTCTCCTTAGTTCTAAGTTGCTTCTCTCCTTGATTCTAAGTTGCTTCTCTCCATTGCTTCTTGTTCTACCCTCAGGTGCTTTGGAGAATAGTTTGACTCCCTCTTCTTTGTGGCAACCCCTGAGATATTGAAACACGGCTATCAGGTCTCCCCTAGTCCTTCTTTTGATTAGACTAGACATATCCAGTTCCAGCAACCATTCTTTATATGTTTTATCCTTGAGTCCCCTAATCATCTTTGTTGCTCTTCTCTGCACTCTTTCTAGAGTCTCAACATCTTTTTTATATCGTGGTGACCAAAATTGGATGCAGTATTCCAAGTGTGGCCTTACCAAGGCATTATAAAGTGGTATTAACACTTCACGTGATCTTGATTCTATCCCTCTGTTTATGCAGCCTAGAACTGTGTTGGCTTTTTTGGCAGCTGCAGCACACTGCTGGCTCATATTTAAGTGATTGTCCACTAGGACTGCAAGATCCCTCTCACCACATATACTGTACCTGTGCATTTTGTTTTTCTTGTCTAAATGTAGAACCTTACTTTTTTCACCATTGAATTTCATTTTGTTAGATAGCGCCCAATGTTCAAGTCTGTCAAGATCCTTCTGTATCTTAAGCATATCTTCCGGAGTGTTAGCTATTCCTGCTAGCTTGGTGTCATCTGCAAATTTAATGAGTTCCCCATCTATCTCCTCGTCCAAATCATTGATGAATATGTTGGAGAGTACTGGGCCTAAAACAGAGCCCTGGGGTACCCCACTGCATACCTCCCTCCATGTAGATGCAGTTCCATTGAGGACTACATGTTGAGTGTGGTTGGTCAGCCAGTTAAGAATCCATTGGGTGGTGCTGCTGTCTAACCCACATTTTTCTATTTTATCAAGTAGTGGGTTATGGTCTACTTTGTCAAATGCCTATTTGTGCTGAGTTCTTTGATCAGCCTTCTTCATTCACTGAATTTTATTAATTATGTATCTAGATGATGTTTTTCTCCACCAGTAATTATTGCCTATTTACCCACTATTTCATTTTTTTTTCTTTCCCAGAAAAAAAAAGTTACAGGAAAAAATGGGAAAGTGATGTGATTGTTTTTTATTGGTACAATTAGGAACTACCCATCAATCCATACCAGCTCAAAGGCTCACACAGCAAATTTCCTCAAATATTTGAAAACTTTTCAAACTTGTGTAGATGATACTACATCTTCCCAGATTAGAAATTGCCAGGAATCAAAGACAACAAGGGGAACAGGGGCTTGGAATTTTCTGGTTTCCTTTCTACTGCCCTAACCATCCTCAAAAAGTGATTCCTGAAGTTTAGTGAACTCTCTGAAGTGAGATTTGATGAAGAAAATAATATAGCCCAGTATTTTTCAAACATAGCAACTTTAAGATGTGTGGATTTCAGTTCCCAGAATTCCCTAGCCAATGTGCCCATAAGAGAGGAAATTAACAACCAACAAGAAACATGAGAATGCTTTTTCTTGTACAGTGAGCTCTTGAATCTCAGACAATCACTTTAATCTAACCCACTACATTCTTGCAGCTTCCATGGAAATTAATAAAAAACAAAACTTTATTCATGTTCTTGAACATTTCACTCTGTTCTTCAGGAAGTACTACAATGAAGTCATTTTTCAAAAAATATTTTCCTCAACACTATTTCTAGCATTTGCATGTGAATACTGTATTGGCCACCCTGCTGTTTGATTAAACTAATGTCTTTAAAAAAAACCTAGATGAATCCAGATGCAGTACAGCGCTTTCCATTTTCATCACAAAGCTTGTTGGAGGGGGGGGGAGTGTAATATTCTTGGAAATACATGACTAATGAGGATATATATATATATATACATATACATATACATATACATATACATATATATATATATATACATACATATACATATACATATATATGTCCCGCTAATAACCCCAACAGGGCTTTTCGGCACATGCGTTGACATAAGCCACCCCCCGAAAATAAGCCCCCCCCTTACTTTCCGGGGGGAAAGGGGGGGGTATATATATATATATATATATATATCTTCTGAGAGAACTCAAATGTGTAATTATTGTGAGGATTTCACATACATATAAATATAATGATCTTTTGCTAGGTAAATTGCTAGCTAGCAATGGAATAAATATGATCCCTTCAGAATCTGAAATCATTTGGTACTGTAGGTGGTTGGAAATGATTCACCTTAGTTGTTATCTCTGGAACAGTAATATAGAAAAATATCTGCCAGGACTGGAGAATTTACATTGTTCTTCATATCCTGTGGAGTTTTGTCAGAAGAACTCTGGTCCCTGCTGATTTCTAACCCCTTATTTTGATAAGCCGTAGCACAGTATGAAGCAACAATGGGTTGGAGCAGCTATATTGTTTACTGTGGAAGGCATTCTGCCCAAAATATTTTCCCAAGAAACACTGATGTATTCTAAAGGTCAGGTTGATGTTGAATTCACTACTAAGCACAATTTCATCTTTCAAAAGCTAACGTAGCTGTGGCTGCTTCGGAATAAAGGTTAAATTGTTTTTGCAAGCACTGGAGAAGTGAAAAACACACCCCCTTAATATGTTATTTTTCATTCTAATAATGTGTACTGCCTGGATGAATGAAGTCAGGTACTTTATTCACCCAATGAATATAAATTAAAATACTTGGGAATTTATCAGCACATGGTTATAATTAAATAGGAAGTGGTTATAATTTTATATAGGAAGATAAACATGAGGACGGATGGGGGTCATTCTTATGCTTTGGATGATAGGATTTGCTATACAGTTAACAGTACCACTAGGTTTTATAATAGCTATTAGCATTATATGAGCTCCAAAAGAATATCTGTTAACAAATATGTGCAATTTATTCCTCCTACCTCCATTAAACATCTCTTCCACAGATGTATCAAAATGACTTAAAAACATACCTTGAACAAAGCATAAATTAAATCAATTACAATGTTATCAACAGGGATCAAGATGAAACACAGCACACAAATTTTCCTGAGTACCGGTATATGTTTCCCCTATTCCTAGTTCCAATTCTACGAGTTATTTATAAAACGAGGAGCTCTTTCTATCCTGACACCAACGGTGTCTAAACCTCCTTGCACTTTTGGTCTGGTTATACTGTCACCGCCAATTCTATTACGAAAATTCAGTGTTTTCTCACAGTAACTAAAGGAGTTTCTTCCAGGCAGGGAGTTCTGATCATCTCGCAACTAAACTCATCTAAATGTTGCAGGAAAGTCTGTATGCAATAAAGCAGGAAGTGTTTGCTTTGGAGTTTGTTCTGCTACATGGGTTGACTTCCCTTCAAAGCCCCTCTTGCTTTTATCCCATTATAGATTAGCCTTAATTTCATAATTTCCCTTTGATCTTATAGCAAAGGAGATTGGAACTTCTGCTCCCAAAGCTTTACTCTTAGTGTTGCTAAAACTACCAGGTTACCTACCATCATGGCATGAAGGCAATCCCCCCTCCCCCATGACCAAATGGGGCTTGGTTATTAAATGATGGGGGGGGCTCTTAATTGTTGCTATCTACTTAAAATCAGAAGGCAGGCAAATATGAGGGGGGAAAACCTCTATAAAAATCTTTGAATACATACGTAGTTCTTTTAAGTATACCTAAGTCAGTGGGCTCCAAAACACAAGAGAGCCAACGCAACAACACAGGTCCCTAGGCAACACACACACACTACTGCTCACTGCTCCTCACTACAGGTAGTCATTGATTTATAACCATTCATTTAGTGACTGAAGTTACAACAGCACAGAAAAAGGGACTTATAACAGTTTTTCACTCTTACGATTGTTGCAGCAGCCCCATGGTCACTTGATCAAAATTCAGGATGCTTGGCAACTGGCAACTGGTATTTATAGCAATTGCACTGTCCCGAGTTCATATGATCACTATTGGTAACCTTCCCAGCTGGCTTCTAATAAGCAAATCAATGGGTAGAGCTAGATTTGTTTAACAATTTCATGATTTACTTAACAACTGCAGCGATTCACTTATCAACGGTGGCAAAAAAAAGTTCATAAAATGGGGCACAACTCACTTAAAAATTATCTTGCTTAGCAACAGACATTTCGGGCTCAGTTTTGGTCCTAAGTTGAGGACTACCTATACTCCACTCTACACCACTGCTGCTACCCTTCCCACTACTGGTCTTCTAACCACTATTCATTGTGAGTCCTGCTAATGGAGAAAATTATATCGTTCTAGCTGCTTTAGACTACATTATTTCTACACACAACCACCTCCTTCCCTCTTTCACACAAACCAACACCACCACCAGTAGTAGGTTCTAAAACCCTTTACTACCGGTTCGCGCATGCGCACGCACTGCTTCTGCACATGTGCAGAAGCGTCCTCAGTGGGTTGGCAGAGCCTCCCGCTGCTGCTACCGGTTCTAAGAATCGGGCCGAACCGGGAGCAACCCACCGCTGCACCACACCCAGCTGTCACATCATAGCTTTTATAGTCAACTGTGCTGTGGGGAGGGCTTAAAAAGGCAGGACAACAACAGCACAGGTTCTGGTCATTTTCTAGGAAGCCTGTCCTCCCTAAAAGACAGTCTTTTAATTTAGTCTCTGGCCACCAAGCTCAGGAAAGGAAGCTTTGGCTTTCAAGGATTTGTAGCAAAAGAAATGCTCTGAATATATTTATCTTGCTCCAGGGCAAATCCCTCTGAATGATCTATAACAAGATGTAACCCATCTTGTCTGAGGCTTAAAGCAATTACACTCCTATCACACCCAATGTTTGGCCTTAGTCCATAAATAAACTTTGATTGTTATTGATTGATAGGAGCTGTGGTGGCACAGTGGTTAGAATGCATATTGCAGGTTAATTGCCCACAGCCAGGAGTTCGATCCTGACCAGCTCAAGGTTGACTCAGCCTTCCATCCTTCCGAGGTCGTTAAATTAGGACCCAGATTTTGGAGGGCAATATGCTGACTCAGTAAATGGCCTAGAGCGAGGGTGTCAAACTGGTGCCGGCGCAGGCCATGCCCACCCTAGCTTCACGAAGCATGATGGCAATGTGACATGGCGAGTTTGACACCTGTGGCCTAGAGAGTGCTAAACAGCACTATGGAGCAGTATATACTGTAAGTCTAAGTGCTATTGTTATTGCTATAAAACCTATCAAAGGTAGTGAGCTTTGATCATTTCCTCTTTTAATACCCAAGCAGGCTATTATTCTAACAAACAGTGCTATTGAAACTATTGAAACTAGTGTCTTGAATTAGGTGGAGATTATTATTTACCATATTTTTTGGAGTATAAGACGCACAAAAAGTGGGTGGAAATGTCTGTGCGTCTTATACAGCGAATGTTGCCGAAGCCCCGCCCACCCACCGGCCCCCACCCGCCGGCCATTTTCGGCCTCCGCACGTTGCATTTTCAGCCTCCACACACTCCATTTTAGACCCATTCCAGGCTGCGGGGATCACCACAGCACATTGCCACTGATCGCCGCCTCCGTGTGTCACATTTTCGGCCTCCGGACAACCCGTTTTTGGCCTCCATGCGTTGTGTTTTCGGCCAGGTCCAGGTGGCGAGGATTGCCCCCGCCACCGATCCCCGCCGCCTGGAACCGGCCGAAAACGTGATGCACGGAGGCTAAAACCGGGCGTATGGAGGCTGAAAATGTGACACAGGGAGGCCGAAAACGTGACGTGCGGAAGCGGAGATCAGCGGCGATGTGCTGTGGCGATCCCAGAAGCCTGGAATGGGTCTAAAACGGAGCATGCGGAGGCCAAAAACGCGACATGTGGAGGCCAAAAACGCGACATGCGGAGGCAGCGATGGGCTGTGGTGATCCCTGCAGCCTGGAACAGCTGATTGGCGATATTCCGGGAGGCCGATCCAACCACCAATCAGCTGTTCGTGCTGAATCAGGCTGCGATAACGTGTTGAAGCTGACAAGGATGTTTGCTGTTTGCTGCAAGGACGCTAGCTGTCAGGGTTCCAAGTAACCCCCCCAAACAAAAAGAAACTCCGAGGCTTGGATTTCCTCAAAGCTATATTTTATTTGAGATGTCATATTGGCACATCTGGGGAAACCCAAATCTGAAAGCTTCCAAGGTTTCCCCGCCTAAAGGAAAGTTCAAGTCCCTGCCCAACACCCACAAGTCCATCACATGGTCCAATCACAGTACATTCCCAACTTGAGATGCCTCCCATTTCCAGCCTCCCAGATGCTGGGCAAGAGGGCCTTGACTTTCTGAGAAAAGAATGTTATTATGACTATGCATCACCCATGCTCCATACAATCCCCCTTCCCATTTTCCCACACTAGGAAATGTGGCAGGCCTGAAGGCCCAACGACAGAAATGACTTCCAGGCCTGACAGGCCGCCCCCCCCCTCGGTCAGAAAGCGTGACCTGTAACGAGAGTAACATAGTGGTTAAAATCCAACATGCTAACCACCTCTCCCTCCCCCAGGGGGCCCTTTGGCTTATTAGGGAATTTATCATGGAATTGTTTTAAAGGCTATCTGCTTTAACATTCCAACTTTTAACCCACGTAGCTTCAGACAAAGGGTACCCCTTCCAATGCACTAAGTATTGCAATCTACCTCTATACAACCTAGAGTCTAAGATCTTTTTTACTTCGTAATGGGTTTCCCCCTGTATTACGATGGGTTTAGGAGGTGCCTGAGCTTGTGGTCTCAAGCTGGACCCTATGGCCGGCTTCAGCAAACTACAGTGGAAAACAGGATGAACTTTCCCTAGAATGCTGGGGAGGTTAAGCTGAACTGTCACTGGGTTAATTACTTTCACTATTGGGAACGGCCCTAAGAATTTAGGCCCTAGCTTCTTGCTAAGTAGCCTCAGTTTTAGGTATTTAGTCGACAAGAAGACTCGATCTCCCACACGGAAGTGAGTTGAAGAGACCAATGTTTGTCTGCTTGTTTTTTTGTATGCTTCAGCAGCCTCCACTAGCGCCATTTTTGTATTTTCCCAGCCTTTCTTCAGCAACTCCATCCACTCGCTGAGGGTCATAGAGGAAGGAGGCTCATTGGGTAGCTCAGGCATGGGTACCAAGTCCATGCCGCTGGTGACCTGGAAGGGGGTCAATCCTGTGCTACTGTGTACAGCGTTGTTGTAAGCCACCTCCGCAAAAGGCAGCAGGTCGGCCCAGTTCTCCTGGTGGTAATTCACATAGCATCAAATATATTGCTCCACCATTGCGTTAGCTCACTCCGCCGCTCCGTTAGTACTCGGATGAAAAGCCAAGCTAAGTCCTTGTGTGGAACCGACGGATCTCAGGAACTCCCTCCAGAATTTCGCCATGAACTGGACTCCTCGGTCTGAAATGATTCGTCGGGGTATTCCGTGTAGTCGGTAGATATGTTTGACAAACAGCTTAGCTAACTACTTTGCTGAGGGCAGTCCGGAACACGCTGTAAAGTGAGCTTGCTTGGAAAATAAATCGATTACTGTCCAAATTATGGTGTTCCCTCCGCTCTCCAGAAGGTCAACTATGAAGTCCATCGCAATTTCTTTCCAAGGTCTACTAGGGCTTGCCACTTGCTGGAGGAGCCCAGGAGGCTTCCCTGGTCTCATCTTCATGGCAGCACAGGTGGCACAGCTTTTTACGTAGTCCTCTACATCCACTTTCATTTTGGGCCACCAAAACTGTCTCCGGGCCAAATGCAGGGTTTTCAAGAATCTGAAATGGCCACCCAGCTTGGAGTCATGGCTGTGCTGTAGTATTTCCAGCTTCAAGCTGGTGAGGACATATAGTTTCGAGCCCTTCCAAGCCAGTCCATCTCTCATGGTCAAGACGTCCTCATTGTCTATGAACCATGGGTCGGCTGGGAGCGCTGCCTTCAAGGCTGCTGTTAGCCTGTCCTGGCTGGGGTCTGGTTGCCGCCTGGTCTGACCCCTGGTGGTGACTTGTGCAGCTGATTGCAAAGGGGGAATGATGGCGTGGACGACCTCTTCCCTGAGGCTTTCAAATTGGGGTTTTCTTGATAGGGCATCTGCCAGTAGATTTTCCCCCACTGGTATGTACTTCAGTTCAAATTTGAACCATCTGAAGTATTGTGCCCAGCGGACATGTTTAGGAGACAGTTTCCTAGAGGTTTTTAGAGCTTCGAGGTTTTTGTGATCAGTCCACAGATCTACTCACATGCCACCTCTTTGAGAAATAACTTATTGTTGACAAAGAACATTGCAGCTGTAACTTGCTTGGGTTCAACTTCAATCTGATTTTTCCCATCCATATCCCAACAGCTCCTAGGCACTAGGACAAAACTTCAACTGAATCTAGTGGAGGATTTGTGAGCACCAGAACAGTCTGGAATGGTGATGTATAGATGGGCATCATCAAATGCACCTCAAATGACTGCAGACTCTCTCTTCACTGTGTACATTATATTTCGAGACAGGGAGATGAGATTCTGCCTTAAGTAAATTACAAAACAAATCCTATTTTTAATAAGCTTTTCATAAATAAAGGATACATTAACCAATCCTTGGTGGTAGTGGTGAGGGCACAATGTCAATGCTATGTCTGATACTTAATACAAAGTTTAAAATTTGTTCATGCTATTGTAGTAATACTGGCACATTCCCTCTGTATCAACTTGCTCCAGGGGTGAAATTCAGCGGGTTCTGACAGGTTCTGGAGAACCGGTAGCGGAAATTTTGAGTAGTTCGGAGAACCAGCAAATACCACCTCTGGCTGGCCCGGAGTGTGGTGGGAATGGAGATTTTGCGATATCCTTCCCCCAGGAGTGGGGAGGGAATGGGGATTTTGCAGTATCCTTCCCCTGGAGTGGGGTGGGAATGGAGATTTTGCAGTATCCTTCCCCTGGAGTGGGGTGGGAATGGAGATTTTGCAGTATCCTTCCCCTGCCACGCCCATCAAGCCATGCCCACAGAACCGGTAGGGAAAAATTTTGAATTTCACCCCTGACTTGCTCTAATTATTTCTTAGACTACATGCTTCCATATATGTGCTCTTCCATTCTTCTCACCCATTATTTACATTGGGACACTGCCAACTGTATTATTATCTAGTCAAGCTCAGAAGGATTATATCTTCATAAGTACATGTCAGTGAATAATGAGTACAATCTTTACAACACAAATTGATGATAAATATTATTTCCACTGACAATAATACATACTTGCAAATAGGTGCAATAATGAATATTTCATGAAACATATGTTCCTGGGACTGATAGAAAAAATAAACAATTTTAAAACCTACATGGTTAATTCAAACTATTTAACATTGCATTGGAAAATTGTTAAGGTATTTATTTCAGAGGAGACAAGGGTTCCTTAAGCATTTTTTAACAATTCAGTTTATGGCGTGTTCAGCCCATATACAGTATATCCTCATTCAGCAACAGGCATGAGAAGAAGCACTGTGTAGTATCAGAGGTGGGTTCCTCCCGGTTCGGACCGGTTCGCCTGAACTGGTAGCGACCTGCTGGTGATGTCACGATGACGTCACGGATCTGGTTCGGTCAGTGCCGGTCCGTGGACACTGCCATCTTTTTTTTTATTTTTTTTAATTTATTTTAATTTATTTTTTTTATTTTTATGGTTCACCTGAACCGGTAGCGACCCGCTGGTGACATCACGGAACCGGTTCTGTTGGTGCTGGTCCATGGGCGCTGCTATCTTTTTTTGGATTTTTTTTCTTCTGCGCATGCGCAGAAGCTGAGTTTCCAGCACTGCGCACGCATCGCCATCTTGTTTTCAGCTTTTTGGGGGAATTTGCGCATGCACACACGCATGTGCGCACCCATGCGGCGTGCCCACATGGCGCGCCCACGTGGCACGGGAGGAAGTGACTGGCAGCGAGGTAAGTTAGAACCCACCCCTGTAGTATCATATGGAGGAAAATATTCTGCAATATTCACAGTTTTCAATTATGAGGTACACTGTTGATCCAGGAATGTTGAAAAATCATGTTGATAATTGTAATTAGGAGACAGAACCTTCAGGAATTAGCCAACCGTACTCTGGTGTCTCTTCAGATCATGTAATTTAGTTTTTAACTGCCCTGAGAACTTTTAGTTATGTACAGGCATATTGGTTAGCCAATAGAAAGATCCTCAATTAAGAATATGCTTCTTCTACATTCCATGAAAGTTGAATCCAGCAAATTCTGCTACATCTTAAAAGCAACAAGGACAAATGGCCACAGCATCCCTATTATTACATGAAACCGCTTCTAGATAAAGCTTTTGCTATCAGCTGACAATCTAGATGAGTTGTTGAATAAATGTTTAATGGGAAAGTGCAAAAAACGTTAGTACAGGAACAGACCTTTCCATTCTCCTGCAGACTGTGATAAGTTGCATTGTTTTAACTGTACTGATCTTTGTTGTCACAGAAATATCCATATAATTTTATGATCAGGACTAAGTTTAACACTGCTTTCCTTCCTTCTTTACTTTTCAAGCACACTGTTCATCTTACTCTCTATCACCTTCACTTCTTTGCCATCCACTGTTTGGTAAACTCTGAAATCAATCTCTAAAAAACATGACTGGTAGCGGGAAAAATTAAAATCAGTATTCCAATCTGTATTTAAAGATTGCAGCTCTTAAAATTTATTTAGTATAAATGGTTGCATTATCTATCATCGTTTTTTTAAAGCATTCGATTCTGTCAGGTTTCTTTTTATTGTTATACAGGGCTGGAAATTTGAGTCCCAGCCAAATCTGCTGTAATATAAATCACAATTAAAACAGAAGCACTTTTTTTCATTTTGTTTTTATTGATAATATTGCTTTGTGAAGCAGGTTTGTGAAGCACGTTACAGTGAATAATGATCTCCCAACTACTACACATATCAAATTTATGGCACCAAATTACACAAAAGTAATTTAAGAAAAAGGTTTTCTTAAAATATATATATAAGAAGAAGATGAGTAGAATCAAGGGCAGCTGACCTGCTATCCATATGAAGCACTACAGGAAAGGTATTATCTCAAGCAACATTTTTTTCATATGCAAATATTTTGCTGGCTTCCAAAGCAGATAGCTCCAATAACCCCATTTTGTGGCTTAGCAGGAATGTAGCTTGCCAAGCTCTTAATGCAATCCATTTAGCAATCAAGGCTGTTCTACAACTCCAAGCTTTCGGATATTTATTGCTGACCCTGATATTTGGGAAACAGCCCAGTGCCAAAACTCAATTGATATGTCTTGTTTCTTCCAACCACTATGGATTAATTATCTTATATCTCTAGTGCATGCATAACAGATCTGCCTCTGGTACTCTGCCATGCCAGTAGCAAAATACACTAATGCTAGCTTTGACAAAATGCATCAGGATAAATTAAGCTCTGAATATAATCTCCTGTTAAATTGAAGGGGAGCTTCAGTCAAATCTCAAATAAGCAGCCTGGTTCAATAAGTTCCTTTATAGAGAGGGATGGATAGTACTGCCAGTTCCCAGATTCTAATTAAGTACCAAAATAAGCTTCTTGCTCTGAAAATCCTATTAATCAAATGATCATTGGACATTGTACCAAAGGAATTGTCCTACGACAGCAAGATTCAACAATGTTAGAAATAAATTTGGAAATCCATACATGGGAAAGGTATTATAACTTAGCATGAAAAAAATTCCTTTCATTCAAGCACTCCTGACTGTTTATTAAACTACTGCAGTCCTATACATTTTCACATAATAATTATAATAGTGCATTCACACACAAAAAATATGTAATATATTCATGTCTTGCAATGGGATAGAAAGAGGTTGTGGACCTTCCTCTTGCCTCAGAGAGAAGTTATTGCCCAGTTGATTTGTGAGGAGGACAGTAAGGAATTGGCATGTCTGGCTTTTCCCGGTATTGACATCTGTACTTGGGGACGCCTTTCCCTCCTCATAGAGACTATCTGTCCCATTTGATTGTGAAGACAAATAATAGGACCAACTGCTTTAGGGACAATATTGTCATCTTGAGTTTTTTTGAATAATATTTTTATTACAACTGGGATCATCTCTTCCTCCTCCTCCTCCTCCTCCTCCTCCTCCTCCTCCTCCTCCTCCTCCTCCTCCTCCTCCTCCTCCTCCTCCATAGGGGTTCTACCTGTTTTTCCAAAGCAGAAGAAGGCAAAACAAGAATCAATGGATGGAAACTTATCAAGGAGAGAACCAACCTAGAACTAAGGAAAAATTTCCAAACAGTGAGAACAATTAATAAGTGGAACAACTTGCCTTCAGAACTTCATTACTTTTAAGAAGAAACTGGACAGTTTATCTGAGATAGTTTAGGGTCTCTTGCTTGAGCAGGAGGTTGGACTAAAAGACCTCCAAGGTCTCTTCCAAACCTGTTATTCTGTTATTCCTCCTCCTCTTCCTCCTCCTCCTCCTCCTCTTTCCTATTCTAGGATACTTTCAGGTTAAGAATTATATATCGTTCAAATAAACCCATCTGAACTTTATTTATATTGAATTGTAAAATATATAATGCACATTTTATCACTTTTTTAAAAAACTCATCACTGATATGCACAATTAATTGTTCTACATAAATATGCATACCACTTATTGTAGAGTGTCAGAATGACAGACCTCTTCATACAGCCTCTCAAGCTGCCATTATATTCATCTTACAAAAAGAGCTAGTGAGGTTATAATTCAGCAGAGGTAGATGTACTATTGATCTTAAAGGCACCATATATACATACATACATACATACATACATACATACATACATACATACAGAGGTGGGTTCCTCCCGGTTCGGACTGGTTCTCCCGAACCGGTAGCGACCCGCTGGTGATGTCACGATGATGTCACTGATCCGGTTCGGTCGGTGCCGGTCCGTGGGCGCCGCCATTTTTTTTTTGAATTTTTTTTGAATTTTTTTTTGAAAATTTTTTTACATTTTTTCTTCTTCTGCGCATGTGCAGAAGCCAAGTTTCTGACACTGCGCATGCATTGCCATCTTGTTTTTGGTGTTTTTTAATTAAAAATTTTTTTGGGGGGGACTGCGCATGCGTGTGTGCCCACGAGGTGCGCACACGCCCACAAGGCGCAGCCACACGGCACGGGGGGAAGCAAACCAGCAGCGAGGTAAGTTAGAACCCACCCCTGCATACATACATACATACATACATACATTCATACATACATACATATGTATGTATGGTATGTTGCAAAGTAGCATATCCTCAAAAGATAATAGACTAAGCAGTCACAAACTATGCTAAAAAATTCAGATCCATCCAATACCGAGAACTGCAGTTTAAGGGGGAAAAATAAACTCAGAGGTTTGCCATTTTTAGGCAGGAGAAATATTCTCTGTAATCTATCATGCTTACAGAATAATACCACTGGTATAAAAAGTGGCAGGTTATGAAAAACACAGAGTGAGCAGAGTAATACATTCAACTTAGCAGGGCTAAGCATTCCCTGCCCCTGCCCCACAGTTATATTCAAGTGATATATTGAAATATTGCCACTTACCTAAGTATAAAACATATTTGAGGCAGGATAGTTCAGACAATACATTTAATGCTTTTCCAGGCCAATCTATCTAGATATTTCAGTTGTTATCATTGCCAGAAAAATGGAAAGTTTGCAAAAGTAAGACTCTAAAATATTCATCTTTTAATATTAAATTTATTTTTTTCACCATTAATATACGTTTCATTTTTTATGCTTTACTAAGCAGTTGGCAATGTAATGTTCTTTTTCGTTTTTCCAGTTTATTATGATTTACAAACAAATTCAACAAGGTTGCTTCCATTTGATTTTAGTGAAACTATAATGTAAATGCAATGCCCTATGAGTTACATAACATGGTCAGAGTCTTATGGCCAAATATATTATTTTGGTGAAACTAGTTTTTATATATTGAATAAGAGTCATTAGGACGAAGGGAGGATCAGAAATTGGACTGTTGTGTAGATGTCCCCAAAGGCAGAGGGAAGATATGCAAATATAAGTAACTGATAGGTAACATGGAGGTACAGGTGTCCAATATATTGGTTCACACTACAAGATGAGTATCAACATTTGCTTTTCCTGAGGTTTGCCTTTCCTGATGTGCTGTTGCTCCATGTTTTTCATTATTTTCTAATATTAGTGCTCATCCTGCATTGACCTTTTGGACAGTTGCTTAAAACTCAAGAACGACCATTTTCCAAATATTTTTCAAGTGCTTCTATATCCTTAGTAAGATGAGAGTTATTGACCCTTGCATTTGTTGCTGCATTTCATAGTCAACAATGTATTATATTGATATTGTATGTTTTTAAGAGAGTTAGGGGTTATGCATCACACTAACTCCTGGTTCCTTGAACCGTGGTTTATTGAATAAATGACAGGGGTAAAGATCACTTTATAAACTATGTGTATGCTCCTAACATGCCAATCCAAACCAAACCAAACAAGCCACACATTGGTTGAACACAATTTGTGAATTCATTTTGTGTTATTTGCTAACAGCATGGGATCTGCCTTGAAGAAAGGGAGAGAGGCCTAGCTAGAGCTCTCTGCAACTGTACTTGCCCTTGAGTTTCTCTCAGAGGAACAATGTGGTTCCTACAAGCGGTGTCACGTCTCATCAATGGGGGCAAGCTATCTTCCAGGAAAATTTGAACTCTGATACTGATTTCCTCCCTGAGAAATATTTGACAACCTTCCAAAGAATCCCAGAGCTATTGAAACACGATTTGGAAAACTGATTTAGGTAACTTAATCATTTAGAACATGTTACAATAGATAAATATAGCAGGGGGAGCTATCTAGCTATTAGCACCACAACTAAACAAACAAGCCTTAAGTATAAGGTTCGTTCCTAAAATCGTTCTGCATAACAGATACAGGCTAATTCAGTCACATTTAAATCCCATAAAAATCAATGGATTTTAAGTTAATGATGATTACCCTACCTCACTGATTACTATAGTAATAAAGCATGACTAATTTAGTCTGAATCCAGCCCTGAAATAAAGTCATTTCCCAGTCCAAGTAATATTGTACCTAGAACGAGTTTGTTATGAATTTAAACTTTTTCTTTTTTCCCGTTAGTGCTTAATCCAAGTTTACAGCAGTTGCTGAGTTATGCAAAATAAAAAATTAAAAAAAATGCAACCAATTTCTGCCCATAGCAAATTATTCAGATGTCCCATTTGTCTTCTGTGCTGTTCAATCTGGCTGGAAAAAGCACCCAGCCATGCACAGAGTAATTGTGTTAATCAGCTCTTACTTTCTGCTGCCATCATGATATAATATTGGGTTGACAACAATCATGGGGGTGAGGGGAAGGGTAATGGAATCCAAATGGAGCTGTGACTACAGTGAAGTAGATTTTTAAATCCAGGAATATATAATTTCCCCCGACCCCTTTTTTTTTTTTTTTTTAGCAATCAAGAATCTGTTTTTATATACACGTTTGTTTTTTGAGCAATCAAGAATCTGTTTTTATATACACTCAGATAAGATTTTTGGTCCTGACTTAAAGCAGCAAGTTGTCATACTTCAGCAGTCCTGGCATTCACTTTAGGAACAGATGGAGATTACTATCCATAATAATCTGGTTGGCCCAAAAGCAGAAACAGTATTGATTGGAATCCTAAGTGGCTTGCTGGCTGAATTTTGTCATATAGAAATAGTATTGCTTTCAGAAGCTTCATTGTCTGATTTTTAAGAATTCTGGCGAGTAGACTTTGCAAAATCCATCTTAGTGCATTCCAGACAAAGAAGAATATATAGATATGAAAGGATGGGAATTTTATAATTACCTACATATTTTTAAACGGTTGTAACCTTGCTGGACGTTTATTATGTAACAAAAATAACTTACTGAATTTAACTATTACTGTTTAACAATTTACTGTTTAACTATTATCCTGCTAAGGAAACGTCTTCAGTCTTAATTCAGCCAGCATAAAGGTCTCTATAATTTTTTCTTTCTAAGACCTTTCAGCTTCTGGGAATTTGCTCATTTGTTCTGTGAATATGTCTCAGTAAGTCAGGGTTGGTTTTAGTCATGGTTTGTTAATAAACTATAGTGGAGAAGTTTTCACATCATGCTGAGCTCATATGGGGCTGGGTTCATTTTTGCTTAGTGTGAGAGTGAGAAATCTTCACACACACACCCCGCCCCCCGATGTCAGTAAAGTACAACTTTCTCCAGCAATATTTGGAAGGCTTAATGTGCTATGTGAATTCATTCATTGTGGCTTATAAATAAATGTTCTGGGTCTAAACATATTGCATAAACCCAGCCAATTCTGGATTAATTCACTACATTGTTAAAATAAACCAGGCTCTTGTGTGTTGTCTGGAATCAGTCACTATCTATACTATGAAATATGAAATGCAAAGATTAGCCCTGTCTATTTATGTTACAATTGAAAACAACTGCTGATAACCATAACACATACAAAAGACCGATTCAGTCTATTATTCATTCCACCGACTTTGGCATATAAAATTTAGAAGTGTGGGACCTTACAGAAGTAAATAAAGAACATTAATTTAATGCACAACAATGAGATATCATTTCAACCAGGATTAATTGGGGTTACATATTAATGACGCTTATTGAAGAACAGGCATACAAAGATAGTTAAGTGAGTTCAGGAAAGCAAATATTTTAAAATATGGAAACAAACAGGTCTCTGAACTTGAAGGTGATTCATATTTAGGCTATATTATAAAACAAAATTGATTGGTTGTAAAAGAATCAAGATTCCAAGACCTCTTTTTTAAATATATAATCTCAACCCCATATATTTATATGGGTTATATATAGGAAAAAGGGCTCATTCCTTCAAGGTATACAAATATATTGTTATTGAATCCCTTTTGATGTCACATGTCTGGAGCTATGGATAGAATTGGAAATCTTTACCTTGTGTGCAATTCCCTTTGTGGTAAACTGATAATGGCACAGTTGTATAAATTCCCTGACAGTCTTCCTCAGCTTCATACCTTAAGATATGTTGAATCTGCAACTCTGGGAATTTCCAGCAAATTGTCTACATTCTCAAGTTGCAAACCAAGTCATCTTTAGGACTTCAAGGAAGTTTCTCTAAGACACTGATTGACCTCGTGGATGCTATTTTAGAAAAGTAGAATTTTAAACGCATCACTGAGTGAGAAATTTCTGAATCACATTCATCAAGAGATTTCTGGAAATATTAGTGGGTTTTAATGCATTACAATCGTTACTGATAAGGTACTTATGATCTCTTTTCAATGTACTGTAACCTGAATCTGCACAATCAACTTATCTATCCCTCTCTTTATCCCGAACCTCATCCCAATTTATTTATTTATTTTTAGAAAATATACATTGCCACCTACTTTATGCATGATAATCCGAGGTGGCTCGCAACATTTCATAAAACCAAAATAAATATAACCCACAAAACCCAACTTCATCATATATCCTGCCACACCACCACAATGTCCCATCAATTTACAGTTAATTTAAACCCTAATCAGTCTAGCCACTCTATGCATATGATGAAATGAGCTGCAGCTTTACGACTTATACCTGATGAGCATCAAGTATTTCTGATTCTGGTGTGCTTCAGTGCTGCTTAGTTCTTATTTTCCATCTGAGCTTTCACATCTGGCTTGACCTACCTAGTATTAATATTTTCATATTACCAGATGAAGTTCTGAGTCTAAGGAATATGTAAAAAGTCACCTATATTCATTCCAGCAGAGCTCATACTTCCTTCTTGACTTTTCTCTGAAATCCTTATGGCATTGTTTTGCTGGGCTTCTGTTTGGTTTCAGCACCATTGAAACAATTTTCAGTGAATCTACTTGTATGATTGCATAAAGACCACAAAGAAGGAAACAACTGAAAAATGCATCCTGCTGATGCACTCAGTGGTTCTCTGTACCTACTGCATGTAATCTCATTAATCTGCAAGTTAAAAAATTGAGACTCTAGAAAGAGTCCAGAGAAGAGCAACAAAGATGATTGGGGGTCTGGATGCTAAAACATATGAAGAATGGTTGCAGGAATATGGCATGTCTAGTCTAGTGAAAAAAAAGCCTAGGGGTAACATGATAGCAGTGTTCCAATATTTGAGATACTGCCACAAGGAAGAGGAGGTCAACCTATTCTTCAAAGCACCTAAAGGCAGAACAAGAAGTAATGGATGGAAACTAATCAAGGAGAGAACCAACATAGAACTAAGGAGAAATTTTCTGACAGTGAGAACAATTAACCAGTGGAATGGCTTGCCTCCAGAAGTTGTTGGTGCTCCATCACTGGAGGCTTTTAAGAAGAGATTGGACAACCATTTGTCTGAAATGGTACAGGGTCTCCTGCTTGAGCAGGGGATTGGATTATGGTCCCTTCCAACTCTGTTATTCTGCTACTCTTAGGAACTGAACTCCATAAAGGAGAAAGTATACTCCTTTGAACATGTTTACTGAATAGGAAAAAGCTGCTCACCAAATGCTGCAGTATTTTATCTTTGAGACTATATAATACTTAAGTGTGATTCTTTATGGCTCAGAGTACCCCAAATACAAATAGACCATCTTATTTTAATGGGTTTCACAATGAGTTTCTTTGAATGGATCTATCCATAGGGGATTCTTTATGACAATTTGTGAGCAGTCTTGGACTCAATGAAGGAATATAGTAGCCTGTGATAATCAGGTGGGGTGTTTTCATGAGAGCTGATTTAGAGCAGTTATTTCTTATACGGTGCCTTAGATAACTCATCTTTATTTCTTATTCCTCCCTTTAGCAAGAGAAGGAAGTTCAGGCAAGCTAGCCATGAGTAGAGAACAATAAATCACAGCACTATCAGAAACTTTGTCTACTGCAATATTCAAATTTTGTTTTCCCCTCTATTCAACAGCTGTATTTGAAAAGGTAGCCAAGTATTACAAAGCATTGCAAATGTCTAGACACTCTCTTTCAAGGACAACTGTAGGACAGTGTGGAATTTTTCACTGCTTTCTAATATTAATATGATTTGAAATTTCTTTTGCAATACTGAAGGAACTTGTAAAGGAGAACATTTGTAGCTCAGGGTTGAAATGAGGTGTCCAAACTCAGAGAGCACCAAGGACCCCTCATGAAGGAACTTGATTTTCTTTTTAATTTTTTTGGATTCTTATTAAAAACAGGTTACCATTTCTGGTTTTAATGAAAGGCTGAATTTGTCTCCAGGATTTTTTTTTAGGCTTGGAGTAAGATTTCTTACAGGTTTGATACTGTGCTTTAAAGATAATTGGGCTACCTAGTGGAAGAAACCTCAGTAGAATAAAGAAAATTCATCTGATTTTACAACTTTTAACTTTTACACCATAAACTTTCCATTTTGCTGCATATTGATGTTCAAGAATAGAACTCACTTAAAAATAGCAATTTCTGCCTGATTTACCGTTAAATATGCTAATACTAAGGGTACTGAATATGTAAATATGAAGGAACAGCTAAAGCCGTTGTGATTGGTCCAATCTCCGGCGGGAGATTGAAGCAATCCCAGTGGCTAGCCAAGGCTAACAACTCTCGATAAAAGAGAGAGCTACCAGGATTTCTTCCGCTTTTTGTTCCGGCATCCAGCATCCTGCCTCTTCAGTCTATTACCCATACTTAACACTGGTGACGAAGGTGGGATCGTGAGGAGAACAAAGGACAGCCGACCAGACAAAAGAACTGACCAGCACCTCATGGCAAGCCACGGCCATCATTAAAGGAAATTCTCCATCGGAACTCTGAGATGGCTCCACAAACCATGCCAGCACTTATGCCTTTTAACCCAAATCAGGAAGAATGGTCATCATATATGTCCCGGTTTCGGATGTACTTGGAAACTAACAATTTCCAAGACTTATCGGACAATCGGAAAAGGGCACTCTTCCTCAGCTATTGCGAGCTGAAAAATTTTAAGATGGCAAAAACACTAGCCGCTCCAACAGACATCGAATCCATAATGTGGGGCACCCTACAACAGATACTGAAGGAGCATTACGCACCCGCTCCAGCACCCATGGTAAGGCGAAATGAATTATATCGCAGGAATCAACGAGAAGGCGAATCGATCAATGATTTCATCACCCGGCTCAGAGAGCTCGCCACTAAGTGTGAATTCAGCAATCTGGAAGAGATGATGAAGGACCGGATAATTTTGGGGATGAGAGATCTATCCCTACAAAAGAAGTTAATAATGAAGCAGGGAGCCACATTCAAGCATGTCCTAGAGGAAGCTCGTGCTGCCAAATCATCAGACCAATCCGCAGCAGATGTGCAAACGGCAAGCGGGGACCATCGCGCACAAGGAACGGTCAACGAACTACAGGGGGACCCAGAGCTGGATGGATACTCTGATGGGGAGGAGGATATCCACCGAATACACCACGATGAGAAGGTAGGAAGCACAGAAGAGAGAGGAAAAAATTTCCTGTGTGCCGGGTACGGCGGAAACCATCCCAGAGCCGCATGCAAATTTAAAGAGGCTATATGCCGCCAATGCCAACGGCAGGGTCATATAGCCGTAGCATGCCGGGCCACCCTCCCCAGTTTCATCCAACAGAGGTCCACCACGTTCTCCAACAGACCGGGTAACCCCTGAATGGACTCTAGGTGGGCGCCCAGGGCAAGGAACAAACAAAGGAATGACCAATACTCGGAAACAAGACAGAGAAACAATTCAACTGTGGGACATTCCGATACATGCAATGATAAAAAGTTCCATGTTACTGTAACCATTGAAGGCATTCCCTGCAACATGGAGATCGATACAGGATCAGTTTTCACTATTATGTCCTGGTCAATGTTAAAAAGACTCAAACCGGGAGTGGAGAGAAGCCATCTCACAACACAACAAATGATCTTAAAAGACTTCCAAGGAAACCGCATATCTGTCCTTGGAAGAGCCTGGGTCCAAACATCCTTCAATTAATACAGCGGACCCTTACAACTGACCATCGTGGAAGGCCAACGGCCACTCCTACTGGGGGTGGAATGGCTTAAGCCCCTGGGCCTCGCAATTACTGGCCTCAATTCCGTAAACCGACGCTTTTGAGAAACTGCTGGCTGAAGTCGGAGACGTTTTCGATGGAAACTTAGGCAAGTATAAGGGGACCTATCTCTTTTAACCTAAACCCAAACGTAGCCCCTGTCCGGATAAAGCCCTGCAGGGTCCCATTTACTCTCCGGTCCAAAATAGATGAGCAAATAGACAAGCTATTTGCCCAAGGGGTCTTGGAACCGGTAGACCATGCTAAGTGGGAAACACTCATCGTGACCCCAGTCAAACCAGATGGGTTGGTTCACGTATGCGCAGACTATAAATGCACCCTGAATAAAGCGTTACAACAAAGCGCCTATCCAGTGCCCATTGTTCAACATCTGTTGCACTCACTGGGAAACAGGAAAACTTTCGCAAAGCTTGATCTGGCCCAGGCATACCAGCAGCTGCCGGTGGACGATGCAACTGCTGAAGCTCAAACCATCGTCACACACCGGGAGGCGTTTAAATGCCACCAGTTGCAATTTGTGGTGAGTGTGGCACCAGGGTTATTCCAGAGTCTGATGGAGCGCCTCCTACAGGGCATCCCCTGAGTGGTGCCATATTTTGATGATGTCCTCGTGTCCGCAAGACCTTCAAATTTCTAGGTTCTATCATATCTCAAGACGTAAATGGACACCTAACATCAAAAGCATCATCAAAAAAGCACAACAAAGAATGTTCTTTCTGCACCAACTCAGGAAGCTCAAACTGCCCAAGGAGCTGCTGATACCGTTCTACAGAGGAATTATTGAGTCTGTCATCTGCACCTCTATAACTGTCTGGTTTGGTTCTGCAACCCAACAAGACAGACACAGACTTCAGAGGATAATCAGAACTGCAGAAAAAACAATTACTGCCAAATCTGCCTTCCATTGAGGACCTGTACACTGCACGAGTCAAAAAGAAGGCTGTGAAAATATTTACAGACCCCTCACATCCTGGACACAAACTGTTTCAACTCCTACCCTCAAAACGACATTATAGGGCATTGCACACCAGAACAACTAGACACAAGGTCACACTTGGCCAATAAAGAATTCTATTCTATTCTATTCTATTCTATTCTATTCTATTCTATTCTATTCTATTCTATTCTATTCTATTCTATTCTATTCTATTCTATTCTATTCTATTCTATTCTATTCTATTCTAAAAGTGACACAGAACAACTACTCCAACAATTAAGAATAGTACTAAGCCGGTTCCAGGAAGCCGGACTTAAGGTAAAAAAAGAAAAATGCCAAATAGCAGTTAAGCAAGTTAAATTCCTGGGGTACCTCATTGATGGGTTGGGAATTCGCCCCATGGATAGCAAGCTGAAGGCTATCAAGGAAGCACCTATCCCAAAAAATAAAACAGAGCTCCAAGCTTTCCTTGGCCTTTTAAATTTTTACAGCATTTTTCTGCCACAGAAAGCAACAGCTGCAGAGCCGCTACATAGATAAAAAGGCAGACTGGACATGGGGGCACAAAGAGGCATCTGCCTTCAGGGCAGTGAAGGACTTATTAACATCAGAAAGCATTTTGGTGCAATACCATGAGACTCTCCCTCTTGTCCTAACTTGTGATGCGTCCCCATTTGGCATTGGCGCTGTTCTAAGCCATCGAATGCCCAATGGAACTGAAGCGCCAATTGCATTCTATTCCAGAACCTTGTCTAAAACGGAGTGAAATTACAGCCAATTAGACAAAGAAGCCCTGGCTGCAGTTGCCGGCATTAAATGTTTTCATGAATACTTATATGGCCGGCATTTTGACATAATCACAGAACATAAACCTTTATTGGGAATAATCACAGGAGATCGACAAACACCTATGATGCTGCCACCACGCATGACAAGATGGGTCGTTTTCCTAGTGAGCTATGACTACAAACTGTTCTACCACCCCGGGAAAACCATCACCCATGCCGATGGTCTCAGCCGCTGCCCTCTCCTGGAACTCGTGGAGGACCCGGCCCCTGTAACACAAGTACTATTCATTGAAGAGCTCAACATGGGGCCAGTCACCACAACAGAGATCGCGAGACTTTCCGCTAAGGACAAAACCTTGGTGCGAGTTATGAACTGGGTGTGGAGGAGGTGGCCAGAACAGGAAATGGACAATGACTTTAAACCGTTCAAAACGCACCAAATTGAATTATCGGTGCTCAAGGGATATTTGTTATGGGGGGAAAGAGTTGTAATTCCCAAACAATTAAGGCAACAGGTACTACATGTGGGGCACCCCGGGATTGTACGAATGAAAGTATTGGCAAGGGGATATGTATGGTGGCCAGGGATAGACAAGGATGTGGGTTGCCACATGCCAGCCTTTTCAGGAATCTAAACCATCCCCCCCCAGGGCATCCCCACTGGAATGGGAAACTCCCAAGGCTCCTTGGTCCAGGGTACATATCGACCTGGCAGGCCCGGTGCAGGGACACACATTTCTAATCATAGTGGATGCATATTCCAAGTGGCTGGAGGTAATCATAATGTCCACGACACCGCCAAGGTCATCCTGAAGGTCCTATGGAAACTATTCTCCACGCACGGACTGCCTGGTGGTGGTGTCAGATAATGGGCCACAATTTACAGCAAACACTTTTGAGGCATTCCTAGCAGAGCAAGGGATCAGGCATGCCCTCTCAGCGCCGTTCCATCCGGCATCAAACGGAATGGTAGAACGAATAGTCCGATCAACCAAGGAGGCATTAGCTAGGATGGGCCCCGGGGACTGGCAAGCCAATATTGACAAATTTCTATTAACACAACATATCACCCCCAGTGCAACCCCCAATTACACACCACAGCCCAGGCAAACTGCTAATGGGCCGCAAGCTAAGGTCAGCCTTAGACAGATTGCACCCGAATTACAACGCTGACACAACCCCGGATTTAACTAAACCGGCCCAGGCATATTCCATAGGGGATTTAGTTTACGCCCGAAGCTATACTGGGGAAGAAACGTGGGTGCCAGCAAAAATAATAAATATCACAGGACCCAGATCGTACCGGGTAGAGTTACATGAAGATACGATCTGGAGAAGACACATCAATCAACTCTGGGTTAGAAGGGAAAACCCAGACAGACCCCAGAAGGAAGACGCAACAATCGCGTCTCTGGGGGGCACACCAATAGCACCAATCGTCCCTATCTATAACTCAGATAACAATCCCGACCAAACACAAGACAGTCCTACACTTTCCTCAAGCCTGAGCCTGGCGCGCACAAACTTACCTGAGTGCCCGGTAGTCCAGCAAAGTTTGTCCGAGGAAGCAGGTGGAGTCAGGGTGGCCACACCCCAGGCCGGGTTCCCGATGTTCCCACCTGAAGACACCGGAGCGGCAGCAGGCCTGACTGCTCAGGCCGCCGCCGCTGGAATGACTGAACCGCGCAGGTCCAGTCGCAACCACTGAAGACCCGCCTACTATATGACTACGTACCCTAAATTGATACTGATTGGCTAACACTCAGATTAGGAGGGGAGGGGTGTTGAATATGCTAATACTAAGGGTACTGAATATGTAAAGGAACTGCTAAAGCCGCTGTGATTGGTCCAATCTCCCAGCGGGAGATTGAAGCAATCCCAGTGGCTTGCCGAGGCTGACAACTCTCGATAAAAGAGAGAGCAACCAGGATTTCTTCCGCTTTTTGTTCCGGCTTGTAAATAAACAGCATTCTGGCATCCAGCTTCCTGCCTCTTCAGTCTATTACCCATACTTAACATTTACCATTAACAATGAATGCATAGTCTTGTCTATGGATTGCAGATAAGCACACAGTACAGCTCATTGATAAGAACCGGCCCATTAATAAGAGGAAGAGAAAGAATATGTATATGTGAGTATCATCAGCAACTGAGGAAAAACAGTTCTCACAGACGTTACACATATTTAAATGCAATTAGATTGTCCAATACAATTTAAAGGCTATTTGCCTTTATAAGGCAAATCATATAAGAAGTGAAAAATAGTAGCAAGTGTTGAAAATTGATGTCATGCATATGACTTTGAAGGAATATGTCTTCTAAAGATAATGGTAGAATGCTAAAAGCAGTATAATTGTAAACCAGACAAAATTCAGAATGGGCTTTCACTAATACTCTATGCTATGACATACTACCTCTACTATTGTTCTATTGCAGGTATTCCTCAACGTACAGCCACAATTGGGATCAGAAAATTCACCATTAAACAATGCAAGTGCTAAGTGAGGCATCATATGATCTCGCTCCATTTTACAAACTTTTTTTTGCCATAAGTGAATCGCTGGGGTCATTAAGCAAGACATTATTTGACTGCAACTTGCAATTTTCCCTGCCAGTTTCCCCATTGATTTTTTATTGTGGGAAGCCAGCTGGGAGGGTTGCAAATGATAACTCCAGAAGGCTGCAACCATCGTAAAGTTGAGCCAGTTGCCAAGCACCCAGATCACAGTCATATGACCAGGGGGATACTGAGAAGGTCATATGGGCAAGGATTGGGTCACATTTTTCAATGCCATCATCATTTTGAACAATCACTAAGTGATCATAAATCAAGGACTATCTATATTCCCTGTTCTCCTGCATCATAATGCCAGGCATTATAGAACATTTCTCCTAGTTCTCTGAGTTCAGCAACACTTTTTATGGGTTAAAATTGCAGTAAACCAGGGGTGCCCAACCCCCCAGTCCATGGATCGGCACTGGGCCGTAGCGTGCCAGAAACTGGGCCACGCGAAAAAGTGAAGCCCCATCTGTGGGATGCAGGCAGCACACGGAACTACACCTTCTCTGATCCGCAGAAAAACCTCTCTCCACAGAACCGGTCCCTGGTGCCCAAAAGGTTGGGGGCCATTGCAGTAAGCATCAGCCCTCCCAGTTGAATATGTTTCTAAGAAATTGAAATCTGAGCAATTTTTGCAAATTTGATTAAGTATTATAAGTCAACTAGATTAAAAACATGTGATCGTGAGAGCCTGATTCAGTCTAGAAGTTATTATTCTTTTTCAGTAATAAATGGCAGTACCTTGGTTTTTGAAATATCAAAACACTAGCTTCACTGTGAAAGTATATGCACGAGAAAAATGTTGATTATTAGATCTTGAGGAACAGTGAAAACCCTTCGTACACTTTTCATTTGAAAGTACTGCAGCAGAAGTCTCAGTAGACGAAAGGAACAGTGCTGTAAAACTACTTGGAAGCAATTAATAACTGCAAAATCAAATGACTCAGCCACTTTCTGGAAATTAACTGCAGTGAGGTCAAATTCAGCACCCTCTCCAATTAGATGCGAGATTTCAAGGTTTACCTAGAAGGCATACCTACGTTTGTAGCTATTGTGCAGGAGAATATTTCTATCCTTTCTGATTTGATATAGAAATCAGATCATCTCCTTAATACCTTAATACAAAATCGTTGTTTCTCCGTGTCATATAATACTGTATATGTGGGTACATGCATAATTTTGTATTTATTTATTTATTTATCTTGTCATATTTATGTAGTGTATATTAGAGGTGGAGACCCTTTGAGAGCAGTATGCAATGAAATTTCATTTTAATGTATGCCAATTAGTGTACATTCAAAGTGACAATAAAGTTATTCTAAGTTCTAAGTACTTCTAAGTTCTACCCCCACTCCCCAATCTTGGTTTTGGAGATGTTGGTTGGGGAATTCTAGAAGCTGAAGTCCAAACATCAACTGTTTTGGTTGCCAAGGTTGAGATACACTGCATTAATCAATCAAAAGAACCCTGAAAGATTCAAGGAGATAATTCAATTTCTTAATGATAGCTGGCCTGTCAGTAAGATCTCTGCCAGTTACATTGGAGCCTGTTAGGTTGGACTCAGAGAATCTTCTAGCACTGTGATTGCAAACATTTTTCAGCTCGGGTGCCAAAAGGGTGCACGCGCGATAGGGTGTGTGCGTGTGCCTACACCCATAATGCAATGCCCTCCCCCCATGCATGCGCACAACCCCTGCGCTGCCCCCGCGCATGTGCACATGCCTCACTGAAGCCTCCGGACTTCCGGTAGGCCCATTGGGCTGTTTTTCGCTCTCCCCAGGGTTCAGGAAAGCCTCCTGAAGCCTGGGGATGGCGAAAAATGGCCCAACAGGCCAATCGGAACTTCGGAAATGAAACGGAAGTGGAGCTGCCCTACTACTTACTTTCAGATAGTTGCAACCAGGCCTCGCACACCTCAGCCCATTTCTTCTGCAGCCAACAAATCTTTCCTGAAGGCCTCTGTAGCCGATAACAGAGCTCCGGATCGATCCGGAGCTCTGTTATCAGCTGCAGAGGCCTTTCCTAAAGGCCTTTCCTGAAAGCCTCTCTAGCCAATAACAGAGCTCCGGAATGATCTGGAGCTCTGTTATCGGCTACAGAGGCCTTCAGAAAAGCCTTGCCGGGTGCAGAAGAAATGGGCCGAGGTGTGGGAGGCCTGGCTGCAACTGTCCAAAGCCGAAGAAGTTCCTGAAGACCTCTGACAGCAAAAAGGAGGCTGGGGGTGACGCACACAAGTGAACTTCTGGTTGGCCCGTTGGGCCGTTTTCGCCATCCCCAGGCTTCAGGAGGCTTTCCTGAAGCCTGGGGAGAGCGAAAAGGGCTGAAAAGAAGGCCGAAAATCAGCTGGCATGTGCGCGCCAGAGGTGGGTTCCTCCCGGTTTGGACCAGTTCACCTGAACCGGTAGCAACCCGCTGGTGACGTCACGGAGCCGGTTCGGTCGGTGCCGGTCTGTGAACGCCGGCATCTTTTTTTGGAAATTTTTTTTGGGGGGGGGAATATTTTTTGGGGGAATTTTTCTTTTCTTCTGTGCATATGCAGAAGCCGAATTGCCGGCACTGCACATGCACTGCCATCTTGTTTTCGGCTTTTTTTTTGGAATTTTTTGGAATTTTTGGCACTGCGCATGCACGCGCGCACCCATGAGGTGCGCCCACGTGGTGTGGGAGGAAGCAAACCGGCGGCGAGGTAAGTTAGAACCCACCCCTGGTGCACGCATGTGCGCTGGTGCTGACATAGGGCAACGCCTAGCGTGCCCTCAGATATGGCTCCGCGTGCCACCTGTGGCACGGATGCCATAGGTTCGCCATCACTGTTCTAGCAGATGGACAGGGTTAAATCTGGTCACTCCGTAAAGTAGCAGTCTTGATGCTCTATCATTTTGTAGGAAAAAAAATATTCAGCCTCATTCAAAATATTTACAGACTTCAAGCAGACTTCTGATTTTATTTCCTAGGTGTGTGTGTGTGTGTGGGGGGTAGAATATATCGCTTACCTTCTCCTCGGTACATCACTATTCACTTTTACCTCAAATTGCTATATCAATATGAGCTTGGGAGCGAGATGAATCCTTGTCCTATGACTATTTAATTTTTATATTAAATCTGTAGCAGGCTAATTAGATAGAGTGGAACATCATCCCGCTAAGCTAATGGATAAGCACATAACAAACCTGTTTTATGCAGATTATATTATTTTATGATGGACCCTAATGGGGTTAAGGAAAATGAAGGCCTTGGCTCTCTTTTGAAACTATTGCTTATTGAGATTAATAAAACCGAGATCATAGTCCTACTCCCCCCCCATTCAATCTAGAATGTTGATGGATATATTATTGAGCAGTGGTGTGTTTAAAATATATAGGAATTGTCTTCCAAGCCAGAGGAAAGCGTATTTATCTTAATACTTCCCCAAAATGCTCAAAGCAGCATTTTGGCTTTTATGTCCTTTTTTTC
Source organism: Thermophis baileyi (assembly GCA_003457575.1). NCBI lineage: Eukaryota > Metazoa > Chordata > Lepidosauria > Squamata > Dipsadidae > Thermophis > Thermophis baileyi. The sequence continues at coordinate 962,546 of QLTV01003280.1, read as the reverse complement.
TATACCAGACAAGTAAAAAATATCTCTCAAATTCAACTGTTTGAGTCCAAGGCATTAGGGCATCTTCTTTGTAGGGTTTAATTAAACCCATGTATTTGTTTTGGTACTTTTGGCATTATCCAATCTACAGTTTTGAGAAAGCTGTTTCTGGTGGCAATTGCGACAATGCACCACTTTGCATTCTCACTGTAGTAGGATTTAAAGGTCAAGAGCATGGCATGGATTACTACCTTTGAAGCAGCCTTTTGCCCACAAGATGCAGCTGTATAACCCTTAAAAGTCAATTTTCTTTCCTCCTGGATAATGGAGTTTGGTATTACTATTTGTTGGATATTCTTCCAAGTTGCGGTTGGTTTTTGATTATAAACAGTTCAGAGCAAAGCTTAGGCAAACAATTTTGGATGCAAAAATGAAAAAATAATAATAAAAGGATCTAGCTGAATTAGGGGATCCACTGAACAATGTTAAGCCAAAAGATATTGTCAGACTAGGCTGGAATCAATTAAAGAAGCACACAATTGTCCAGGAATTTCTGCTAAGTAAGTATTGTTGGAAAAACTATTATCAAAGAATCCCAAGACATTTCCCATATACAGCTGCTGTATATCCAAAGTGAGCCCTATTTAAAGGAAATCAGTGAAACGGCACCTCTGTGGAACAGCTGGATGGCTGTCTCCTTTTGGCAGGAGACTTGTGTTCTGCCTCTTGTTTTGGCAGTGGAAAATGTTTATCAGCTTACTCTACTAAAATATTAGAGTCTTATTAAACCTTTTCTTGGTCAATCTAATGAATACCATGTCCATTATGTTATCAGGATTCAAAAACAATGTCAAATATAGCCAAATATTCTGCAACAGACTTTAGAATTCACCTACTATTAATTTTTTATAAACTTCTTTTTAATTATCTCAGCTGGCAGTTATACTATTTACCTAGAGCATGGAATTTTTAAATGCTAGTTGACTTGTTAATTTTTTAAAAGTATTTTTATATTTTTTTCTTTTTCTTTTCTCAGTAATTTCATTGAAAGTAATTTCATTAAAAATTATAATTACAATAGTAAAAGTTAATGCAAACTAAAATAAATAAAAATAGAAAGAATTAAAAGTGCAAGGGGGAGAAAGGGAAAACAAAGAATACAAAGAAAAAAGAAAAGAATAAAGAAAAAGAAAATAAATATATAAAAATTGATTTTTAATCTTGATCACAGCAAGAATTCGCAATTTCAATAACTTTTCACCTCCTCTTAACAAATTATCTCTTCTTCCCATATATCATCTCTTATTTATAAACAAATTCTTAAAGCTTCGATGTTGAGTCCTGATCAGCAAAAGTCCATTAAAGGTACCAGAGATAACAACATACCGGTATCTATTTTTAACTTTCATCCAATAAACCAATTTTATATTTCTTCCTCTTATTTTTAACAATCTTAATTTTGAGTCCTTTTAAACAATGCCATAGAACTTGATTTCTTTTAATTTCTTCTTTGTGGCAAGAAAAGTCATAAAACGGAATAAAACTCACTTAACAAATTTTTCATTTAGCAACATAAATTCTGGGGTCAGTTGTGGTCATAAGTTGAGGACTACCTTTAAAATCCCTTCACAACTAACAAACTTCACTTCTCCAAAATCTCCTATATTGACGATGTTAACTGATACAATAATTTAATACCTGCAACCCCCAAATCATGTTTGGAGAACTTCAACAGCACAATATACCAACCCTGAGCTACATATATTCATTTTCATTGCTAATTAGCATAGCAGTGGATGTGAGAGTTGCCAGATAAATATTTTTTAAAGAAAATATGTTTTGTGGATTTATTGCAATTCCTTTGTTGTGAACCACCCAAAGTTTTTGAGGATGGGGTGGCTTGTAAATTTTATTATTGTGGTTTGTTGCATAGTCAGCCAGATGTTTAGACTGGATTTGACATTTTTATCTCTCTTTTGAGTCCTTCCCAAAAACCTGGGATAGGCAGATGTTGTTTGGTGATATTAAAGGTGTCATTGGGGGATGTACTGTAAGTGTTCCAAGTAAATTGTAATCAAATCTGTAATTTGACTAATGGTGATTTTCTCAATGTCGATGATATTATTATTAACCCAGGTTTCTTCTAATAACAACCTTCTAGTTTGATTTTGGAGAAAGTTACAATCTATATCATTATCTTTCTGACACAAAACCAAAATAATTTTTGATCCCCTAATATTTAATTTTAATGCAAAATTACTTATTTGGGAAATTCTGTGGAGAAGTGTGTTCTTATAATCATTCTCGTATTAGAGTCATGTGACTCTGTTCCCTATGAAAAGCTGTTTATACTGTATATTTAAAAAATTCAAGGATTCCTTTTGCTGCAGATAAAAACAAACCAATTCAATACATCTGTAGGATTACAAAACACATACAGGAAAAAAACCCAGAGATTTCCCCAGTAGATGGAGCTGCTGCAAACATTTATTTAGTACAGAATAGAAAAGTCAATTATCTGTGCTTGTGCTTTGAAAATACAAGGGTTTTTTTAGGATATTTTTTTATTGAAATCCACTTCACGATTTCTATATTATGCTATTTTTGCCTACTTGACAATAGCTGAGTAAAAGGTTTATGGAAATTATCTACTAGAGCAGAAGCCGCAGGTAAACATTAACTATAATTATTCTACTCTATTCATCTTTACATGGTTATAAGTTAAAGGTTCAGTAGAGAAATTCTAAAATATAGTAAGTTATGCTCAAAGGTAGTCATTATTGTGTCGCTGCCTCATTGAAACTTGCATACAGGGCCATTAAAAACTTCAACCACTTATTTCTTTAGGGATTAAAAAAACCAAGATGGGATGGCAGCAAATGAACAGGATTTGAATTTGGAAGGCACTGTGACTCACATACATCTTACTGATTTATCCAGAACTTTAGGACAAGTTATTTATATGACGTCTTGCCTAGATTAACACAAATTTGCTTTATTTAAAGAAATGCAAAAAATTAATTGAACAATTGATAAAGCAAAAGAATCTACTGAGGGAAAGAAAGGAGCAATCTTACGTCAGGATCATAAATAAACTACAGAGTGAGAAAATTCAACCTTCTATCAGGATGAACAAATCTGTGAGTTCACTGTTTCCCAGATTTGTGTTTTTAAACTTTCAAGCAAATTTAATCTCTCTCTCTCTCTCTCTCTCTCTCTCTCTCTCTGTGTGTGTGTGTGTGTGTGAGAGAGAGAGAGAGAGAGAGAGAAAGAGAGAGATCATTTGAAAAGATCAGTAAAAACCATTCCGAGTAGTTCCACTAAAATCTTCTTACTACAGTATTTATTTCTTAAAGCAAATCAAAATATACGGTAGCTAGCACTTATAAAAGACACATGGAATATTTTATTTCAGGTAGTTTCAGACAAATATACATAAATATGTACAATATATCCCCAATACCTAAGGCAGACATATATTTGAAAGCCATCAATGTTTCTTTAATACTGGACAGTAAGACTCTAACATCCGCAACTGGTAAATGCAATAACAATATTCTGTTTCAATAGATTAAATCATAAGATTTGTGATGCAATCATTTGAGATTATTGTTGTACCATTTTTGGTTTAAATGCATAATGAGTCACATTACAATAGATTACTGATCTGAATGCAAGACAAATCATATAAAAACATTTTATCAGAGATTTTGCAGATTAGCAGTAGCTGTTCTTTTACATTAAAATATATCAACATCCAGATGCATCCATTTAAACACCAGTTAAATTCAGCATCTTTTAAGTTCCATTTAAACTTATTTTAGTGCATTATTGAATGTCTCCACATTGTGTAGTTTCTCTACATTTAAAATATGGCTGTATTTGTGAACAGTATCAAAAAACATGTCAGACATCAAAAAGAGCAGAGAACGCAAGGTTTTTCCTCAATTATCATTTCATCTGAGCCTGTCATTCTTTAAAAAAAAAAAAAGCAATGCAGCGTAGACCTGAGATCAGCCTCTCCATGGTGCTGGGCAACTTGCAAAGATCTTGGAAAGCTAAACTAATTAAGAGTTGGCTCATCCTGCTCCAGAAAATATGCTGTGAAAATAATTGGTGGGAAGAAGTCCCATCTCATTCTCATTCCTAGAACTCTTTCCTCCTTCCTATAGGAATCCTGATTTCTTGCCACCATTCCTCAGTCCTTCCCAGTCACTTCAAGGGCACCTTCCTTTTTTCCTCCTTGATATGGAAAGTAAACAAGAGGAAGGAAGAATGGGAAGGGGAAACTGGCAATTATTGTGCCCACCCATTGGCTAGCTGGAATAAATGCTCATCAGCCTAATGGGAATATATTCCTATAGTAGCATAAAATTGCTGTTGGAAATCTAAGCAGGTAAAGCTAGTGGTTGGGTAGAAGTCCCCTTCTTGAAGTCAGTAAAAGCAGCCTTCTATGACAACGTATGTATTGATTTGCACTGTGCACCACTTATATTTTCTCTACTGAATTTAATTTTCTATGCTATTTATTTACTTACTCATTCATTCATTCATTTCACTTTTATCCCGCTTGAGTCTCATAACTCTCTATGAATACAATGAATTATTTACAAATGAGATTTCATTTCGTTTGAAATGGGTTCCTCACACTAATATACAGAGGAGGAGGAGGAGGACTTGTACATTGAGCTCCTGAGCTCCATTGATATAGGCCATACAATGATGCCCAGTTTCATAAAGAAATGGAAGAAACACTGGGCATTCTTTTGTCAGCAGTTGACAGAGTCAACAAAGCAAGCCGATTAATCTGCACATAATGAAGACCATGTCCATGAGGCATTTTGAAGAAAAGCACTATTGATGACAGTACACTGTT
>QLTV01003280.1:940159-953506 GCA_003457575.1 Thermophis baileyi | reverse complement strand
ATTGGGGGAAGGGAATTTAGGAACTATTGTCTATTTTTCTGTTCTCTTCATTCAAAATCAGCAACACAATTATTCAAGTTCTAAGCATGAATTGAAAAAGGTTAAATTTATTCAATAAATGAGAAAAATGACAGGTAATGATATTTATGGATATATTGCTCTTTCTTTTTCAGTAAGTTGCCAGTAATATTGCCTTAGTGTTGAGTACATGCAACTATTTCCTTATTGTTCAGGAAAAATCCATTACTTACTTTTAGCAGAAAATAAAGCCTAAACTTGTAGTTCCATAATGATAATAAATTATGTTTTTAGCATTCCTTTCCTACAAATCTTCAGACTTAATAAGTCACATGACCAACCAGCCATACCCATCCAGTCACATGAGCGCCCAGCTACACCCACCCAGTCACATGACCAAGCTGCGCCCACCCAGTCACATGATCACCCAGTCACATGACAACCAAGCCACGCCCACCGAGTCGCATGACCACGAAGCCACGCCCACCCAGTCACTTGATCATGAAGCCACACCCACCATCACATGATCATCAAGCCACACCCACAAAATAAGCTACGACCACAGAACCGGTAGTAAAAAAATTTAGAACCCACCCGTGGCTCACACCCCATAGCCTGCCCATAGCTCTGACTCCTGCCCAATTGGGGCCTGCACTGGCCCACCCATATACCCTAGCTGGGCCATCCGCAGTCACCAGTGTCCACCCTCAGCGCTTCCCCTGTGCTACCCAGCATCCACTTGCAGTCCTTACTAGCCTGCCTTACAGTGCCCACCTATGACCCTTGCCAATCAGGTCACACTCTCAGACACCTTCTTGCACTACTCACCATCCCCATGGCACCCACACATCCTCCTGTGTTCCTTCTGTCTCCTATCTCTTGCTGTTTAACAACCCATCTGGTCCTGGGATCACAGGATGGACAACTTTGGTCACTGACAAAACTTAATGATATTCTGGCTGAAACTTGAGAAGTCCTGGAGGTAACTAGAGGAGACTAAATGTCCCAGTTTTCAAAATGTGGAAAATAGAAAGATACATATAACTGTGAACTAATCATTCTGATATCAATATTTAGGATGATTCTGAATTATCAGTTCATAGGGGATCACTCTGCAAGCATCTTGAAATACAATGTAGCATGGATTTCTCATAAAAAAGATGTCGCCAAAACTAATTTTACCTCATATTTTGAATAAGTAACTTCTTAGTAGATTGTAGGGATGCTACATTTGTAATATACCTTGATTTTAACATTGGACATCCACAACTGTGGTTTGGAGAGCAAAGCAATTCAATGATTACAAAATTGGTTCAAAAATCAAACTCTATGTCAGTGGTTCTTTATCAAATTATGAACTGAAATATATTAGTCCTCAAACTGTAACATTCAACATTTTATTAATGATTTGAATAAGGTGGAAGTAATGCTAATCAAATTCACAGATGACGCATAACATTTTCATGAGGAAAGAAATGTAATTTGAAATGATCTGGTCAGGTTGGAGAAATAGCCTAAAAGTAAAGATGTGATATTTAACAGACAAATAGGGGTTTGTTTGTTTTTCAGTTAGTGAGTAAAATAAAATGCCTTGGTCCAAGACATTGTAGGATGTCTGTCTGTATTTAAAATACTGGAATAGTAGTTGATTACTAACAATATATGAATGGGCTGTGTGATTTGAGTGTAAAAAGGCAAATACAATTTAGGCTGCATCAACAGTTACAAAAATTACAATTCTAAAATTATGTGCAGTATTAGTTTTTCATTATTCTGTGTTTGTCAAACCTCAACTAGAATATTGGGTTCAGTACTGGCATCAAGCTTTAAGGATTCAGAAAAACTGGAATAGTTTCAGAGAAGGGCAATAAAGATGATAAGGGACTGGGAAATAGGAAGAGAGATTAAAGAAGATGGGCATGTTCACCTTAAAAAGAGAAGATTGGGGAAGAATGCGATAACCCTCTTCAAAGAACTGCAAAATATCACATAAAAGGAGGTTAAGATTTGTCCTCCATCATTCAGAGCACATGAAATGGAATAATAGATTTAAGTTACAGAAAGCAGATTCCAATTGAGTGTAAGATAAATCTTTCTAACAGCAAGAGCAGTTTGACAGGAACCAATTATTTAGAGAGGTGGGCTGCCCTGCATCTGTTCAAGTAAAGACTAGACAGCCATCTGTTGAGAATATTTCAGTATGGGTTTCTACACTAAGTAGAGGTTTGGACTCAACAGCCCAAGCAATTACTTCCAGCCCTAAAGCATTAAAATTTGCAAATATTTGTATTCTCTTACAATTGTCTACCACTGATATCTAGCGGTCCTAATGTCTTTCTACATATCCTCTTGAAAAGATGTTGTCTAGACAAGCCTAGTGTTTTATGTCTTACTAAGTGATCTAGCTATTGTAATTTTTCTGCTTGCCTGTTTCTCTTTTTCTTTTTTAATTCTACCACGATTTAAATTTTAGTTCTACATTTTATTACAATTGAAGCAATTTATGAAGTATTATCCTTCTCCCAACATGTCACTTATTTCATAAACGTATACCTAAAATCCTTAAATTCTATACTTGAACGTATTAACAGATTGTTGGTATTGTTTAGCCATATGCATTTCTCTCCAAAGACATAAATCTTTTAAAAATAGAATACAATTTCTATTCTAGGTATAACAAACATTAATCCTCTGTGCAAGAAAGAAAAGTCTATAAAAAGCTTCATTGACATGAATCTGTGCTTGTCAGAGTCCATGGCATTAACTACATTGAAAAAGAATTCCCTGTATCATAGCTTTTATTGAAGTGAATGCCATAAGTTGAAAAGCTTCATACCACAAATATAACCCAAACAAAAATAAAGACATTCTTCCACATTAGTTCCACTCTTCTCACATTGAAAATATTGCTGATTTTATAAATGAGAAGGTCAGCCAATAAGAAATAGCCTACTTTCTAAACAAGTTTCATTGTCACTAATGATGGAAACAGGAGGACCTGATCATACAGATGCAAAAGGAGGAACTAGTAGTGGTGCTGAAGCTGATGGAATTGTTTGCATAAAATGAAGGGGATATCTAAATGCAGACTTGCTGTACCAGGTCAAGAAATCTATGTGTATACAGTCCTGACACATTGTTGTCACGTGACGTATCACAACTCCCCCCCCCTCGCTAAAACGGGGGTGGGCGTGGCCAGCACATGACGCATCCGGCCCACGGGCCACAAGTTTGACACCCCTGGATTAGACCAATGATCAATGTAATCCTGATTTTTTTTTTTTTTTTAGTATCCAACTAGATTCATTTAAGGCGGCTGCTAGTAGGATACAAAGTCAATGGCTTCTTTTAGTTTACATGTAGCTGTCACACTTAATTGCCCTCAACAATTGTATCCTTCCTGAATTTGCTAACTCCCCTTTAAAGTGCAAAGTTATTCTGGCTGAACTGGGAGGAGTTCTCCACACACATCGGAAGAAACTCCTGTGCTGCATTCATCTGGTCCTTTTCTAGCATTCAAGCTGCCTGCCAGTCAAAGTGTTGCTTCTCAGGATAGCAATTAAAAGGAGACATGGCTTCTAGTCTTCTCATTTTCCTTCCCTCCTTCACTGCCAGAGTTCAGAGAAGTGGTAAGAGAAGCAAGGGAAGAAAAGTAGAAGTGAACTAGCCATTGCTAATTGCTATCTCGACTCAGAGATGAACGTGAAGGAGGCTGCCTCTAAAGTAAGTTCTGTCCTCTTTCTATTATTAGATTGGGCATGTAGGAGATTGGGCATGGTTTGGGTAGGGTCTTCCGGATAAAACAAAAGAATGTATATCTCCTGTTTTACTACTGGTAGATAGGCCATCTCTCCCAGCGGTGGGTTGCTCCCGGTTCGGCAAACTGGTAGCGGTGGCGGGAGGCTCCGCCCACCCACCTGGGACGCTTCTGCGCATGCGCAGAAGCATCGCACACGCAAACCAGTAATGATGGGATTTAGAACCCACTACTGATCTCTCCCCTGTAGCACTTCAGCTCTGGTGATGGATGCTGCGCAATAAAGTAGTTCCTGTTTTCCAAGCAGCAAAACTTTATTCATTCTACCTCTGTGGATCAGGTGCTGCAAGTATTTGGGCCTGGGAGGAGGTGAGGGGCTTCCCAATAAAGCAGGAGGAAGAAGTCTCTCCTATTTTATGCGGGAGTCCCCATGACCACCATTTGAAAACACATGGTTAAGTCCAAGACTCATGCCCTCCCAGTGATTATGACAGGGATTGTTGCTGGCTGTTTCCTACCCATTTCTTTCTTTAATTTTGTCCCACTTTAAAGCTATAGGATGACATCACTTGTTAGTCTGGTTACCAAGGTAGAGCTAGGCTGCCAGGACAGAGTAAATGATGTCAGCATATTTTCATGATACCTCACAGGCTGGAGGAAAACATACTGAACTGACTTAAAAAGTAGTAAAAAAAAACCAGGGCCAGATATTGCCTCCCACTCAACCTCCTCAATATATATAAAAAAAATTTCCAGAAATGTTTGCAAATGAAATGGAAGCTTTGAAAAAGATGAATAGGTCACTATCTAGGTTTATATCCGTCAATATCAATAAAAAAGGTAATTTCTGGATCTCACAGAAAATCACATATCTATGAAAGAAATTCTAAATAAAATTCATGTTACTAACTTGTGATAGGAAGTACTCAAATACGATGACGTGTTTTATTTTTACAAAATTCTACAGGAAACCTGTCAGGTTAAGGTGACAAAAGAATTCAGTTTGTGCTCCTCCAGAAACAGGCAAAAGCAAAAGGCATGATGAGTCTATAATGAGAAGCTAAAAGACTAGGATGAAAAAGATGGAGCAGGCAGGAGACTATAAAGAGTAATGGCAGCTTGTTTGTAACTTTCATTTTTAGGTGGAGATGATTGACACATGGATGGGTTGGGAAAGGTAACCTTCCTGATCTTTAACTCATGGGTCATATAGAAAAAATGTGGAGAAAATGCTCTCAACATGTAGATGTCAACATGAGTGACAGATGCATGTGAGGTGAATTGCATTTGCTTGCTTTTTTACATGCATCACTTCACGGAAATGATGGCTGCCATTTGAACAAAAAGACATCCTTCTTGGCCAGGGTCAAGAAGCTGACAATACCCTCCCATTAATAGAAAACACTGTCATTTAAAATAAAATGCTGTGGGTAGAACTTCAAAAATACATTTATTAGCCAATAGTGAATCATCTGAGTTTATGAATGTGAATTACTGTATATTGTTCCAAGATTAATGTACAGCACAGCGTGTGGTCCAATTTTCATCTGTAACAATATCTATAGAATGCCATATGGCTGACAGCATGTTCAGCACATGTCATGGCTCCTTCACTTCCTAGCTCTATATATCTTATTTGCTTCTAATTATCTTGTTTGGAAGGGAGGAAAGGAATGAAGCCAATGAGATAATAAGATCAAAAGCAAGCAGCATAGTCTGTCTGAGGGCTTAATTGTAGCTTTTTCTGGTATAGTAAAGCGAACTTCCTTCATTATTTAGTAACAACCTCCTTCTGACAGGTGATCACAATCTGAACATTTCACACATATTCCCCATTTTCTGCAGTTTTACTCTGGATCATCATTTCCCAGTGGTGAAAAACATCTGTTTGGCATCATATCTGCCAGAGATTTCAGGAGGGAATTGAGTTTTGCACACCCAGCAGAAAAATAATAATAATTGTGACATGAAACAATAGTGAAAAGTATTTCATGGAAATCACCAGAAGTATATCACTGACTTTAAAAAATACATTCCTTTCCTGGAATATGTATGTATCATTCATTGCTCTTGTCAGCAGATGATTGAACTAATTAGGTACAAATGTTCATCTGGATTAGCTTGTCTGTTTCTTTCAATATACATTGGTTAGGCTCAAAGAATTATTTATTTATTTATTTTATTTATTTGTCAAGCATATATAAGATTACAGAAAAAGTATCAACATGATTGTGAATACATAAAATGAATAAACATGGTTATGAATACATTATAAATTGGTTACGAATACATGGGGACATTAGGACAGGGACGTTAGGCACGTTGATGCGCTTATGCACGCCCCTTACAGACCTCTTAGGAATGGGGTGAGGTCAACGGTAGACAGTTATATACATATGCATATTATATACATATGCCTACGACTGTAGGTTCCAAACAAAGAGTGGATCGTTTCATCATTTAAAAAATGTACAATTGATGGCTTCGATAACCACATTTCCCATTTGTCTGTCGTACCTCTAATTTCTTCACCTCTCATATCAGATCAGCATGTTTGAGAATGTAACTTAAAGATTCTTGGAAAATGTACAATGAGATCAAAAAAGAAAAATAGAGAAAATGGAAGTTGCTCAAATATTAAGCTATGAGGAGACTAAAGTACAATTGAAGACCCTAACCGAAATTGACAGAAGTCACATTCTCTCACAGAGGGGCAAAGTGTTTCAGGAATGTGTAAATATTTTTTCTTATTAATATGTCATTTTTATCATGCAAGGTTATTTGAAATTATGAAATTTTTTTTAGAAACTAATATTCAATCTGCATTATAGTATTAAAAAGAAACACCAATATATACTATAAAAAGATATTTGTTAAAAAACATCGGACAATTTTTACTGTAGGAAAAAGCAATGTTGGCTTCATGGTGCTTAATCTTTCTCATGAATGAAATATAATCAATATATTTAAGTCATGGAATAACAGGACTTGAAACCCATCTCTTATAACTCAATACTTTATGAAACTCAACTAAAGTGTCCTCTCCTTGAAAAGAATTGCCTTTAAATCAACAGCAGATGATTATCAATTTGAAATAGATTTACACATTCTGGACACTTAATTCTAAGGGCAGTGACTAATGAACATTCATAGGTGAATGAGCCTAATATGGATATGGATGCTAATAATATTTTCCAAATTTCCTTAATCAGTAAATCTTTAATATCTTTAATATCTTTTTCAGCTGTGGGAGAAAATACTCCACACAAGCCCACTGTTTTGAATAAACATGTATCTTTATTTAGCGTTACTGTTGTTCATTTTAAACTTTATACTGTTGCTAATTAAAGGAATTTTATTAGGGCAGATAATTCTTTTTCATAATCCCAAATTCTTTAGAATAAGGCTAAACCTATTTTTTTTAGAATAAGGCTAAAGTGTTCTACCAGAGCCATCTAAAGTGTTCTACCAGAGCCATCTAGGGAGGCCCAAATAGTGGCATCAATTGCAGAACCAAGCTCCACCCCTTTGTAGAAACATACAATACTAGGACATGTGGGTAGGGAAGGAACTTCAATCTGCAGTTGCATCTACCATTTTATGAAAAGTTGCAGATATCTCTGACTTTTACTGCCCTTACCTCATTTTTAAATGATTTGACAATAACAGTCATTTTGAAATTAATTGGTAATTGTCTTCATGTTTGTTGATCTGGAAATGCAGGGAATATTACAGGCTAATCAAGCCTACCCTCTTTTCTACCAGTAGAAGGATTTAAGGATTCATATTTAATGTCCTATCACCTGAGCCAACACAAAATGTGAAATAAAAATCCCCTCATGTTCATTCTCACACAAAAAAGCTGGGAAATAAGAAACAAGAAGGAAATAAGATAAATTCTTAGTAACTCCTCCTTTTAATACATAGATTTGTGTGCGTTAGTTGGGTAGATTATTTTTTAAAAATGAGGGTTATTATGAGGGGAAGTTATTCCAAAGATTGTTTTTCCAATAAATGTGATAGGGTTGTATATTGCCATAATGGCTGGATTGGGGGAAAGAAAGCTTGACACATACAGTATAGTAAGAGATTTCTGAGCCCAGGATCTGAGAAGCAGATTTTTTTTTTCATCATTGCCACAGCAATTCAAAGAAAAGAGTCCAACTTGCTGTAATTAAATACACACACAGAGCAGAGTGTAAAATAATTGAACTCAGCTTCCCAAAACAATAATGTGAAATCAATCAGATCTGCACTTGATCCCAAAGTGGTACTGTATTACACGTAAATAAGGAACAGCAAGTTATTTGCACAAAAGAGGGATGATGATGATAATGTATCATCAAGTTATTTTCAACTCCTAATAACACATAGAAAGTTTTCTCCATGATATGCTATCCCTAACCTGGTCCTTCACCTCTTCCAACACTTCTCACCGCTGCAACTAAGTCCATCCACCCTGTTGTTGGTCTTCTTCTTCTCTTTCTTTTTATTTTTATGAGTTCAGCCTTTTCCAGAGAGCTAGGTCTTTGCATATGTCCAAAGTAGGATAATTTGCGTCAAGTCATTTATGCTTTGAATGAGAACTCTGATTCACATAACTTGCTATGGAATCTGTTACTCTACCAAAAAAAAAAATATTTCAATTTTTTTCCTTAACAAATTTAATTTTATATCAGGATAGGTTTGCCATTCCAAAATGATTTTGTTCAGCCAGATAGAAATAAAAAGTGTATAATAGTGCAAAAACACATCAGGAATTGCTTGTTCCCTAGAAATTATACAAATGTAAAGCTGCAAAAGTTCAGCAATCCATGGGGTTATTAATTGCAAATTAATTACAAATTTATCATGGGTCTGAGGTATGATTAATGAAATATAAGCGTAGACATAGTGGAAAGAAATAATAAATGACAACAGTGTGGGTGAGCTATGCTTGGAGGCACAGTACTCTTAATAGACAAGATATGGCATATCTATTTACCGTAGAATAAGCTCTATATTTTACTTTCAAAGAGGAGTCTATGAGAAGAGAATGTAATCCAGTAAAATGGTAAAAGTCATTGTGTCTGCTTTGAAAATCTGAATATAGAAAGATATGAATAAGGAATCCTTACAGTTGGAATAAAACTATCCCTAGATTCTTCTATATTTCTACTACCCTACATTTGTTTCTTCCATCCAGTTGGAGCCTGGACAAGTCCCTGCAGTTTTCTTGGCAAGGTTTTTCAGAAGTGGTTTGCCATTGCCTTCTTCCTAGGATTGAGAGAAAGTCACTGGCCCAGGGTCACCCAGCTGGCTTTGTGTCTAAAATGGATCTAAAACTCACAAGTCTCCCAGTTTCTAACCTGATGTCTTAACTACATCAAACTGGCTCTCGCTTTACATTTACGTGTTCACAAATAAGGAGTGAACATACTACTATAGCAGTATTATGAACAATAATACTGCTATAGTATTTCAAAGGTGCCAAATTCTTCATTTTTTTTCATAGAAATATCTTTCTCAAATTTATAAAAAGAAACATGTCCTCAAAACCCATATTGCTTCTCAAACATTCTCTTTATAGAACTGGGACTCAACTTTTGAATTTTAGACAAGAGATCTGTCCAATTCCATTTTTGATCCAAAACCTGTAAAAATAGGCAAGTGAATGAGGAGACCAAACAGGAGATTGGCCCGGGAGAGAAAAGAGAGAAGACTAACTGAAGTAGCCATGCATTTTGAGAGACTATGCTCAGAAATTACAAGAAGATTCGGTAGGGTTGGCAAGACGTATGCTTTATAAATTGGTGCTGGCTCCTACTAAGCAATGCATTCTTTCCTAAATGCTCAGAGACCAATTGCTTAAGATCTTTCAGAGTTTAGCTCAGTATAAACATCAAACTGATTGGCCTGTAGTTACACAGATCCTCTTTCTTCCCCTTTGTAAAAGCAAGAACAATATCCCAGGAAATAAGAGTCTTAGTTAAGAGCAGTGTTTCTCAACCTCAGCAATTTTAAGAAGTTGGACTTCAATGCCCAGAATTCCTCAGCCAGCTTGGAAATTACTTCTCCTCCATAGCAGATAATCTAAAGGATTTTTCAGAGTATATTGTCACCTGTGCCTTTTAAGATCTACATGAAACCATTGGGAGAATTTGACATTTAGCTATCTCTTTCTCTTCTCTTCCTCTCTATCTAATGCAGGTTTAGCAGTTGATGTTTTGAACTCATGCTGGAGCAGGCTAATGGATTGGATGGGGGCTAATAAGCTGCTTCTCATCCTGACAAGACAGAAATTACTGTTTGTGGATGGTTCAACAACTCAGTTAAGTGGCATCCACCATGTCTGAAGGGATGACAAACCCTTCTAAAGATTCCCCTCCAAAGTATGGGGTTACTTCTGAATCCATCTCTATTGCTAAAGATTCAAATGGCCTCAGGCTTTTATTATTTTAGGTTGATTTATCACCTGTGATTTTACCTTGGCAGAATAGCCTTGCCACCGTTACACACGGTCTGGTAACTTCTTAGTTGTATTACGGTATTGCATGCATTGCAAACGGGCCTGCTTCTGAAATTTATTTAGAAACTTCAATTAGCTCGAAACAGAGAAGCCAGATCTGGTATGGCCGATGCAATCATATTATGCCATCTGCATTGGCTGCCAGTACAATTCTGGGCCTAGTTCAAAGTGCCGTTATTAACCTATAAAACCTTAAACAGCTTTGGGAGAAGCGCTAAAGACCTTTTTACTTTCATAGGCCTTTATAATTGCTGGCTAGGGTTCGAATGATCAGTTCTTCTATCATGATCACTGTTAACTGTAGTTCTTGTGCTTTGGGAAATTCGGCTGGTTTGCCTGGGCTGTTTATTATTTATGTGGCTTAATATCTTATTTTAGGTGTTTTATTCTATATTGTATATAGTATTGTATTTTCATAAACACGTTCCTTATTCAGAGATTCGCTGCTTAGATATTTGCTGCTTACAGATGGTTTAAAAACTAAAAATGGAATAATATAATCTATTCACTGGAACAACTCATATATATGTAGTGTAATTCCAAACAGTTCTGTGGTATAATTCCTGTTAAAAGTTTGGGTTGCACTTCAGACAGTTAAGATCTGTAGGTTGATTGAGAGTTTACTTAAAAGAGCTATGGCATGTTCAACTTATTATTGCTGTATTTTTTTTTCTTCTGTAGGTAAATATACCTACAGAAGAATACCTGTACCATGGGAATACCTTCTCTGTCAGAAAAAATAAGCTCTGAATCAATCAAATCAATCATTTGAATTTGGAATCTGTCTGGATGACAGATGCTGGAGTTTTTGGCCATGCTTGGGGTAATACATACACCTAAGTACTCAGCCATACTTGTCAATTGGATTGGATCACCTCTTTCTTTAGCTAAATAAAATTTGCTTGATAGAATCCATGCTAATTTAATACTTTTCTTTCATTCATACACTCTACCTTTGCTGTTTTCCACTCTTCATAAAGAGTTCAGGCATGCAGCCTATGGCTCTTCTGCTGGCTTCCCACATAAAAACATGCACGTGTAGTGTGAAAGAAGATGCCAAAATAAAGCCATTATTATTGGCTTTTTTCCCCTTGTAAGATACTGACCAGCTTGTCAATAGGCACCATGCCATCCTAATCAATGTGGCATGAATTAACTAGCCAAGAGGCCATCCATGGATATTCATGAGTTTGTTAAAACAAATGATTTCCAGGCTAGCAAATTGGAACAGCTCTCTATCATCGACTCATAATTTTGTGGTTATATAGATGGGGTAGATGGGGTAGATGTAATCCATCTCTTATTAGATACCTGGGCCATAATATGCTATCAAGTTAAAATATATAGCTATTAATTTAATACAATATTTTAAATCTGCCTTTTGTCTTATACTGTAATACCTGGTTGGCCATCAATTTCACTTATAAAACAGAACACAAGCAAACAGTAAAAACCAAGATATACCATAATATAATGAAAATGACAACTGTTAAATAAAAAATCAAGAGTTCCCAGACTAAGATTTAAATGTTGATCGTAAACTATTGTAAACTATTGAACAGTCTTCAGTAGTTTAATAAATGCATTGAATCTTTTCACTGCACACTTTTAATTCTTCTCAACTCAAAACTGCATATAAAAATTCATACATTAAGGAAATATATATTTTAAATTTTGTACAAGGGAGCAATGATGCAAAAACGAATACAGGAGGAAAACATTCATAAAGCAAATATGTGAGGGAAATATGCAAAAAGTAAATGTGATTTGGTTTGTTTAATACCAAGAATGGCAAGGAGGTTAGATGGAATCAAATCATAATCTTAAGAATGTGAAACTACTGTGAAGAAGAATGAACTGCCAATTGTATGTCAATAATCTAGAGGTAGATGCAACCAGAGAAGAAGCAAACTTTTTGCATAATTCCCACCAAATGACTTTTACTGGAAAAAAACAGCCTAGAAGAATACCCAAAAAATTAAATAAAAATTATCTCAGCTTTAAAACCAATGTGCAACAGGATCATTATTGGTGCTAACTCAGCAGTTTTAAAAACGAAACGAAACGAAACAAAACGAAACAAAACGAAATGAAACAAACAAAACAAAACAAAACAAAACAAAACAAAACAAAACAAAACAAAACTAAACTAAACTAAACTAAACTAAACTAAACTAAACTAAACTAAACTAAACTAAACTAAACTAAACTAAACTAAACCTAAACCTAAACCTAAACCTAAACTAAACTAAACTAAACTAAACTAAACTAAACTAAACTAAACTAAACTAAACTAAACTAAACTAAACTAAACTAAACTTATGTAATGGCTTCTGTAATGGCCATCATCCACATAAAAGATGGCAGGGTCTTGGGGGTGGGGGAAACACATTTGTGGCTACACCTAGTCCAAACTCTGCATTTCTAAAGCTTAGGAAATCCTGTACTTCACTGTGTTCCTTTGTGGCAGCATCAGGCTGTCTCTTTCAGTCTTTTCTAATCTCCTTCCTGCTTTTCTTAACATAGTAGTTAAAATATTGTCCTCTTTCCAGTAAAGGTCCTGAGACCAGAAGGCCTGGTTAGCTGGGATATTCTTAGGAACTAACACATCAATAGTAGAAATAGTGTTGACCATGTGGCCTTCTCTCATTTAGATGTTACTCTTCTTACCTCACTTATCCATTTTGTCAACCCTCACCTGAATTCTGATGGAAATAAATTTTCCTTCTCTCTGTATGTGTATTTTTAATCTCATGGGAAGAACAAAAGTTATACAGGTAGTCCTCGGCTTACAACAGTCCTTTTAGTGACCATACAAAGTTACAACGGCACTGAAAAAAGTGACTTAGGACCATTTTTCACGCTTACAACTGTTGCAGCATCCCCATGATCATTCATTGGCATCCTTCAGTCTTGAAAGACTATGGTATCGTGCTCTGGAAAGAGTTCCTAAAACAGCATCTAGTGTGGCTAAAAAGGCCAATCCGAGAGTGGCAATCCCTTCCACACTGAGGGCAGATACATTCTGTCCCCTGCCCGGCCCCCAGATTTCACTGGTTCCGGG
>QLTV01003280.1:883474-939963 GCA_003457575.1 Thermophis baileyi | reverse complement strand
CGGAGACAACGCATATGGAAGAGATTCAACTTTCTCTCCTGTCATGCGTAAAGGGTCCAAGACTCGCTGCAGTACAAAAGTGTGCTCAGGACGCAGGCTCTATAGACCTGGATCTTTGTATATTCCATCAGCTTCTTATTAAGCCATACTCTCTTTGTGAGTCTAGAAAATGTGGTGGCCGCTTTACCAATAGTTTATTCAGCTCAGTATCTAAAGAGAGAGTGTCGGCGATAATTGAGCCGAGATACACAAAGTCATGGACGACCTCCAGTTCTTGTGCAGAGATTATAATACGGGGAGGTGAATCCACATCCTGACCCATGACTTGTGTTTTTTTCAGGCTGATTGTTAATCCAAAATCTTGGCAGGCCTTGCTAAAACAGTCCATAAGTCATTGAAGGTCTTCGGCAGAGTGAGCAGTAACGGCAGTATCGTCAGCGAAGAGGAAATCCCGTAAGCATTTCAGCTGGACTTTAGACTTTGCTCTCAATCTAGAGAGGCTAAAGAGTTTTCTGTCTGATCTGGTCCAGAGATAGACTCTCTCTGTTGCAGTTCCAAAAGCATGTTTCAGCATGACAGCAAAAAAGATCCCAAATAGAGTTGGTGCAAGGACGCAGCCCTGTTTCACTCCACTTCAAATGTCAAAGGAATCTGATGTTAATCCATCAAAAACTACCGTGCCCTTTATTTCCATTTGCTCTGACTAGCATTTGCAAAACCTGGTGTCATTTGAACTGGGTGTGGCATTGTTCTGTTCAATAGCTTTAAAAAATATTTTTATTGTCTTGTCCGTTGTTCTTATACAGTGTGACGATATTTGCATCCTTCATGTCCTGCGGTACTCCGCCTTCCCTCCAACAAGGTCAGAAGATTTCATGCAGTTCTGTGGGGATGATCTCTTTGCAGCACTTCAAAACTTCGGCAGGGATGTTATCTTTCCCGGGTGCCTTGCCGGAGGCGAGGGAGTCCAGAGCCGCATTTAGTTCTTCTAAAGTTGGCTCACTGTCAAGCTCCTCCAAGACAGGCAGCCACTCAATATCATTCAATGCCTCGTCAGTTATCACATTTTCTCTGGAATATAACTCAGAGTAGTGCTGCACCCAGCGTGCCATCTGCTGCGCTCGGTCCTGGATAACCTCGCCTGTAGCAGACTTCAAAGGGGCAGATTTCTTCTGTGGTGGTCCTAAGGCCTGCTTGATTCCATCATACATCCCCTTGATGTTACCTGTGTCAGCTGCTATCTGGATCTGAGAGCAAAGCTGCAATCAATAGTCGTTAGCACATCTCCTGGCGGACTGTTGGACTTTGCTACGAGCAGCTCACAGAACCTGTAGATTGTGCGCACTGGAGCAGGCTTTATAGGCAATTAGCGCTCTCCTTTTTTCCTTGATGGCTGGCATCAGCTCCTCCAAATGGGCTTCAAACCAATCTGCTGTCTTTCTGATCTCCTTACCAAATACTGACAAGGCGGTGTTATAGACAGCATTCTTGAAATATTCCCATCTTTCAGACGTGTTTGCTTCAGCTGGGCCTGGGAGCATTTCCTCTAGTGCATGTGCAAATTCCTCCACTTTGCCCTGGTTGTGGGTCTTGCTGATGTCAATTCGTGGTCTTCCTTCCTTCTTCGAGTGATGCAATCTCTTTGTTTGCAGTTTTATTCTGCTGCACACCAAGGAGTGGTCTGTATCGCAGTCAGCACCCTGATAGCTGTGTGTGATTGTAATACTGGGAAGGTTAGAATGCCTGGTAAGAATCAAGTCGAGCTGGTGCCAGTGCCTCGATCTTGGATGTCTCCAAGAGACTCTGTGTTGAGGCTTTGTTTTAAAAAATGTATTGCTAACACAGAAACCATAGTAGCAGCAAAACTGCAGCAGGCGTTGGCCATTTTCATTCATCTTCCCAACGCCAAACTGACCTAAACAAATAGGCCAAGAACTATAATCGGCTCTGACTCTGGCATTAAAATCGCTAAGGATAAACAGTGATTCTTTCACAGGGACTTTCTTGATAATGGCAGCCAGATCATCATAAAACTTGTCTTTAGATTCTACTGAAGATGATAATGTCGGTGCATATGCGCTAATAAGAGTGACCGGCCCTGCTAGCGAGTGGAGCTGCAAGGACAGAAAAAAGTGACAGGACCATTTTTCATGCTTACAACTGTTGCAGCATCCCCATGATCAGGTGATCAAAATAAAGACAGTTGGCAACTGACTCACATTTATGATGGTTGCAGTGCCCCGGGGTCATGTAAACCCCTTCTGCAACCTTCTGACAAGCAAAGTCAATGGGGAAGCCAGATTCACTTAACAACCGTGTTACTAATTTAACAACTGCAGTGATTCACTTGTGGCACGATAGGTCGTAAAATGGAACAAAATTCACTTAACAATTGTCTTGCTTAACAACAGAAATTTTGGGCTCCATTGTGGTTGTACTGTAAGTGAGAGTAACTGTTATTACTCTCTTACACTTTTTCTCCTCTTTTGTTATACTTGTTCTAGTAAAAAGAAGATCCACCTCTTTTACTTTGGAGAACAGAGTCAAAACATCTCTCTCTCATAAATCACATGGTTTTTCACCTCCATGTACATTTTTATTTTCATAGTGAGGAATGCATAGGGCCCAGTTCAGATTATCTACATATTTGTTTGCTTGGTGATTTTCCTGCCTTTTGTTATTCACGAGACCAAGGTGGCATATGTAACACTCCTGTACAACTCTATGTAAAGAGTGAAGGGTGAAGGGGCTTTATTTTTTTATCCCAGCTGCCCCAGATCACAATCCTTATGCTTTCAGGGATTTATTTTTCCCTGTTTTCTATTTACTTCTGTAGCCTGGAAATTCTGATCTCTTAAAATACAGTTATTATTTTATAGTAACTCATATATCATTTTCAAATCTCTTTACAGGGGTCAGTGATCAGAATTATGTATGATTTTATAAGGCAGTTAGAATAACTTTTAACTAAAATATTGTGTAAATAAAATCTCAGAATATTAGACAAATTCTAAAAGGTACAAAACCACTATACTAAGTTATTAGAAATATTGGATGAATGCCTATGGAAAAGTTAAAATGTAGAGGTGCTAAAATTTATTTATTTATTCGATTTATATAGCCACTCATCTCACATTCCTGACTCTGGGTGGCTTAAAATTAAAACATAAGCGTGCCTAAATAAATAAATAAATAAATAAGTATAACAACCATACAACACAAAACACAAAAACAAACTAATTAAAAATCACGCAATACAGTCACCAGGAAATTAAATACTTGATTTCTAGTTCCATAGTTAGAAGTGTAATCATTTTAAACTATTTAGGAAATAGCCCTAAGCAAGTGTGCAAGAATAAATGAATGTATATTTGTGGTCCTTGCTTAACTTTATAAGGCCTAAAACGACACTTTTAAAATTCTACCCTAGAACATTCATAGTGTGCTAAATAGTGAGAATTATCCCTTGCTGGACAGCAATGACAGTTGAGCAAAATTTACTTACTCTCACAAACAGGGGTGGGCAACTATGGCCCCTGTACGACCTGTGGACTTCAACTCCCAGAATTCCTGAGCCAGCCAGGGCTTTGCCACTTTCCATCTTTTAGAACGTTACTAGCCAAACCATCCACCAAACATAATAGCAATGCAAGAACAAAGCGTGGACAACCTTGGGAAAATAATGATTTTGACACATGACTTCGCCCAAAGGTGGGTTCTTACCGGTTCGGACCAGTTCTATAGAATAGGTAGTAACTTGGCAGCCTGGGTCGCTGGAACCTGCAGCAACCCAGGCCTGCCACGCCCCCGAGCCAGTTCTAGAGAATTTTAGAAAGTTATAAAATTGAAACTCACAAATGTTGGAACTTGGCTTCTCCTATCATGAGAATTATTTTAAAATAATGAGTTTCTAAAATGGGCTAATTTTTTAAAAAAAAAATGTCTATACATGAAGAAGTCATGTTTGTAAGATTTATGAGAGAAGTTTTGTTTAAGAAAATGAAAGAAAATATGTTCAAGTATTTCAAGAATACATGCATTCCTCTCCCCTGAAGACACATTTCAATTTTCCTATTTCCACTTTGAGAATTATGAAAAGTTTATGTTTCTGACTATTAACTTTACTTTTTCTTCACTAAGACTGATGCGTTCGCTCTCAAATCCATATTTTTAGTTGGCTTCATTACTTCAAAATTTTCCCATTGT
This sequence comes from Thermophis baileyi, assembly GCA_003457575.1. Taxonomy (NCBI): domain Eukaryota; kingdom Metazoa; phylum Chordata; class Lepidosauria; order Squamata; family Dipsadidae; genus Thermophis; species Thermophis baileyi. The sequence continues at coordinate 935,757 of QLTV01003280.1, read as the reverse complement.
TATAATATTATTTTTCAGGATTTGAAAATGTACTTCTGTTTGTTTTCCCCATTGCCTCACATATTTCTTCACAAATGATGAGGAACTCCAAGACTGTCTGAAACATCCCTGCAGAGAATTAAGAGGAACAGATTCAGATAAGGAATATGATTCCCCAAAGACACATTTCCAACATCAGCCTCTCCAATTCTGCATTAAGAAAAACAGCCCATAATGGAAGTTATACAAGAGGGAGTGATGTGATCAGAGCATGTCCTAGTGAAATTCTTGCTCTCCTAGTTTCTTATGATTATATTGCTTTTAAATGTATAAAAATAATCTGATCTGCTGTGAAATAGGAAGAAAAGGAAGAAAGGCATGCTGTCTCATCTCTTCTACTGATCTCTCAGAACATCAGTAATTGTATATATATTTATAACTTACATAATTTATTATGTGCCCTGGAGTTTTAAGAAAATCTGCTGTTACTGTCTACCTGCACATGTGGTAAAAATAGCCTCTTTTCCCAAAAAAGTGGCCCAAACAAAAGTGTTTTTGTATCCAGTTGTTAGTTCATCTCATCATATACTCCAGTGTTGTGGCATTAATATTTATCAGATAATTAAATAGATCTGTTTGAAAGCAATAGTTTTCTCTGTTTCTCTTAATTTAACATCTTACCAGTTGATATCAAGATTCAGCAAATTATTGATGGTCCCATGAACCTCCCCAGCATTCTAAGATTATTTCACCAACATTTGATGCAATTTTATTTTATTATTTTAAGAATGAGAATGGCTGTCAGAAGACTTTCAAAATGATTTCAACCCAATCTTGGGGAGTTGGAAAGTAGAATAAGACCAGAAAATTTCTGGAAAGCAAACCACTTTTCTTTCACTTAGAATCCTCCCTCCCTCATTCTTCCAAAAAAAGCACTATTTAAAAATGCTGAAAAATTGCATTTCTTGGCAATTTTTTAGCCTCTCATTCTCCTCCCTCACTCCCCAACTTCTAATAATTTTGCTTTATTACTCGATGGTCTCCTATGGCTCTCTGAAATGTTGCAAGCCTGAGCAGGGCCTCAAACCTCTAGTGCATATCAAATATGTACATAAATATAAACCTCATTAGATTATCTTACAAAAATAGCATACACCTATAGTTTTTACCCTTAATGTTCACTAACATCATAGATGATGCTAGCAGTCAGAAGTTGTAATTCACATAGTTAAGAAGATACATGTAAACTATAATAGGAATGGGAGTTGTGATCATTATTGCACTGCGAATTAAGCTTAATGTATTTTCTTCACCTGTTCTAAGTATTAGAATAAAATGAGTTCAGTGGGTGGTAGTAATTTATTAGTAGGGCTAAGCTACAGGTTTAGTCACGAGTTGAGAATCAACTCAAAATTTTAAAATTTTAAAAGAAAACCTCCTATACTACTACCCAGGCGTAGGTTCTAACTTACCTCGCTGCCGGTTCGCTTCCTCCCGTGCCGAAAAATCCAACCCCCCCCCAAAAGCCAAAACCAAGATGGCGACGCATGCACAGTGCCAGAAACTCGGCTTCTGCGCATGTGCAGAAGAAAACCCCCCCCCAATTTTTTTTCCCCAAAAAAAAGATGGCAGCGTCCATGGACCGGCACCAACCGAACCGGCTCCATGATGTCACCAGCGGGTTGCTAACGGTTTGGGCGAACTGGTCTGAACCGGGAGGAACCCACCTCTGCTACCACCTCTTACAATACTAGACAACACAATATCAACAGTAGAGTCCTTCAAGTTTCTAGGTTCTATCATATCTCAAGACTTAAAATGGACACCTAACATCAAAAAAGCACAACAAAGAATGTTCTTTCTGCGCCAACTCAGAGAGCTCAAACTGCCCAAAGAGCTGTTGATTCAGTTCTACAGAGGAATTATTCTGTCATCTGCACCTCCATAACTGTCTGGTTTGGCTCTGCAACCAAACAAGACAGACACAGACTTCAATGGATAATTAGAACTGCAGAAAAAACAATTGCTACCAACCTGCCTTCCATTGAGGATCTGTATATTCCACAAGTCAAAAAGAGGGCTGTGAAAATATCTACAGACCCCTCACATCCTGGACATAAATTGTTTCAACTTCTACCCTCAAAACGACGCTATAGGGCACTGCACACCAGAACAACTAGACACAAGGACAGTTTTTCCCTGAATGCCATCACTCTGCTTAACAACTAATTCTCACAAAATTGTCAAATAATTTACTAAGACTGTATTACTACTATTCCTCTCATCCTTCCTAGTACCTATCTCTTCCCACTTATGACTATAACCATGTTGCTTGTAACTTTCAATTTATATTGTTTTTATTTGTTTCCTAGTACGATTTGATAGCTTATTAGTAAACTTGACTATCACTGTGTTGTATCTTTTTATTCTTGATGAATGTATTTTATTCTCCTTACGTACACTGAGAGCTTATGCACATGAGACAAATTCCTTGTGTGTCCAATCACACTTGGCCAATAAAGAATTCTATTCTATTCTATTCTATTCTATTCTATTCTATTCTATTCTATTCTATTCTATTCTATTCTATTCTATTCTATTCTATTCTATTCTATTCTATTCTATTCTATATACACAGTGTAAAATAATTACATTGGCGATTAAAAATATCTCTATTATCTTTAGAATACTTCCAGATTGGATCATATTTATAGTAAGTCTAGTGGTTATTATTATTTATTAAAATTAAATTATTATTTATTAAATTTGTATGCTGCCCAACTCCCAAGGGACTCTGTTGCCTTAGCTGTAAGTCTGCTCCATCCTGTTTCCATACTGATATCTGGATTTTCTTTTTTAAAAATGTAAAATACCTTGAAAATAAATAGAATATACTTAATATTTTAGAGATTGGCCTGCTTTGCTCATTGCTCCCATTAAAATGGGCTGTAAATACCTTAGAAATTATGACATGGTGAAGAGCTACTGTATCTTCATTTCTCCGTCTTGGTCCTTTGGAAAGACAGTATATTATATGTTATAGTACCAAATATTATTTATGGGCCCATTTTCCATATATACTGAAGAATTCTGCTTTCTTACTAGCTAGAACAACTATTACCTATTTAAAACTTAAATACATTATTTTTATCACTTGTGTATTATTTTACAGTGTACATTTGTACAATATTTTTCAGTACCTTATAGAATTGTACTGAATTGTACTGCATTAGCACGGGAAGTGGAAGCCAAGTGATTTTACTTTGAAAGATGGACTCAGTAAATTCATCAACCATCTCTTGCAGCAACCATAGCTCCAGGGTTTCCTGTTTTAGCTTTCATATTTTCTGACAGTTACTGTCTGGTCAGGCCTTATAAACCAGAGACTTCAAATTTCCCCCCATAAAAGAGCAATGGATTGAATGTCAAGTTCAGAAGCAAGAAAACAATGCTGTTGTTGTTTAAAAGAAAAGTAGATGGATTAAATGAAGCAGATTTGAATAAGCAATGCAATTCCCAAAAGATATATTTCTGAGCCACACTGCTTTCTGAAAATATTTCCATATATTGAAACATCTGATTAACTATGACAAGTCATTCTCCTCCTGGAAACACAAAGATGTTGGAAAGAAAGGTGGCTCATGTAGCGAAAAGAATAACACAAATGCAATATTGAAAAGTATACCCAAATGCATGGTAAATAAGTAAGAAAAATATAAGGATGATTTGTGCCATTTCTTGCATTATAGCACAATGCTGAACAGTATTGTGCTATAATGTAGTAATAACAAAAACAATAAAAAACTTTATGATTCCTTAATATACAAGCATTCCATATTACTTCTTTACCGACTTGTTTCTTTCTGCTTTTACTATTGTTTCCCTTTCATCTCCTTAAGAATTTCTATTTGATCAAGGGGGGGGGGAGGTCTCTTCCCCTTTGACATCCTATGTCAGCATTCAGATCATTTTGTTTAATTCATCTATCCACACGTTTTCTTTATCTAACATAAATGCTTCTCCCTTGGCCCAAAACACAAATCACATGCCAGTTTATACCTGTTTGGGGGCTATGTTAGCAGCAAGATGCTTTGAGTGAAAGCAGTTTGTCAGAACTGGTGCAGCTACATGTGCGTTTGCACAGGGCTTGCCAGCAAGCTACATCAAGATCATGGAAAGGTTTGGTCCAGGATGTACAAATCGTATTTAATCACTCATTCATCAATGGTATGTTTATCTCCTTCACAGTATTGCACTATGTGTTGCTGTGTTTGCAAGTTTGGAGACATGGTCATAGAATTGTCTACTGGTTTTCTAACCATACAAGCAAATCACTGTGGAAACTTCCTAACAGTGAGGACAAGTAACCAGTGGAACAGCTTGCCTCCAGAAGTTGTGGGTGTTTCATCACTGGAGGTTTTTAAGAAGAGACTGGACAGTCACTTGTCTGAAATGGTATAGGATCTCCTGCTTGAGCAGGGGCTGGACTAGAAGACCTCCAAGGTCCCTTCCAGCTCTATTCTGATTCTGATTCTGGCACTGCATCTGATGCTGCATCTTGGTCTTGAAAACAAGCTCCAGGGCACATTGCTAAATGGGCATGGCATGTTGTGGGGTGAAATGAAGTATCTTTGGCAACTGCCCCTGCTTAATAACTTCCCAATGCACTAGGCCAGGGGTGTTAAACTCAACGCCCGTGGGCCGGATCCAGCCCACGGGGTGCTTAGATCTGGCCTGCGGGGTCACCCTGGAAACAGCAAAGGACAGCCCACGGTGCCTCTGCCAGCAAAAACAGAACTCGGGAGGAGGAGGAGGCCATCGCAGCCAAAAAACGGAGCTCGCCTGCACCACAGGTGCCCCCGACACGAGTTACGTCGAGCTGGCCATGCCCACCCTGTCTACACCCACCCCGCCCCCCTGAGGTCAAACGCAACCCTGATGTGGCCCTCAATGAAATTGAGTTTGACACCCCTGCACTAGGCATTCAATTGCAAGGCACAATCTTTCTGAATGAAAAATACCCCTTTGCCCCAAAACACAAATCACATTCCAGTTTACAACTATTTAGGGGCTATATTAGCCTCATGGCTATATATGATCTTCAGTGCCTTCTCAATTATGCACATCATATGATTGGGTTTGTTTGCCAGAGCATTTAGGGATTCAGTAGGAATTCCAAGAGATTGGCAAGGTACAGGTAGTCCTCAACTTACGACCACAACTGAGCCCAAAATTTTTGCTGCTAAGGGAGCCATTTGTTAAGTCAGTTCTGGCCCATTTTACGACCTTTCTTGCCACCGCTGTTAAGTGAATCACTGCACTTGTTAAATTAGTAACACGGTTGTTAAATGAATCTGCCTTCCCCATTGACTTTGCTTGTCAGAAGGTTGCAAAAGGTGATCACATGAGCCCAGGACACTGTAACTGTCATAAATATGAGTCAGTTGACAAGTGTCTGAATTTTGATCATGGGGGTGCTGTAATGGTCGTAAGTGTGAAAAATGATCATAAGTCACTTTTTCCAGTGATGTTGTAACTTCAAACGGTCATTAAATGAACTGTTGTAAGTCAAGGACTACCTTTATACAGAAAGGAAAAACAATTCTGTAACTATTCTGGTAAGCAGGGACATGCTTTAAGAAAAAGGCAGTCTTTGGGGATCTCTCAGACTGTGGACAAGATCTACAGCTATAGGGCATCCAAGGACACTTATCATGTTGGCTGAAGTAGCTGAAGATTTGGGAGTTGGCTGGGCTAACCAAATAGCCCACCTCTTGTGATATTTGGAGCACACCATCATGGTGAGGATAAGCAGATGGGAAGTATTTGTAATCATAGAATGCATAAAAGTATGCATTATCCCTGGTAGATTTGTGGCCAACAGTTGACTGGTAATGCATGGAATTTGGATCTGATTTCAATGCTGCCTCAAAGTTTATATTTGCTTTAAGCAATAAAGGTATGGGCAATATATTCACATTCTTTTTTGAAACATATTACTCTCATGTTGTCCATCTCTCATTTAATGTTGCACTTATTGCTGCTAGACAGATATAGGCCTGTTTTGTACTTTGAGTATTTCATAATTTTCTGGTGCTGCTATCTGAGTTTTCTCCAAATTAATATCCTATAGATGTCCTTAGGCTCAAAGCCTGCTAGTCATTCAGATAGCAGGGTACTAGGTTTGGTAAAGATGGTTCAGCTTTTATTGGTAAAGATTACTGGCATCTACAAATATATCCATTTTTTATATATTCTAATATACTGTATATGTTACCACCACTAGCATCCATGAAGATACGTAGAATGAAAAGTAATGGCTCCAATAATTATAAATCACCAATAGATGACAGGACTGGAATTCTAGAAGCTTTGATGTCTTCTTGGATGTCAGTGGTAAGTTGCTATGAGAAAAAGTTATTGAATTGCTATTGTTAATGAAATTGAAGCCTACAGTGAACATTCCTTAATTTGCTTTAAGCAACATGCATTGGTTGCATTTTTTACTGCAAGAGGAGTCAAAAGGTTGGTTATAGTAATAACTGTATTGATCTGAGTACTGTGCATTGCTGGGCCAAAAAATTGAAAAGTTGGTGAATGGGAAGAAATGAATTATGTGATCAAGAATGAATGAAAGATCTGTGACAGCAAATTTCACATCAGTAAGCGGATGAATTGATTAAGGACAATCACTGAGAGGGAAATTGCTGTCAAGGTTGGCATTTCACAGAAATATATGGGTCATATTATTGACTTTCTTCAAAATCTGAAGCTTTGTGCAAGATAGGGTCCTTACATGTTAAGGGAAGAAATAAAAGTTTCAAAAGTTCAACTTTGCCAGCAGTTGTTGCCATGCTACAAAAATGAAGGTAAGGAATTTCTTTACAGCATTGTGACAGTCAATGAAACACGGGTTCATCATTATGCCCAACAAAGTGTCAGCCCATGAAATATTACAAAGCTTCGCCTGCGGGAGGGAGGGGGGAAATGTTAAAAAAACAGGTTTCAGCAGAAAAATTCATGGTTATATTTTGGGGAATACTGGCACCACTGATGACTCAGAACACTACATTGCAACTTCAAAAAAACAATTAAATGGAGTTCCAAAAAAAGGGGGAAATTTTGCTGCTATATGACAATGTTAAGCCTCATGGCCAACCAAAAGGTATTTGCAAAATTGTATCTCACCATTTTACCCCATCCAACATCAGATTTGGTGGCATGTGAGTTCCACCTTTTCCCTACATTAATGAAATATCTTTACAGGCAACTCGTATTAAACTCAAATTAAGAGTTGAAAGGATTGTCAGATCCTGATTGAAGAGACAAACTTAAATTAACTTTATGGAGGTAGAGGTATTACTTTTCATTTACCCCTCATAAATATTTTTTTCTGCTTTAGCAAACTTAATAAATATTTGAAGACTTGATAATGCAACCAACTAAAGGGTGCTTCCCATTATTATTCCATTTTTAAAATAAAATATGGAAATCATTTTGCTTTCAGAGGTAGTAATTCTAGAATGGGGTGTCAAACTCATGGCCCGTGGGCCAGATGTGTCACATGCTGGCCGCGCCCACTCCTGATTTAGCAAAGGGGGAATAAGTTGCAATACATCACATGACGACGACGTGACGACGTGAGTTTGACACCCCTGTTCTAGAACTTTAACTGATTTTCTTTCTGAACAAACACATTTGATTACATTCAAATATGTGGATGGGAGGATTTACATATAATGCTAAACCATGATAAAGCATGTTCAAAGATGACTGCATGCTGTTTCTCAAACTACCTCCATCATGGTAACATTTATGAAATGGAAAGTTTCACTTTGGTTTTAGATAGAGGAATCACACAGGAGTAATCTTAACTATGCCTTCTTATTGAGACTTCGCAAACTATTGTTTTAGCTGGTTTCTATAAATTATTGCTAAGATGAAGCAATGCTACTGTGTTTCGATAAAACAGCAAGACGTGGCTAATCAAAATGGAAATAAAATCTTCTAAGCACCTCACAGTTGTGAGATAGAAAAATGGGAACAAGAAACATGTAAACCAATTTGCCTTGGGCTATCATTATGATATAGACTCCAGGCTGACCCATTTCAGAACACACATCACTGGAACTGTTGAACATGACTGCACACAGAAAGCTATTCACATGTTTATTTTTTAGCAGATAAAACATGTATTGAAATAATGGGGGGGGGGAACCACCACCAAATCTGAAAAGCAAGTTTTAGTGTTTTGCTGTCCTTTTGGGGATGTGAGAATTCTGAACATAGCATTAACATGGTGTTATGATGTTAGTGAGATAAAAATTGTTTTGTTCTTAATTAAACTACTAGGTTAATGCTAATCATGAACATCTGTTTATTTTGCTTTTGTTTTTATTAATTATGTTGAGGAATATATTACCAATTGCAAAGAAATGTACCTTAAGATGACTTTGAAAATTGCTTAACTAGCCAAAAACAGATCTTTAAATCTTTGCTTCAGTAAGGTTCATTTGACTTTGGTGATCTCCTTTCCACAGGTTTATAAATAATGCAGCAATTGGGCCAATTGTTTTCTTTAAAATGTGACAGATGTATAGCACTTATTTACAGCATGTCTAATTGTTTTTAGAAAAAGCAAGAACCTTGTAAGGTAAGTTCCTATTGTTTTTTTTTTTTAAGGTGGAATTCTAAGGTTGCCTTAATATGATTTGTAAATCTATCCATAGTGGGACAATATATTCTTCTATTTTCTCCAGGCACATTAGAAATCCAACTATAGGAAATATGGAGCAAATGCTTTCACTATACATAGATCATGAGACAGGGAAAGAAAACATTATTGAATAATGTAGTGCTTAAGAATGAGGGCTCTGAAAATTTATGAGCACATTTGTCAATGCATTTGAGTTACAAAATTTGACACCATATCCCACAGCCCCTTTCCCCTCCCCCCACAGATTCAGTGTCTTGCCTTCTACAAACTCCCTTTCTGTGAGGTTCCTGGAGAACATATTTCATAAAACAAGGGAAATCTATAAATGCATGACAAATAGTCTTAAGTAAACCAAATCAATTTTATTTTTTGTTGAGTCCTATGAACTTTGGAGAGTTGTAGCTCTGGCCTGCTATTAGCCCCCAAAAGATTCTGGACACTTGGCGTATCTGGAGAAGATAGTATTTTAAGAATAGAAAATATTTCCCATTTGTGTTTTAGTCAAGCTGATTCAAATTTTCCTTTGGACAATGTTAATTAAAAATATCTAAATTTTTCATAAATTCTAGAATTCTCTCTTGCAAACAGGCATGAAAGCAATTGCTATTGATTCTATTACTGAAGATAGCATGTAGATCATGGATCTCAAATACTAATAACTTGCACTTTATTAATTGAACATTGGTGGCTCCCTAGTGTACACAAGAAAGAGTGGGGCAGCTATGTAATGCCCAATCATAATGCCTTGGTCCTCAATGGAGAATGAGATCTTTGGTGGCATAGTGTAGGCAGGTGATGCTTATTGGTGTTGCTTGTCTTTGCTCTAAGAACTAAGTAGAGCTGCTTCAGCTGCCATTTCTGCTTATTGCCCTGTATAGCCATCTCTGCTGAAAAATATTTATTAAAATATGTGTACATTTAAATGCTGTTTACTATTAGCCTGTCTTCAAAGGTACAGTATATGAGCAAGGCATATACTGTTGAGCCAGGAAACCAAGAAGCATCCTTAATGTATTCTAAGTGGCCATGATCTATCTGAAAAGACTTTTAATCCTGATGCCAGTGGGGAAGAGTAAATCCTTTCTACAGAGAGAAAAAATGAAAGAGAGATGTTTGTTTTCTATACTATATATCTTTCTTTTTTTGTCCTGCAATGGCTTCTGGTCAAATAAACACTGTAAGTTTTAAAGCAACACAAAAGACAAAAATCAAATGAATGTTCACACTCCACATAACAAATCTTCCTTGAAAACTGACCGAGCACTTTAGCTGCTTGTTTGTTTCCTGGCTTCTCTCTCTCCTCTCTGGAACAGATTAACATGGCCACTCCTCTGGTATGAAATCATTAAATAAGTGTTATATTAGATTCTTTAATCTTTCTTTTTTTTAATGATCCACTTATAGCAATTGTTTCCCAATGGCAACTCTTCAGTTTATACTAAGTATCCCCTTGGAAGCTGAGTGTTGTGTCATGCTCCTATTGTGGCATCCACTTGTGTAGGGATGGAAAGGGAAGATACACTTGGGAGTCTTTATTCATTTACAAAAAATAATCAGCTCTGAATTATGCTGTTTGGAAAAACATTGGCCGATTTCCTCCATTATTCTCATTCATTTTCTCTGTTGACTTGTTTCAATCACAATGAATATGTTCCCAGTTGTGCATGAGATGACCATTCTGAATGAGGGACTTGAGAGAATCTGCAGTTAGCAACTTTCAAGGGTTTGCATTTCTTCCTTCTTGCATTGCCTTTCTATGGAATCTTCAGCTCAGACATGTTTCTGTAGTACCGCAAATACACATCTGGAACTCAGGCAGTGGGGAGAGAGATAGCTGCCAGGAAGGACAGGTGAGGAACAGCATAAAAAACCCTCTACCAGCTGTATCATGACTGGAATTCATGCCTTCCTTTAAAGATAAAAGTTTCCCCTGTCCAGTTGTGTCCAAATTTAGGGGCAGTGCTCGTCTCCATTTCCTAGCTGAGGGAGCCAGCATCGTCCAAAGATGTTTCCATGGTCATATGGCTGGCATGACTATATGCTGAGGTGCACAGAACGTAGTAACCTCTCCTGCTGAAACAGTACTTATTTATCTACTCACATTTGCATGCTTTCGAACTGCGAGGTTGGCAAGAGCTGGAGCAAGTAATGGGAGCTCACCCTGTCATGCAGTGCCAGGGTCTTGAACCTGGGCTGTCAGCTTTCCAGCTGACAAGCTCAGTGTCTTTAACTGCTTACTACCTTGCATTTGTTTGGCAAAACAAGAGACCTAGACTTTCAGAAAAGAGAAATGTTTTGTATGGATGTTTTGCAGAAGATCTTGGATCAAATCCTTGGCTTCATAAAGAAAATTCAGGAATATCCGATATCTTTAATAAGCAACCTGCTATACTTCCCTATATAGGAAGAAGGGAACGGACTGGAGGATTAAGGCTTAAGTCTTCCTTTCAAGGCACAATCTCATGAATGCCCACCTTAAATGGCATTCAGCATTAGGAAAAATAATTTCTCATTTCAGGTGCATTTGTGACTGAGTGGGAAGGACTGTATTTCTGCTTTCCAATTGTGTTTTGATAATAATCAACCTCAATGCTATCGCCTACCATTTATTTTTTGAAAACAAACATACCACATGATTACTAAATGACATTGCTAATGACATGTGAGGTAGACTCTAAGCTTCTAGAGAGCCATTACCAACCAATATAGAATAAGCAATAGCATTTAGACTTATATACCGCTTCACAGTGCTTTACAGCTCTCTCTAAGCGGTTTACAAAGTCAGCATATATTGCCCCCAATATATCCTCATTTTACCCACCTCGGAAGGATAGAAGGCTGAGTCAACCTTGAGCCTGGTGAGATTTGAACTGCCAAATTGCAGGCAGCAGAAGTAGCCTGCAGTACTGCACTCTAACCACTGCACCACCAAGGCTCAGTCAAACCTGCTTAGCTTCTGAAATCAGTCATGGCTGGCTTGATGAAATCACCTACCAGAGTGCAGGAGGAATAAGAGGAACCTATTATTTTTAGTCTTTATGGTCTATTGATGGAAAGGATGTCAGAACCTCTTTAGTGCTCTTAAATTCAGCTTTTTGAATTTTTGTAATCACTTTCATGCTATTTTTATGATTTAGGTAACTTAATTTTGTTTCTAGCATTGATTTCTGTACATTATTTTATTCGCTATGAGCAGTCTTGAACATTCTTAAAAGATGGAAGACCAGGATATACTGTAAATCTGAAGGAAGAGAGAAGGAAAAGAAATAGATGGAACAGTGATGTGGCTTTGAGTCTATTCCTTTTGTTTCTTTGGCTGACTTATATAACGTGTTGTGCTTTTGTCTTAACATGAGGCGTAAATCACACCATTATGGCTTGTTAAAGAAATTAATTACAATTGAATGCAGCCCATATCACCTTTTCTTTTACAATATAAGATTGTATGCCATTTACAACCTTTGAAACTTCCGCTTGAATTCTCAAATAATTTTTTTCAAGTATGAATACAGAGTGCAAAACTTTGTACTTGAAAAACATTTCTTTAGACATTAAACATCCTGATGACATTCCAAAGGCAGAAAGATGAAGGAGTACTGTAGATGTTAAACAGAAATCTATTTCAATGACAAATGCAATTATGGTAGAAGATGTAAAACAAATTGCTCTCAGGACTGGATAAAGGATTTAGAACCTGAGATTGTCCTTCATGTTTCCACTATATTACAACATTCCTGAATGACATGACACAAAGTGACACTTACTTTGCTAAATACACAACTCCTTAGGGCTAGGATGAAAGCTTTGTCTTTCTGAGAATGCTACTCTATAACATCTGTTTAAAAGTGGGGGAAATGTTAACTAATCTGTTTGCCAACTCACCGGATTTCTTTGACTGCTGCATTTGCTTTGTGAAAATGAATCCATACAAGATGTGATAAAAAGAGGATGCTAACAATGGGATAGGTTTTTTTTTTCCAGATCTATATTTCTTTTCAATCATTTGTCCCAAACATTCTTAATCCAGTTCTGAGTGCTTTGGCAGAATAAAAGACTGATACTATTGTACATTTGCCATTCCTTGTGGATGTTTCTGCACTAGAAAAAAAAAAAAGTAACCATTTCTGGCAATGATCATTTCAGAAACGATACATTAAACAAAATTTTAGGCAAGCCGATATATTTCCTCAAAGTCCTAGATCCAGTTTTTATGACTGCTCTTATCCATTGTTAATGCTGCTGTAAGTAGACAGAAGAATGTGAATGCATGCTGCGAACCCATTTTCCTGTAAAAGGGAGAACATTCATCAGAATCACAGAACTGGAGCAGGCTAAAGGTAGTCCCTTAACTCCTTAAATCATTGATTTAGAAAATGATGAAAAAGACTTGGCTGGCGTCATCTTGCAGCACCAAAGTTGTAATTTGCCTGTTCATTTTCTTAACTTCTAGTCCTGGAGCGTGTCAAATTTTTCAACTTTCATTTTCCAAACATTAGGGGTGCTCAAAAGGTGTGACATGCCTTGGGGATTGTAAAGATATTTTGGTTACTTTAATATAATTAAATGTGCTTGATAAATAACTACATAAATATCGTAACCTTTTAACATTTGACAGACATTAACATTTGAAACATTTGACTTGTTTCATTTGACAGACCCACATATTTTTAACCTATAATGCACTCCACTTCTAATGTGCTCTTTAAAAAAAAAAAAGAGCCTTGAATTATTTATATTTTCATTAATTCGGTTAGACCTATTAAATATTTTTCCATCCATTCCTAGATGGGAATGACATTTTGAGTGAATCTTATTTGTTTTCCAAACTCTGCAGATTCCTAGTTAACAGAATCCATTATCAATATGCCCCTCATATATTCCTCAGACTCATACTCTTATATTGCTAAAGATTTCATGAAAACTCAAATATACCAGATAACAACCAAGTCTTCTTCTTGTATAGAAATTTTTATCTGCTTTAAGCTGTGTCTCCTTGCTGCCACAGATTTGCTTTAGGAATCCCTTGGTGAAGTTGTGGGTGCTCCATCCCTGAGACTTTTAAGAACAGATTGGACAAACATTTGTCTGGAATGGTATAGGCGCTCCTTCTTGAGCAGGGGGTTGGACTAGAAGACCTCTGAGGTCCCTTCCAACTCTTATTATTTGTATTCTGAGGCTTTATGATATTCAATGTCCTGCCAGTAATCTTTACTCAGAAACAAACATTTATTCACCTGAACAATTCTCATTCTCTCTCTCTCTCTCTCTCTCTCCTCTCCTCTCCTCTCCTCTCCTCTCCTCTCCTCTCCTCTCCTCTCCTCTCCCTCCCTCCCTCCCCCCTCTCTTTCTCTCTCTCTTTCTCTCTCCCATCCTCCAATTTCGTGTAATAATTCCATTTAGCTTTTATAGCAAGAACTGACAGGAACCTGACCAGGACCTTGAAATGTTTCACCTATCTCTTGAGAGCCTCCTTCTCAGATCTAATATGTTTATAGTGTCCCTGTGGGTGTCATCTGTACTCACATGAATGAGCAATCAGGAGTCTTGATAAATCTTGGGAATCTGCCCATCATTGTCTGAAATTCTACACTAGGGAGATTGACCTCCAATGAAACCAATAGTCTTATGGCAAGTTAATAATAATAATAATTTAAAAAAAAAAACCTTGCATGAGTATTGTATAATTATTCATGGTTCCCAATCTCACCCCAGGCACAGTCATATAATACCTCTATACATTCCCAAAATAAAATATTCTATGCTGATTGTAAATATAATGTTTGGGATGAATTTACACAGTGGCTGTTCTGATATCTTAATAAAATATTCTATTTGTATGGTTCTTTTTTTCTCTTTCTAAATGCACATCCCTTTGTTCTTGCATTTTATTGTTCTAGCTTTCTATTTAGACTGCAAAGTAGTTGGGAGTCAGGAGATCTATAAATCTAATTAATATAAGTTTTCATTATCATACCAACTTCTCTCCAGAAAGTGTATGTGATGAAGGAGCACACAAAAAAGGGGCAGAAGATTTCTATGAAAAATCTGCCTAGAATTCTGTTGTAAATTACCTTTGGCATTTCTCTATAAAATAAGAGCTGGACCATTTTTTAAAAAAAAACTTTATACTCAAAGGCTGTTAGATCTATAGAGAATATACAGAACTCCAGAGTGACACTAGCATGTCTATCTATTGTCCAACTTCTTCATTGTTTTGAATGCAGCTTATAAAATAGTATTCACCATAATTTTAGAAAGTAAATCCTAAAAGTAAATCATGAATAATAAAGAATTAGGCAACAGAGATCCATTGTGAGATTGTATTGGTTCATAATGTAGGGCTATTGAATACTCATGTTAACAGCTCTTTGGATACAGGAAATTAGCACATCAAGAAAAATATTAGATTACTGTCATTTGTGGAAAAAAGTTGAACACTAAGTGCTAAGTTGCTGTAAGAATGTATTAACAAAAGCTCAGACAAAAAGTGATCTATATTTATGTAGGTGTGATGTATTTCATTCCTATCTTAAATATTACTTATTTATTTGCTTTGATTAATTTTCAGCTAAAGGGAAACCAACATGGAAACATAACATTTTCCATGTATTCTGTATTATTTTACTTTTTCTTCCCTGTAGATTTGATTTTGGGTGGTATATTATATATTTATTTGATTTGAAGTCAGTCTAAGACAGTGACGGCTAACTTTTTCGGCATCAAGTGCTGAAACTGGAGTGCGCGCATGCGCTGGAGCTCCAGAACCCGGAAGAGAGCAGCTGGCTGGCATGCATGCGCGCTGCACCAGCTGGCCAGCACGCATGTGTGCGACGGAACCCAGAAGAGCAGCTGACAACAGCACGCGTGCCCACAGAGAGGGCTCTGCGTGCCACCTCTGGCACGCGTGCCATAGGTTCGCCATCACGGGTCTAAGATAATGTAAAAAAGTATGACTCCTTCTTTGCTTTATACTGTGATTTTAAAGGAAACACCTGAAAATGCAGTTCAGTTTTCATGAAAGTGAATGAGAGAATAACCATTTGTCCTGGGATGAAAAGTAATTAAACAGTAATTGAAGTTGCTATTATCAGCAGCCAGCTTTTTTCTTGGAAAGATAAATGGTTGTGTTGTCACACTTTTAGTTAGTATCCTAGTTAACATTCCATTTCAGTTTTTTTCCAGATAGAGTGAACTTCATGCAGAAAATTTAGGATTACTATTAAAACAGGGTGTCTACAGTCCCATCCCCATTTCCTGTTTATGCTGCTAAAATTCAACAACAAAAACCATTAGATTTTGGCAGTGTAATTTTCTGTTTCCCCTCCCCCAAAGGTTGAAACTACTGTTTCACTATTTATTTTATTATGGTTCTTATCAAGTGGCTCCTTTTAAAATAGCTGCTTCAGGCACCAAATTAGTTTCTCAGACAGTAGACTGAGGATTCATCATTTTAACATAGGAATGTTTTGGTTGGCTTGTTAAATCTATTGGCAATGGCCAACCCTGTTAGCAAAATCTTTTGTTGGAAAAAAAAAATCTACTGAAGTAACTGCAATTTGCAATGAATGATTTCATTAGATTGCTCTGTCAACAAGTCTTTTTTTCTGACCCTGCCATTATCCCAGTTGATTCCATCAGTACTGGGTGAAATACGATGGTAAGATAACCTTATAATTTATCAGCTCAGTTATGTTAGGTCTTCAAGGTATGCCACACTAGGAAACCAGAGTTATGAATGCTAATACTTTTATTGCAAGGTTACAGTTACAGACTCTTACACATCTGAACATGCTTCCCTCACCCCTTCCCTTCATCTTCTAGAGAACTAGGGGGTGGGGTCAAGGTTGAAATATTTTCTCAAATTACATTTCTGCCCTGGATTCAGATTTCTTTTATTGGATTGTTGTTTGCTTCTGACCTTTCCTCTTGTTCCTCAAGATTATTCTCACTACCAGGGGTGAAATTCAAAATTTTTCCCTACCGGTTCTGTGGGCGTGGATTGGTGGGCGTGGCAAGGGAAGAATACTGCAAAATCCCCATTCCCTCCCCACTCCAGGGGAAGGATACTGCAAAATCCCCATTCCCTCCCCACTCCAGGGGAAGGATATTGCAAAATCCCCATTCCCTCCCCACTCCTGGGGGAAGGATATTGCAAAATCTCCATTCCCACCCCACTCCAGGGGAATGATACTGCAAAATCCCCATTCCCACCCCACTCTGGAGCCAGCCAGAGGTGGTATTTGCCGGTTTTCCGAACTACTCAAAATTTCCGCTACCGGTTGTCCAGAACCTGTCAGAACCTGCTGAATTTCACCCCTGCTCACTACCCATTATAAGTTACCATGACTTCTACATATAATACATATAAATTAAATTTCATATTTTGATAGCAAAATTAGATCTAGACTAAAGCTATGCTACCAATCCATGCTGTAAGAATATCTGCAGGAAGACAAAAAGGCATATTCTGTTGTGATTTCAGCCTTCTTTTTCTCCCTGCTTTTGTCCTGTGTAAACCCACAAAGAGATACAGCTGTTGGTTTTAAATTAACCATAATGCCTAGTTATAGCTAAAATTTCATGAATTCTGATTACTTTAAACAATCAAGACAATGATACATGGTCCTGGCTGATTGTTTTCCTGATTTTGACATAATCCTGGCTAGTGAAAAGTAGAAGGAAATGTTCTGATCCCCTCACATTATCCACAACACAAGTAGGTGGAAGAATGCAAACCAAAAGTTCATTCATGCATTATTATAAAAGTAGGGATTCTCGCATTCCTCATTCCAACTATATATCTACCAGTATATGGCACCAATGTGATGAAATGACAAATTAGAGTTGTTTGTATGTGTTATATGTTGTATCAGATATAAGAAGAGTCAAATGTTTCTTTGCCAAAGCTTGGAAGGCAGCTTTGACATCATAGGTCCTTTAAACAAGGTTTTCATTTCACTATAAATGAAATCAGGTTGCTTCATTTAAACAACAACCATTCATGTAATATTATTTGGCACAATAACCTCGGAGCTCTTTTATATCTGCTAGGACATTGATTACACCTAATCTTGTGTGAGAAGTAGCGTTTGGATTTAGTGGGTAGCGTTTGTAAACGCTGGAACCCGAAGGCAACAAAGAGAACTGGATTAAGTATGTCTTCACAGTAGTTTGGACAACACTTCCCCCTAGATGATGGGCTATGAGCAGATTCATATTGATTGCAATGCTTCTGACACCTGCTCAAAGCTCCCTCTTCTGTTTCCATGGTAACCAAGAGCAGGAATACTTGTCCACATACTTTAGGAACCTCATTAAATCAGGCAGCAGGACAGCAGCTGTGTTCTCAATGTGTTACATTGACAGTCATGGACTAATTTTATGACGCTCAGGTGATTTTTGGCCTTCTCTCTAGTCTAAACTGTTGAAAATGTGGAGATAGCGGGACAGATGGCAAAATAAATAAATATTGCCAATATGTTTTAACACATACACATCTTCTGGAAAACGAGAAAGCCAACTAAAGTAATGCTGATCTGCCTCAGGTAATTTTGATGCCAAGCATAAATAGCCATTATTGGGGCGGGTAGTTGTATTCAAATAGTGTTTTTGAAATAAGTGGTCAGCTTTGAAAGCAAATATTTTTCATACAAAATATAAAATCTCGCAGCAAAGGCTGGCCTCTTTTCCCAAATGTTTTACAATACAATATCAAGAGTGATGGTTTGAAACTCTGTCTCTGTCTTTTGCTAAATATTTTCCAAATACGCTAACCAGAAAAACAGTTATAATGTCAGCAGTACCGGTATCTTCTCCACAATTACCTCCCTGCTGAGTGAAAAGTCACTCCTTCAGGCTCTATTTAATACAGACTCCTATTTCCTCTATCTACAGGTGTTTTGTGACGTGTGTGTGTGTGTGTGTGTGTGTGTGTGTGTGTGTGTGTGTGTGAGTGAGAATATCTGGCAAGCAGGGTAAGACACACTGCAGAATTCCTTTCCCTCCCATCATTTTGTAACTGAAAATCACTTTCTCCTTTTAATCAGAGTGGAGGAAATATGGCTCCCCCCACCCCCAATCATCTGTATAAACCTCCAGCTTGTTTTGACCTGGAAAACTACCCATCAACCAACCAGAAAAGGGTTAAACCAAAATTGTGGATAAAATTGGATTGGAAGTTGGATTTGACATTTGAAGAATGTATAGGAAAATACAGAGCTATCAATAATGCTTGAACTTCATTGTTGTGGCAAACTTACAATTGGAAGTTTGGTAAGTCCTCCATCAAAACAGGTAGGGTTTGATGTGATACAACAATTCTGTATAGAAATGCTATTGTCCTCAAAGTAGAAACGTACATAGAATGGTGATATCTTGTTTTCTCCATTGAAAAACTTTTCTTTAAGGACGAACTTTCTGTTGTCTTAAACCTACATAGGTTTAAGTCCTGCATTATATAGATGATTGTTTCTGATGTATACTTGAAGAGAACTGTGTGTTCTTTTTGAATGTCCAACAGGTGGCAGCATTTAGCCAACCTTGACTGATCATGCTAAAGCTAAGCAGGGTCAGATCTGTTAATTATTTGGATGGGAGACTATCTGAAAATACCAAGGCTGAAGGCTGGACTAGGAACTTAAAAACCCTTCTAGCAGCAAATAGTGACAAAGCACTTTCATATTGTTGTTAAGAAAACTATCTGGACAAGTCCATGAAATCTCTATGAATTACATGCTACTCATATTTTTTTTTAACTTTTTTGCTACTTTTTAAAATATTGCTCTAACCTAGGCTCTAACTAAGGATAAAATAACATAAATTCTTGAAGAAGCTCGTTGACAAATATAGAGCAAACTGGCTTCATATTTCAATTCCTCATTACAGTGTGATGTGTTTTATTTAAGACAGAACCATTACTTTTCATCTTTTATCTATGAATATATGTACGTGTTTGTGTGTATGAGTCCTGTCCTATTTTTGGTGAAGCATTTTCTCCTTTTTTGCAATTGCTATCTTCATCCTACAAGCTACTTATAATTGATTCTACCACTTCCATTTCAAAGAGGGTGGAAATTAAAGATAGAACTCTGTTTTCCCAAACAATGGCTACTCGAAAGTAATAGGTATCTTCTAGCAGAGTCCTCAACTTCTATTCTGGAGAGATCTTTTGAAATTAACTGAAGGATCACATATGCCTCTAAGCCTGTAAGTTGCCCATCCCCCATACTAGAGGAAGGAAAGGGAGGCAAGGAACATAGAAACCTGAGACGTATAGGCTCATTTCAATAGAATAGCAATAGCAATAGAACTTAGATTATATATTGCTTCACAATGTTTTACAGCTCTTTCTAAGCAGGTTACAGAGTTAGCCTATTGCTCCCAACAACCTGGCTCCTCATTTTACTGACCTCGGAAGGATGGAAGGTTGGATCAACTTTGAGCCTGGTGAGAATCAAACTGCTGGCAGTCAGCAGAAGTAGCCTGCAATACTGCATTTTAACCATTGTGCCACAATGGCTCCTGGTGAAGATAGAAGATAGACAGAGACCTTGCATGAACTACTAAATGGCTTCCTGATTTAGACATCATTAGTATGTGTCTCTTGCTTTTGTGGTGGGAATAATAATAATTTGTTAAATTTATATGCTGCCCAAATCCTATTGGACAGATTATCTGGATCATTTTTAGTCAGGATTCAGATCTGGGTATGGTACTGATCATAGCCAGATGACCATGATGGTATCCTTCAGGATCAACCCAGAAGACTGGGGGTTGGTGGCCCAGTGTTTTGCTGGTTTGCCTCCTTTCTTCAGGGTGGATTACAATCAGTGGTGATTGGTGAGGGAAAAAATCCCACCCTCAGCCACTACAATGTGGGGTATCACAAGGTTCAGTGCTCTCTCCTCTTCTATTTATCTACATGAGGCCACTTAGTGAGCTCATCTGTCACTA
Source organism: Thermophis baileyi (assembly GCA_003457575.1). Lineage (NCBI taxonomy): Eukaryota > Metazoa > Chordata > Lepidosauria > Squamata > Dipsadidae > Thermophis > Thermophis baileyi. The sequence goes on along the minus strand of QLTV01003280.1, from coordinate 915,110 downwards.
CGGGGTGGGGTTTCATCAGCATGCTGATGATACCCAACTATACATCTTTGCCCCTGGTGAATTAAGCAATGCTGTCTATTTGTTATTCTGGTGTCTGGAGTGTGAGGGTCTGAACAGGGGACAATAGGCTTCAGATGATCCCTGGCAAGACTGAGTGGCTTTGAGTTTGGAGGCCTACTGGTACTAGAACGATGCCTCATTTGCTAGATGGAATGGTCTGGTGTAATGGAACATGATAATGACCTTGGGGGAAAAGGGAAAGAGATGCAGCCTGGAAACAATCAGATAAGAGAGGCAGAGTCCCCATGGCTTAATGTTCAGAGAAAAGAAAGGACCCACCCCAATGGATCATGCAGTTAAAAGTGGTGGTGGAAAGTTTTGTAGATTCAGATTTGCAAGATTGATGTCAATCCTCCTGGGTAAACCAGACGGTACACACAACTAGATGAGCTAAATCTATCTTATTGTAAGGCTACATTAAGAGAAACTTGCAATGTTGGTCCATCCCATTATAGTTAGCAGAGAGGAATGTTGTGGGTACCATCCACCAGGGACCTATTTTTGATGGGTCCCAATAAGTGGGCCTTCTTGTCATGGTGCCTATCCTAAGGAACATTCCCCCACCACCAGCAGCGATTACCTCCATGTCTGTTATTATTCCAGAAATGTCCTAAAACCAGTTATGTCACAAAGTTTGGGGGTCTCAGGGAACCAGTTACATTCTTAGATAGTTCCATTGTTCTGTCCTTACTACACGTTAGTCTGTGTGCAGCTCGACATGCAGCTAAACCCACCTATCCTCCAATAAAACAGACCGTGTACGTAGATCTGGATGCTTTATTGAAAGAAGAGGATATGGTGAAACTGGGGAAAATAGGAATACATACAATGAGAACCAAATACAAGATAGGCAGTATTGAGTCACTGCTGAACATGACAATTAATAAATACAAGTAATCTAAATCTCACCAGCGATGCTCTGTGTGTGGGATGTGGGTTTGTCCTTGGATGAACATGTGCCACAGATTAGGTTGAATTCTTCTTTGTGCTTCTGCCTCCTCCAAATGCTAAAGGAAATGGAGTCTGGCTTCCCAGCATGCACTTGTTTTGAGAGTGTGGGTTGATGGGTAAAGGGTTGGGTCAGCTTCAAAACAATATAATTGGTATTTGTCCCTCTGGCCACTAGATGGGGATAGAGAGCAACAACAGTGTATAAAGATTATACGTTGGGGCATGACATCCATTATACATGATCTTTTAGTCTCTTTCCATGTGGTTTGTAGATTTATACTGATTTTTATACTGTCTTTTCATTTTTTAAAAAAATATATTTTAAAATGTGTGTTTGTGTATTCATTTTTTAATAGATTGTTTTATTGTTGTATACTGCCCAGAGTTTCTACTGTGAGTGGGTGGCCATATCAATGTGATAAATCAATAAAGCCCAGCAAACTGATTACTATGTAGGGTTGATAAACATTATAAAACAAGAAGAATCTAGTATTTTCATAAATATGAGTTGGATTGTTTATCATATAGGTTCATCAATTGTTTCATAACAACTGATGAACCTATATGATACACTATCCAACTCATATTTATTATTTGCTCAGCACTGAAATCTGTAACCACTGGTGAAGAACAACCATGTGGAAATCTCATTTCAGTTGGAGAACCTCAAATGTTAAATTACTAGGTGCAAAAAACCTAGATCCACACATGAAGGTTCAAATTAACCGATTCATTACTAAAAGCTTATGCACATTCTCCACTATTGGTCAGCACTTAGTAAGATACGGGCCAGCCGCAATATTGGGGGGTGGGGGAGGGTTGGACTTAGTTCATTTGTGACTATATAACAATTCTAAACTGATGCCTCTTTTAACTCCTCCTTTCTCTGCAAGTCCTTCTCCTAGAATTACTGATGAATTGTCCAGCAGATTGTGATGAAGCTTTGTAAAGCACTTGGATAGCTCTTATTTACAGGTACTGTTTTTACTTACAGTTGCCTGAATTAAGGAAAATATCTGTGTTTCCCACACTATTTGTTTTAACGGTTAAGAACTGACAGCAATATTAAATATTAATTTCTTAAATAATTGACTTACTTTAGAGGTATTTGCAATATAGCTAAATATTTATATTGCATTATAAAGTGAAATAATTCCTAAAAGCTGTTTGAAATGAACACAGTTCTTTAGTGAAACCAATTAAACATAAGGTAATTGTCTTATTTCATATCTCAGCTTTAAGGTGGCATTTAAATTGAAATGAATTTCTGTTTTAGTGAAACATCTTTAGCATTTATGAAGAAAGTTTAATCCAAATACATTTTTAGTAATGTGTGTGTGTGTGTGTGTGTGTGTGTGTGTGTAGGTATAGGTATAGGTATAGGTATAGGTATATAATAGATGCTAAATTAGTATCTCTTCTTTATTGGCCTCTTAAAAGATGGTTCCTTATAGAAAATAATTGTATTTTCCTTGCAAGATGTAAATTCTCTTTTATTCCTGAACTGAGTTAATCTAACATCTCCAGTTCACATTTGCTTAGTCCTTTCAGCTTTAATAGCTTCTCAAGGCATTTGATTATTTCATCATCTCTGAGTCAGAAAAAGGAGATAGAAGATACCCAACATATCTCAGGTACACTCTGTTGGGAAACCTGATTAATTCATTTTTGTTGTATCCTATATGATATCAGAAGACAAGTTTACTGTTAGCCATTAGTGCACACAAAACTAATTCAACCTTAAGATGCAATATTTCCAGACATGTATATTCTATCTTTTTATATGTAATAATATTATTAAAGTTTACAAATCAAAGTTAAAAGACTAATACAAACTAAGAAACATATAAAAATAAAGAAAAAGCACAAAGAGAGAAAAAATAAGAAATAAGAAAATATATATTCCTTTGATTATTATTACAGCGTCGTAAAAAGGGAGATTTTTATTTTTAAAAAATATTTTTCAAAAGCTTGATTTTTAATCCTGTCAAGTTCCCCTCCCCCTCATCATCCCATTCCATTTTGTAATGCAACCAATCAGGAAAATGCTTGGTTGGAGGGCTGGCCTAGCTGCTCTCTCAGAACATTATAATTTACAAGTGCAGGAGTAATGTTGTTTCATACAGATGATTGCTCCAAACTGAAAAAACTTCCCAAGAGTAGCATAACTAAGAACCAAGAAGCTAAGCAAGCTGAAGGAAGAATGGAGTGTTAGAAGAAAATCATGGTTTGTTCTGAGCTGGGACAAGAAAAAGAATGCAGAACATAGGCAGTTGCTTGAAGCAGGGGGGAGGTTTATTTCGGAGAGCAGAAATACAGGCAGAGTATCAGGTCAGCAAACTGAGGTGGCCATACCTGATGTCAGTTTCCTGGGTAGTTTCTTTAATAAGAAAATCCCTCTATTGTTCCTTGAAAGCGTGCAAACAGAGCCCTCCCTCTAGGAATTTGAGTGCAATTAGCTGGCAAGCCAAAAGGGGGCATCTTTGTGATTAGGCATCCTGCTGAGCTTGTGGTCTTTGTATTACAAATCAGGGTGATGGCCTAGGGAAGTTGCAGAACCTTTTGTTTGTTAATAAGGAAATCTCTGGTGAAAAGGAAAGTCTTCAAATCCTGAAGAGATTCCCTTTATTTGAGAAGGCTGATGATGTTTAATGTGTCTTGCTAATTTCAACCTTGGTGTTAAATCCATCTCTAAATGGAATCTCTAACCTTTTGCCTGGTATTTGGTTGAAAGGTCAAAGAAAGAGAGGTTTGGAGAAAGGTTGAATGGTGTAGTTGATTTGCTAAGAATTCCCACTACTATTTAGTCAGGCTATCTAGGAAGACATATGATTGATGAACAAATGATTGCTACACAAAATACTGGATGCCACCAAGGTGGTTTGAGCCTTTCTGCACCTCTTTCTTCAATAGTACAACCCACATAGAGTTGGTTATTTACACCCACTTTTTTTAAAAGAAATGAGAATAATCAATCCAGGCCCACCACCACCAGGGTTCAGATTCCATTTACTGCTTCCAGACAGTGTTCTGGTGTCTGTGCAGGTGCCAGTATTAACTCAGTTAATAGGGAAAAAGAGAGCAAGGGAAATAGAATAGCACTTAGACTTATATACCACTTCACAGTGCTTTACAGCCCTCTCTAAGTGGTTTACAGAGTCAGCATATTGCCCCCAACAATACGGGTCCTCATTTTACTGACGTCAGAAGGATGGAAGGCTGAGTCAACCTTGAGCCTGGTGAGATTCGAACTGCCAAATTGCAGGCAGCCGGCAGTCAGCAGAAGTAGCCTGCAGTACTGCATTTTAACCACTTCACCACCATGGCTCTAAAACAGTGGAAATCCTCTTCTAAATTTCTAATCATCTTACTCAGTGGCTTCCTAAAAATCAGAGGTAAGCATTCCCCCCCCCCCCAGATAGATATTCTACTTTTCTCCTCATGTTTTTTAGCCTCCAATGGCTGAAGAGATAACACTGATGATTCAGCAACATTGCCAGAAACAGTGGATGTAGCTTAAAATAATAGCCTCTTCTTTTCTTGTTTGGCTTTTTTTAAAGATAATAATGTAAGCATATTATAGGTTGATTGTACATATTTTGTTTCTTTTTTATAATCCCATTTTAAAGAAATCTGAAAAACCAAATTTCTGCATCACGATCTTGGAGAATTTCTACTAAAAAGGACCCAGGAGTTTCATTTATCCCATAAGACATAGATTGCTTACTCTTAATGCAGAGGTAAATAAATAACGAGAAACCTGTTACTCCACTCTTTAATGATTTAACTATTGTGTTACATTAAAGCACATAAAAAGGAAAGGCGGGAGAGCTTTATAAGCAAGAAGGAGGTCCCTTAAGATGTTGTGGACCACATTTATACAGGCTCTAAAATGATATGCAGGGTCATTGCAGTAAGAGAGCAGCTTAATGAAGAGTTTTTTTCATGGTTTTAACATCAATGAGAAAGTTCCATTTTCATTTCAAACCGAGTGAAACTCATCCGCCAAAGATGCCACTCAGAGAACAATATTTCTTGTAGCTTTCAGTGTTGCCTGGAAAAACAAAGCTCACATTGGCAAAAAAATAACCCACCATTTCCTGGAAAGGTCATTTGTAATTTGGTTCGTAAATACCTTTTGTCATTTACAAAAGTTATTTATAAACCCAAATTAATGTCTGAGCACTGGAGATTGCAAGAGAAAAAAAAGATAAAGATGACCAATGCTTTCATTATTAACTGATATTCATACATCAAAATTGGGGACTGGAAATGTGGTTAGCAAAAACAGAATCACCTTTACAAAAACTACAGGTCAAAACTGCTTACAATAGCTTTCCATTATCTCTGTGCTTCTGTTAACGATTCTTTATTGTTTGGGGTGTTAACTCTTATGAAATGTCATGGATTTCTTAGAATGTAATCATGAAACATTAAACATGAGCAAATATGACATAATTTTCTAAGTTAAATGCCTGAAGGTGAAGCTGGATGAATGTAATGGATCAAGAAGGGTAATTATTAGGTAATCTTGATCGCCAAGATTTCACATTTTAGCAGGAGACTGTTAGCAGTTTATGCATCACAACTAATTTCTAGTTTTTGGATTATGAATTTCTAGTTTTTAATAATTTAATTTTTTTGACACCCTTTCTGTTTTGAATATGTTTGTAGAGGTTCTCCTTCAATTTTTCTACCATAAATTGTAGTTGTTTTCTTCTTTTTCCTTCAGTAATATCTATTATTTTTTTTGCTGCAACAATAAATTGGAGGGGATGCAATTGAATAAGCATTAACATGTATGTTTTCTGTAGACTTTGCAAACCTTTTGGTATTACTGAAAGACTATATCCTCTACTGTATATGGTAAACATTTGTTGTTTTTGCTATTTGCTGAAATAACTGTGCTGAACATTATCTTTGCAAGTATCACTGGACAAAAGTCCTTTGATTTCCCTCTTCCAGCATTTAGCAAGCAGAGGCAATATATTCATCTATTTAACTGCTTATAAGAAGAAATAGTGTGTTCAGATGTTGCCAGAGGGACAACCGCTCCTAGCACAGGGGTGAAATTCAGCAGGTTCTGATAGATTCTGGAGAACCAGTAACGGAAATTTTGAGTAGTTCAGAGAACCGGCAAATACCACCTCTGGCTGGCCCCAGAGTGGGGTGGGAATGGAGATTTTGCAGTATCCGTCCCCTGCCATGCCCACCAAGCCACGCCCACAGAACCGGTAGGGAAAAAATTTGAATTTCACCCCTGTTCTAGCAGTACTAAAAACAAGACATTATGCAATTTTTGTCTTTCATTTCTGACAGTGTGTGTGCGTGTGCATCAGGGGTGGGTTCTAACTTACCTCGCTGCCGGTTCGCTTCCTCCCGCGCAGCGTGGCCGTGCCTCGTGGGCGCGTGCACGCGCATGCACAGTGAAAAAAATAAAAAAATTCACAAAAAAACCCCGCCGAAAACAAGATGGCGACGCATGTGCAGTGCTGGAAACTCGGCTTCTGCGCATGCGTAGAAGAAAAAAAAATTCAAAAAAATTAAAAAATAAAATAAAAAAAAAGATGGCGGCGCCCACGGACCGGCACCGACCGAACCGGATCGGTGACATCATTGTGACATCACCAGCGGGTCGCTACCAGTTTGGGAGAACTGGTCCGAACCGGGAGGAACCCACCTCTGGTGTGCATGTGTGTCTGTGTGTGTAGAAAAGAAGTACACGTAGTCCTCGACTTAAAACAGTGACAGTTCAAATTTACAGCAGCATTGAAAAATGTGACTTATGAGCGTTTTTCATAGTTATGACCTTTGCATGATCATGTGATCAAAATTCAGATGCTTGGCAACTAACTCATGTTTATGACTGTTGCTGTGTCCCAAGGTCATGTGATCACCTTTTGCAACCTTCTGACAAGCAAAGTCAGTGGGGAACCTAGGTTCACTTAACAACCGTGTTACTAATTTAACAACTGCAGTGATTCACTTAACAACTGTGGCAAGAAAGGTCGTAAAATGAGGCAAAACTCACTTAACAAATGTCTCCCTTAACAACAGAAAATTTGGGCTCAATTGTGGTCAGAAGTCGAGGATTACCTGTAGTAGGAAACAGGATAATCATCTGGATCTTTTTGCAAAAGTCTATGAAAAACATAATATGACAAATCAATGCAGTATGTTGGTTAAAGTGTCAGACAGGCATCAGGGAGACCCGACCATAAAGCTCCATCGATAACTTTGGGCAAGATTTAAATGAGATAAATATCTAGATGGACAAATGAATCACATAGAAGCATATCTTCTATTCAGTCAGTCACACATGCTTTCTAGAAACTATTAACTCGGTTGGGAAAAGAAAAGGAGTAAGATGTAAGGTCTGAGGAAATAGGATGTAACATTTTTTTAAAATCCCAATGACTAGAAACTTTGATTTGGGGTTTCCCCCCCCCCAGTTATTTAGAATTCTGAGAAAGAGGAATGAATAGTACAGCAGTAAGAATGGCAGGGGAACTGAATTAGTAAACCCTTAACAGCCCTGTTCAGTCTAATCATCTACAATGCATCTAATCCAGCATTTCCACCCAATGGCAAAAAAAAAAAAGCATCGAGAAAGTTCATATATGGGACAGGGCTGATAGGAGATATATAAATAGTCCTCTCCCAAGTGACTGATATTTAAAGATGCATAAAATGTCTTCAATTCTGAATATTTCAAGACTACAGTAGTAGCCTTTTAACCTCTATCCTCCTTGAATTTGCTAAATTTAGTTTTAAAAATAAAAAAAGTATTTATTACCAGCTTTATTAGTGATATCAAGAAATTATCTAACTGAATGTCCATATTTTCATAGTTAGATCAAGCGACCAGCTTAAGATAAGATCAACTCAGTGGACAGAATTTTGTCTGATTTAAGACGAATGCCAAAAGTTTCTTGTGCATGTTCTCTTTCTTTCTTCTGCCACAAAAGTTTCCAGGTTTTGGATCTTCTTCATCCCTAGTAAGCACATAAATCTGTGTAAATCCTTTAAAAAAAAAGTTTAGAATGTGTGGAAGCACATATGAAGCACCCCTTCTGAAATTGTTCACGCAGACACTTTTTTTTTTAAATCAGGAAGCTTCAGAAACTGCTTCCAGCTGCCGCCACATATGTGCACCACGGCTATTTTGCTCTGCATGTATGCACAGCTAGCCAGGAGCAGCTTCTAAAGCAGCTGGGTGAGTCTGAAAAAAAAGAAAGAAAGCACAGCTCTGTTAACATTTCCAAAAGAGATGCTTTGTACATGCGCCTGAGCATTCCAGGCCATCCATATCCTTTTCAAGGATATGGATGGCCCTAATACATACTTTCTTCTCTGGAATACACTGGTTTTATTATTTTATCTTTTCAATTCATCACCCTCTTTTTTTGCCATCTACAGTAGCACAGCATATAATAAGAACTGTGTTTCTTGGATCATAATATAGTTATTCATAATTATCATAATTATATTGTGATTGGAAGGGGCCCAGGGAAGCCTTAAATTACCCACTTGTAAAGCAGTTCTCCTGGCAACCTCAGTTCACAATGATCAATTTGGGCTTTCTACCTCCCCTTTCTGCATCAATACACAAAGAAATAGCCACCCACAAATAGTCAAGGTGTTGGTATTAATAGAAGTGTTCCTTGCAGACTTTACCGTGGTGAATATTGTCATGTATTCACTGCTTACCAAACTGCAAGAGGTTGTACAGTCAGCGCTTCTAGAGCTAGTTTACTTTGTATAATATAACACCAGAAGTTTAATTGTCTCTTTATAATACATGTTCTGTTGAGAAATATCTGAGCTGAGCAAAGACATGTAAACTGTCCTATATGTTTGTGCAGTGGTTAAGCTGCTGGCATAGAAAGCAGGAGACTGTGAATTGTAGTCCTGCCTTAGGCATGAAAGCCGGTTGGGTAAATTTGGGGCAGTCACTCCCTCTCAGCCCAACTCACCTTACAGGGTTGTTGTTGTGGGGAAAACAGCAGGAGGAAAGAGTGTTAGGTATGTTCGCTGCCTTGAATTATTTATAAACTAATAAAGGTGGGATAAAAAAACTAATAATAAATAAAAATGTACCCAGCACAGCTTGCCACAGATTTCCAGAAAAGCCATAACACCCAGTTTTAAAGCTGTATCCCAAATTCACGTAAATCCAACCAACTCATTAGATTTCTGTTGAGCTTTTATCTTTTTTTATTTTTAATTTTCTTTTATACAAACATTTCATTTTTCATTAATCAGTGTGTCGTCTGAGTACATGTTTTTGTGTCATAACAATTAAAATTTACCACCATAATCATTATTTATATCTATTATTTTATTTATTTATTCTTTTATTTATTTATTTATTTATTTTGTCAAGCATGTATATGATTACAGCAAAGTATAAACATTAATATGAGTATATAATAAGTACAAACATGGTTTTGAGTACATATTTTTCGAATATATGGGGACTTTAGGACAGGGACGGTAGGCACGCTGGTGCACTTATGCACGCCCCTTACAGACCTCTTAGGAATGGGGTGAGGTCAATGGTAGACAGTTTAAGGTTAAAGATTTGGGGGTTTGGGGAAGAAACTACAGAGTCGGGTAATGTATTCCAGGCATTGACCACTCTGTTGCCGAAGTCAAATTTTTTGCAATCAAGTTTGGAGCGGTTTATATTAAGTTTGTATCTATTGTGAGCTCGTGTATTGTTGTGGTTGACAGGTAGGACATTGTAGCAGATAATTTTATGAACTACGCTTAGGTCATNNNNATTGGTCTAGCAAATGTTTTATATGCTCTGGTTAAAAGTACAATATTACCAGAGAAGAAGCTAGGCAAGATTAGGTTAACCACTTTTAATGCCTTCTTAGCAATGCTGTTGCAGTGGGCTCTGGCACTTAGATCATTAGAGATGAGTACTCCAAGGTCCTTAACTGAGTGAGGATCGTCAACAACGTCGTGATCATCTAGTTTGTATTTTGTGTTCTGATTATTTTTGCCAATGTGTAAGACTGAGCATTTGTTGATTGAGATTTGAAGTTGCCACTTGGTTGACCATTCTGATACATAGTCAAGGTCTTTTTGAAAGGTAGTAGTATTGTCAGTGGTGTTGAATAGTTTTATATCATTTGCGAAGAGGACGCAGTTGCTTTTTATATTGTCACAAAGGTCATTTATGTAAAGAATAAAGAGAGTTGGTCCTAAAACGCTGTCTTGGGGAACTCCACTGTTGACAGGTACAGGGTTTGATAAAGCATTTCCTATTTTTACCACTTGTTGCCTGTTTGACAGGAACGCAGTAATCCATTTGAGCAGGGGTCCAGAAATGCCATAAGATTTTACTTTTAGAAGTAGTTTGTCGTGTACCACTGAGTCAAAGGCTTTGCAAAAGTCTATGTAAATTGCGTCTATTGCTTTGCCCTGATCGAGTTGTGTAGTCCATATGTTTTTACAGTGTAGGAGTTGTAGATTGCAATTTGTTGAGCTTTTATCAAGGTGTAAGTAAGTGTTAATCATTCATGATTCTTCAAACTTTCAGTGCTTTATTCCAGTCTTCCAGAGCCTTGACAGTTCTTCAGGAGCTTTCAAAAATTGTGGTTAGGGATTCTAAGATAACTTGTATTTGTACTTTCCGTGTCTTGGATGTAAATCCACCAAGCAGTGGAGAAGTACATTTATTTAAATTAGCTAAGTCTAAGTGTACTTTTATTTCTTTCTTGGCTGTCCTGAATTGCAGCTCCCTTTTTCCTCTAGTGCAGGGGTGTCAAACTCGCAGCCCACAGGCCAGATGCGTCAGTGGTGGGTTGCTACCGGTTCTCCCCGAATCAGGCGAACCGGTAGCGGCGGCGGCGGGAGGCTCCGCCCACCCGCCCAGATGTCTGCGCATGTGCAGAAGCTTCTGCGCATGCACAGAAACGGCACGCGCACGCACGCTCCCAATAGCAAACCGGTAGCGAAGGTAATTGAAACCCACTACTGAGATGTGTCACATGCTGGCCACGCCCATCCCCAGTTTAGCGAAGGGGGAAAAAAGTCACAATACATCACATGACAATGTGATGTCACGAGTTTGACATCCCTGCTCTAGTGGCACAGCTAGAATGATTTCTGAGAGAAGACAAATGTAAAGACATGATAAGGCATCACCAATTCACCCTTTCTCTTTGCAACAGATTTATACTATCATTTGCTTGTGATATACAGGTAGTTCTCGATTTATGACCACAATTGAGCCCCAAATTTCTGTTGCTAAGTGAGACATTTGTTAAGTGAATTTTGCCCCATTTTATGACCTTCCTGGCCACAAGTAAATCACTGCAGTTGTTAAGTTAGTAACACAGTTGTTAAGTGAATTTGGTTTCCCCATTGACTTTGCTGTCCGAAGATCGCAAAAGATGATCACATAACTTCGGGACACTGCAACTGTCATAAATATGAGTCAGTTGCCAAGCGTCTGAATTTTGATCATGTGACCATGAGGATGCTGCAATGGTCATAAGTGTGAAAAACGGTCCTAAGTCACTATTTTCAGGGCCGTTGTAATTTTGAACGGTGGCTAAATGAATTGTTTTAAGTTGGGGACTTACCTATATTCCCAAAAATTTTGTTGTTGTTGTTGTTGTTGTTGTTTCAGACATTTGTCTTACCTCAGCTCATTTTGTGCTTTTTTGATACAATCCCTACAGTTTCTGGAGATTGTTTAGTTATATGTCTCTCTTTCCATTTCCTAAACACTTCCCCACCCCCACCCCGGATTTTAGGAAGCTATGTGTGCATCTCCACTAATACCTTTATATGTCTTCCACTTTTCCTTCTGGCAACAATTGTTTGCAACTGCACTTTAAATATCTTGTTTTGGAGGATTACCCACCCTTTCCAAATATTTTTCTCATTTAGGATTTCAAGTCATTAATCTGATCTAACTTTTGCTCAAGTTTATCAAAATCTTCCCCTTTAAAATTCAATATTCAAGTCTGACTTCATCTCCTTGATATTACAAACTTAAGGATACTATTGTGTCAAGCTTCAAGAAGTCAATTCTTCTCTGTTGGTGAGGATTAGGTCCATGACAGCAGATCACTTTGTTTTTTTCTGACAAATAAAATCAGCAAAATGCTTTTGGCAGAGTTAGATTTCCAGCAGCTGTCAAGTTAGATGAAATCTCCTATGGTCATTATTGTATTCCTTTCTGAATGCTTGGTCATTTCACACAACATGACTTCATCTATAACTTCTGCCAGTCCAGGTGGTCTGTAATAAACTCCCACAATTGTATCACTTTTTTCTCTCTCTCATTCTATTCTTACCCAAATACTATAACAGGATTTCCATATTTTTATCTGTAAATTTTGAAGCAGCACATACATTTTTTAAATGAAAAATGTGGATCCAATTATGCGAGTCAAGTTTCAGTAACATCTACATCATCATATATGCCCTCCTGGGTTAGGATTCCAATTTCTCCCTGTTTGTTCCCTATATATTTTGCACTGGTACAGGTAGTACTCAACTTACGGCCACAATTGAACCCAAAATTTCTGTTGCTAAGTGAAACATTTGTTAAGTGAGTTTGCCCCATTTTACAACCTTTCTTGCAACAGTTGTTAAGTGAATCACAGAAGTTGTTACATTAGTCAAATTGTTGTTAAGGGAATCTGGCTTCCCCATTGACCTTGCTTGTCAGAAGGTCACAAAGGTGATCACATGACTCCACGATAGTGCAACCGTTATAAAGATGAGTCAGTTGCCAAGCATTTTGATAATGTGACCATGGGGATGCTACTACAGTCATAAGTGTGAAAAATGGTCATAAGTCACTTTTTTCAGTGCCATTGTAACTTTGAACGGTCCCTAAACGAACTGTTGTATGTGGAGGACTACTTGTATCGAAATGTTTAAGATTGTGAATGGTACCCTCAGTGATATGCGATAGTTTTAACCATGAGTATAAGCCCTCAGTGATGTAAACCAATTTAATTTCTTTATTACAACTCATAAAACTTTCCAACAAAGCATAGGGTCAGAATGGTATCTGACTCTTTTAGTAATTTCTGAAAGATAGTCTGTATTCAGTGACCTGCTAGTACATTTGGTAGGCCAGATTGTAGCCCTGATCTAAAATGAATGGCTTTTTGCATTACCAGTCAGAAGGCCTCTAATGCAAAGCTTTTCTCTCTTAAGTGTTTTTGTTCTCTAACCTGGGAAAAGAAGAAAAAAGCAATATTGTATAAACAAAAGGTTTTAAAACCTGTCTTCCATTAAAATCTCCTGAACGAGAACCCCCATTAGAGTTGTTATGTCAGAACATTAATACCACATTGTCAAAAAGTGTTATTTATTCCTGCATAGAATACTTTTACTTAAGAGTCTTTGCAGAACTCCAGAATCAGGTCTAGAGCACTCTTTTCCAATTCCAGTATCTATGTACTGTAGTCAAGTAGATTAGTTTCTGTTTAGCTGCTGTGAATCTGAAAGCACAAAGCAACGTTTCATTTTGCATAACTAAAGCTTTGCATCTATACAGTATCCCTATTGGCAGGGACAGCCATTGGTAGGTTTCAGCTGGTACAGTTTTTTTTGTTATAGAATCTGTAAGGAAAAAGAGGCCTTGATAATTTAACAGGTCAATTACAATTCCTCAGGTTTTTTATTGCTCTATATGACTTGCCCTCCACATTTAATTTTAAAAAATAGTTGAGATTGATTTTCGATCTTCTGAATTGGTAGATCCTTGCAATAATTCATATGCTCGGACTAGCCTTGCAAAGGAAGGTAGGATGAAATTGGCAGGAGTTCTGCTTGTGTCCCCCTTATCATTAGCGGAAGGTTGGTGAATTCAAAATTCCAGGATGTGATTTTGGATATACTGCCCGTGAATGGGCAGGATAGGTGTGTGTTTGGTAACAATTTCTTGCTTTTCTTTTCAGAAGTTAGGTTGAGGTTTCACTGACTTATTTTTGTTGTTTTTCTTAGAAATTATTCTCCCCTTGTCTTCAGCTCCAGCCACTGTAGTAACATGCAGCGATAAATACAGGTGCTGAGGAAAGCATGTGTTTGCAAAATTGGCTGCATTCTATACTTTCACTTCACAACTTTTAAATGCAGTAAAAGAATATTGGTTGGGTGGCTTTACAGTTATTCCTTTGTAGCAACTTCTCAGATTATTATTATTTTTATGAACAGCCAGGCCAATTAATGTAATATGTTCTGGAAATGAGGAGGAGAGATTGCCATTTATCTTGCTGCCTTTTGGGGCAAGAGAGAAATGAGGGGACTTTTATTGTTCTAGGTTTGTTAGGGATACTGAATGCATGAAGTTTTTCTACTTCACCCTTAATAAAATGGAGGTAGGTCTTACTTGTCTCATGGTGTCCTGAAATCTGTAGTGGTGATGACAATTATATAACCAGCTTCAGCATTATTGATAGAGATTGGATAGTAGAACTGGATCCAACTGGAAGTACCAAATATTGATTTCTTTTCAACAGTAAACTGGGATTGTAAAGGGGTGTGGAAATTGAGATAAAAGAATAATCCCATTCTGGAGTCTATATTATATTTTTAAAAAACTATTATTTATTATTTTAGATCAAAATCAATTGTGTCTCTTATTAATTTCTGTAATACTAAGTATTTAACTTTTTCATGGTAATTTAAGCTACTTCAAACAGTTGTGATGAATCTATTAAATTACTGCATATTAATTTCAAGTCTGAGAGATAGCATTAAATATTAAAGGTGCAGAGGAAGAAAAGTAGATGCATGCTAATTCACTGGGAAGCATGAGGGTATGTAAGGGAAGCTTGTGGAATATTATGATGCTAGATAGCTGTCATGTAATAACAGCTAGGAAACTGGAGTTTTGTTTTAAGTCACAAAGTCTGATGTTCATTTTATCTTACATGATGGAGTTGGCATACATTTTGTGCTACATGAAGAGAAAAATTCAGCCCACACACTTTTCCAGTTAAGCAAATACAGCAGTAAAAGACAAAAAAACCAACCTCCTGCATGAAACCTGCAAGTGTTTAGACCACACAAGATAAGAAAACAACTTGCATATTTCCTTAGCCATTGACTGTTATAATTTTTACACGAGATTTAACAAATTTCCACATAACAGAGGGTTTAGATACTAAAAATGCAACCTTGAAAGTTAAATGAGATTTTTCTGATATGTAAGCCTATAAACCAGTCCATAATCTTTATTCCATCCTTGACTCCCAGGATGACTTAATTACCAATATACAGTTCAGATGTGTATATCTGATAATCAAAGAGGGAAGAGCTTTTCTTCAGGCCTAACTCTGAATTTGAAGTATTTCATTATTTATCCCATGCAGTGATGTAGGTTGTTTTTTTTTAAAGATTCCCAGAATGGAGAAAGTTGCTATAATACAGACAGCCACATTTTATTTAACTAAACAAATCCTTATGCATATCTATGAAAGATGTGAAGAGAATATTATATTAATATCAGCACTACTTTTAATATTAGTAAAATGATATGGTAAATGCCAATCTGGGTTAGACCTTATAGCTGACTATGTAAATCATAAAAATAATCCACATTATGGAAAAATATTGAATGCAATCCTCTTCAACCAACTGTATCATACTGTACTGCTCTTTAGGATATCTGTCCCTATTAAAATGACACAAAAGCTTATATAAGTGGAAAACTTTTGTATAAATAATAAAATCGGCACATCATCATTGTAACACTGTATATGTGGGTAGAACCATCTGTCCAAATTTTTCTGGCCTTGGAAACAAAGTAAAGCTATGACTGTGTAGTTCTTGAGATAGCCAGAGAATTCCAGGGCTAATGTCTGTGTTAATAAGTAAAAGAAAAGAAAATATCTGAGGAAGAAAATGAGAAACCGTTTTTTTATATCACTAAAATAAACTGCAAAACTGATAGGTATAATCATCAGGAGTTGGATGTAATTACTAAGAGTTGAGCTTGATATGAGGGTCTCTTTACCTTTATACATATAATGCTATTAAACATATGTTGAAATTATCTTTCATGATTAGTAAAATTTAGGATGGATCCAGATTCAGGCATTAATAATAAGTAATAGTTCACAGATGTCAAACTTGCTGCGTCACGTTGCCCTCACTTGACGCATCGTGACGTTCCCTTCGTGGAGCTGGGGTGGGTGTGGCCTGCGCATGACGCATCCGGCCCATGGGCCGCCAGTTTGACACCCCTGTAGTTGAACACCTAAATGAACTTCTCTGCTCTCCTCTCATAATTCAACGGTACCCATGCAATTACTGAACTGAATAAGCTATGAAGTGCCCAGGAAAGATGCCTACATGAGAGAGAGACAGAGGGAGAGAGATCCTTTGCAGTCAGCCCATCTCAAGAGCATCTCCCAACTCTTGGTATACTATTCTTTAGGTAGCAGAAGTTGTTTGAAGGAGGAAGGAATAAAGAAGTTTGATTCTCCCTGTTCGGCTGTACATGAATGAATCTGAATCCAAACTGCTTTGTTCAAAATTCAAGATACTATTTGGATACCTTAAAAGTGTCTGTCATCCTTACTTTTTCAATATGGATTAATCTGGCATTGTATTAAAATAAATAATTGCCAATCATTATTCTGTAATGCACACATTTCTCTTTAATGTGTTACTATTCATTTCAGTCTGAGCTACCACTGATTTCTCACCTTCTAAAAATAAGTCGCAAGAAAGATTTTAAGATCTGAAGTAAGATCTGATCTTAATATATTATTTAACAGAGCATTCAGTAACAAAAAAACTATACCATAGCTTTATAAATTATGATCATAATTGTCCTGAAATGATTTTAAAGCAGAACTTCTATATTATTTCCTTTGCTTATCCCATGGCTTCCAAAGGCCAAACTCATAATATCTTCTTTTCCTTACTTACTCATAATAAAAATAAGCCCCCAACCAGGGGTGGGTTCCTCCCGGTTCGGACCGGATTGCCCGAACCGGTAGCGACCCGCTGGTGATGTCACTGTAGTGGATCGGCTGGTGCCGGTCTGTGGGCGCCGCCATCTTTTTTTGTGAATTTTTTGCGATTTTTTTACTGTTTGGAAGGTTTTTCCTCTTCTGCTGCTTGAAAAAGGGCCTTCCCACCCGCCCCCGGGTTTATACTGACCTTTATTCCTTCGCCCGAAGCACAGCTGATCAGCTCCTCAGCTGTGTTTCGGGCTGATTGCAGCTACTGAGCATGTGCGGAAGCAAACTTGCACGAGGGAATGCGCGCGCAAAATGTCACGATGCGAACCGGTGGGGAAGGTAAGTGGAACCCACCCCTGCCCCCAACTATGTAAGTAGTAGGTAAATCCCATTAAATCAACTGCAAAAGGACGATACTCTTAAGGTATGTTCACATGCAATCTATTGTGAACTCCCACAATGTCATTTGTGTTTGGCAGCTGATTTATTTTTAGTCTCAGCTGTGGTGTATCCTTCCTTCCTTTTAAATCATCTTTTATTTGAAGTTTTGGAGCTTTGGAATGCTTGTGGGTGGGCTATTTTCCCATTGTCAGGAACTTATTTTACCCAGCCTCCTACTGTAGCTTTTGGGCTCAAGTTACATTCTCCTCATTCCTTGCAGATGTGCAAGTGCTATAATGCCTTGGTAGCTTTGTATCTCAACCTTCCTTAGCAATATGGTTTTTTTTAATCTCTTCATCCCTTTCCCACCTTGGTAGCAATCCTCTGCTTTTGGGAGTTGTGATTTGCTTGGAAATCATTGATCAAATGCACATAATATGAACTAAGGACATAACAAGGGATGCATAATGGGGTATTTAGTGAGTGCCATTTTCCACACCTGGACAGTAGGAAGAGAGAATTAATTGGCTCATTCAATTCTCTACATTTTAGGCTCAGTGCCATTGAACTGGTTTGTCAACTTCTGAGGGGTTAGGGAAGGAAATAGAAATGGTCTCAGTTAAACTTGTGTGAAAAGTTTTGGGTAAATATAAATATTTATCAGTTCACCAATAGGAAGTTCCAAAGTGCTTGTGAAGTAAGCAGACCATTTCGCCCATCACTTCACTCATTTGGGGGTGGGAGAGGAAAATTCATAGGCTGGTAGCAATTGTAACTTTTAAAATAGCTATATTTCACATTATTATTTTCAGTATTATTGTTTTCTCGGTGCAGCCATCTGAGTTTCATTCTCATTCTGCCTACAGGCATTATGTGAGTAATTAATAAATCATCTTCATCTTCTCATACGGACATATACTCTATTTCTCAAATATGTAATTGAACTGAATTATGTTCATAGAATTTTATGAAGGGCAAGGGTATCATTAAGCTAATGTAGATTATTTTCTACATTATCATTTATATACAAAGCTTTTATTTCCTACATCTTCTTTATTTAGTTGTGGACAACATGTAATTCATGTCAAGGTTAAAATCCTTCCTGATCATCTGGCAGTGAATGGCAGAGCTAATTTACTTCTGTTGTTGCCTGTAGGGATCAGTGTTGATTTAAATAATAAAGTAACAATTGATAACTAGAGGAAAACAAAAAATACAAATCAGTTCTGCAGATGGTAGCGATGTGAACTAGAAATAATAATATATGTTTTAAATCAGGATACCATTTCATTTCTTAATTGTTTCCACCAGCGTGCTTACCGTCCCTGTCCTAATATTCCCTTTTATTCATATCCATTTCATGTATTCATAATCATGTTTATACTTATATCTGTTATCTAATACATGCTTGACGAAATGAATAAATAAAATAAATAAAAAATGAAATGAAATGAAAAAGGGGGAAAGCTCCAAGGCTGTATTTATCTAAGGTGGAGTTTCCCATCCTAGACAAAGTCTTTAAATGCTCTTTTCTCTACAGAGAAATTTACTTTGCAGATACACCAGTGGTGGGATTCAAATTTTTTTTACTACCGGTTCTGTGGGCGTGGCTTGGTGGGCGTGGCGTGGCTTGGTGGGCGTGGCAGGGGAAGGATACTGTAAAATCTCCATTCCCACCCCACTCCAGGGGAAGGATACTGCAAAATCTCCACTCCCACCCCACTCCAGGGGAAGGTTGCTGCAAAATCCCCATTTCCTCCCGATTAGCTGGGACTCGGGAGGCAGAGAATAGATGGGGGTGGGGCCAGTCAGAGATGGTATTTACCAGTTCTCCAAACTACTCAAAATTTCCGCTACCGATTCTCCGAACTACTCAAAATTTCCGCTACCGGTTCTCCAGAACTGATCAGAACCTGCTGAAACCCACCTCTGAGATACACCAGAGGTGGGTTCCTCCTGGTTCACACCGGTTCCATAGAACCAGTAGTAAACTGGTGGTGATGTCACGGAGCAGGTTCTGTCGGTTCTGGTCCATGGACACTGCCATCTTTTTTTTGGATTTTTTTGGGGGGGGGGAATTTTTTTTGGTTTTTGCTTCTGCGCATGTGCATGCACAGAAGATGAGTTTTCAGCACTGCACATGCACCGCCATCTTGTTTTTGGTTCTTTTTTTGCTATTTTTTGCTTGTTTTGCTTCTGCGCATGCGCAGAAGTTGAATTTTCGGCACTGTGCATGCGTGGCCATGCGCGCACAGCGCACTCAGACACATGGCGCGCGAGGAAGCGAACCGGTGGCGAGGTAAGTTAGAACCCACCCCTGAGATACACCAATATATTTGTAAAGAAATAACTGTTACCCAAATTTTTATTCTCATTTTGGATTTATTTGCTATTTGTGTACTTAGGTAAGGCTATGCTTGCTTCAAAAAATAATTTCAGAAGTATTTGAGACAAGTATTAGCTCAGCACCTCTGCAACACCTTAAAGCAGCCCAATGTTTTTCAGGCTTCTACCTGATCCTGAAAAAGGGAAGATATAGCTGCTTTCATATTACATCTGCTCCAGTTTCTTACAGCCTGAAAAAAGTTTTAATGAGAAGTGCTGTTGCATGAAGAATATTAAGCACTTATTTTAAATGTTTTTGAAGTGTGCACTGTCCTAATATAGCATTCAAAACACGTGATTAAGTATAGCATTGAAGAACCACTAAACAAGAATTACTAGGTATGAACCTAGAAACATATCTGCAAATATAGCTGAATGACCACATCTTGATCTACTGTAAGAACATATGGCCCTTGAAGTTCAACAGAGGAAAAGCATTTTGCAATACTGCATGGTAATTTTGGTTATTGGGGCAGATAGAACAGAAGCTCAATCTGAATTTTCTCGGAAATAAAATACAGCCTTCCATATAGTCTTTCTTCATAAGAAGTTGCCTGACACATCTTTTCTACTTCAGGAACTGTTCCTAATTCTTTCATCATAACTACTTAGCTACATTTTGTGTACACAGAATAATTGATTGCAGTGTGATCACTCTCTGTTTGCATTCATTTTTCCTTTCCCATTGTCCAGATTGCAAATTGATTCACTTATGTAGTTAATAGTACTACCACTGTATTTAATAAGGGTCTTTTATTATGCAAGGACTCCATTTGGATCTGTCATTTTTGGAGTAAATTGTTTTCTATTGGAGCTGCCAAGATTCTTCTGACTATGAGTAAAGGAGACATGGCATTAAAATGTCTTCACCTTTAACAGGCGACTGCTTTACAATACAAATTGCATAAACTGGGAGGGGGGGGCTATTGGAAGCTGACAGCAAATGGATTAAAAGAAGCATAGAAGGGTTCTGAAGAAATCTTATTCACGGCAGATATTTGTACTGGGAGGAAATCTCTCATTGGTTCTGCTGGATTTTACTCTGCTCCAAAGCTCCTGGTTGTTTTTAATCAAATAATTATACTAGTAAGAAGCAGCACACCTGCACTACTAAGATTATACATACAGCTATCCTGAGTGTCTTTCTTAAACTGAATTGGGATGATGAATTAGGAGTTATATTTTCATATTATGCTAACCAACTGTTTACTTAACCACAATTTGTTAAATTAACCTGATTCTTAAGTTCATACTGTACAACAAACCTAACCACATAATGAAGTGTGTTGGGAGAATCTAGCCAGTGGAAACACAGGAGTCCAATGCAGATAGAACTATCCACCAATGGGTGATAAATTTATCCAGATCTTGGTGATTTAGATGAAAAGATTCTTATTCTCTATGAAATGCATGCATTTCTTCTAGTGCTTTACATAACAAAGAAATCTACCCTGCAGTTATAAAACCACTGCTGTATTGTTTGTATATTAATAGACATTACCAATAAGATACCATAAATTAATCTCTTAATACTGGAGTATGAGCAGTATCCTACAAACTAAAGTGTCATGGAATAATCTGGCCTTGGATAAATGTTAAAAAATAGCATTGTGTCCTTTAACAACCTTGAAATAGTTTATTTGATTAAGTCTTTGCTAAATATTTGCACTTATGCATTAAATATATTCTCATTTTAGCATACTTGCTAAACAATATTTTCCTGTTGGGCAAAGGGATCAGTATGTTAAACATGTGTAGGACAAAAAAGAAAAAAGAAAGTCTATAGTAAGATACTTAATTGGCCAACTGCCATCAACCATTTCAACACTTGCACACCTTCTTGGCCACTTATACTGCATTGTTAAAGGATGATAAATCATTTGACACACAACTAGGGTTTTGAAAAATATGTGAAAACCATTCAGCTGAAAAATCTGTTTGAAATGTATGAAATTTTCCACCTGACTGCTTTCTGCTAGGAGGAAATACTGCAGTGAGCTGCAAATATTTTTAATCTTGTTTTATATTAAATAGTTTAATATATGAATCACTCAGAGTACAATTGTTAAATTTAACACAATTTTTATTTCATTTTCACTTGAAAATGTTGCTCAGTTTGATTTCAAGTAACCCAAAATGTAGACATTCAAATAAGACTGCTGCTCTAGCAAAGGCTGCAAATTTTAAGAATACAAACAGAAACACACAGAACGCTCAAGTCAACTGAAATGGGAAAATGTTGCTAATGAAGTTGAAAGCTAAAGCTTTCATTTCAAACTGGCTGCTAACTAAAATGCATAGATCTTAGGTCATCTGTTCAGATGGATTCATCTGTTATTTTGATATGAGAGAAAATATAAATTTGGAGCCCTACATGCAGAGAAGTTACTGGGAGAAATGGAGCAGTAAAGAAATAGATGGGGAAGGAGTTAAGCTTCTCTGTTTGACATCACCTCTCCTTATCTTGTTTCTTAAAAACAAACAACCACCAATAATTTATTATGCACATTAAAATTTAAAGTTGAACTTGTCCTTTCAGTCCGAATAAATAAGAGCAAAATTTCACTAAGGCTTGAGTCTCACAATGTTGTTTATCTGTGGATGGGTTGCATTCAATAAATCATTTTAAGAATGTTTACCCCAGTCTTTGGTTCAATAGTCTCCCAGAGTATACTTACATACAATAAGTAAAAACAACAGTCCCTTAGTGCTAGCTTCCAACTTAAATAAATGGGAAGAAAAGATGGGGGGTGGGGAAGAGAAAAAGCAGATTCTTAAGCCTGATAAAAGTTCTCATGATATTATTACATGAAGGCTTTAAACCAGTTGAGAATCAACATCCGACCAGTCTGATCACATGACTTGGTTGGTGTGGGAACTGATTTTTTTTCTTCTTAACTCTGCATCAGCTTATTTGGATTAGAGAGAACAGGCTTTTTCTATCAAAATTGTGGCTATTCTGCGAAGCTGATTCACAATAGAATTTCCCGAATGAAGGCAAATATACGTGTCCTAGGATAAATTTGCAGGATCCAATCTGGGTCATTCACTAGGACCAGAGGTTTAGTCTTCTGAGGATGGGCTCTAGCATGAGTCCAAAAGCTTGGAAGACTAAACTTCTGGTCCCGGTGGCCGATCCAGATTGGATCCTGCAATAGAATTTCCCATTGGTAGTTCTTTTGTCTCACTTTGCTCTTGGCTCCTAGATTCAAGAGAAACGTTTTGTCCCCTATTGAGTTTTAGGATCTTCTTATGGTGCATCAGTGGTGACAGTTACTGGAAGTGACACCTGATTGCCGAACATGCAATTCATGCAATTGCATGCTAACATGCAATTCATCAGCAGTGGATCTATAATACAAGAGATATAAAGCTTTATCTCATAGCAATAACTCAGTTTTTTTGGGAAACAGATAGACAAACATATATTGAACAGATTGGTAGAATAGGTTGAACATTAGCATTTTTTCCCATTTTGTATGGAGTTGGAGGGTTGGGAGATTTTTGTTATTCCACAGTGGGGCAATAATTGAGTGACATTCTTTGTACTTTCCTATTGAGCAGTTGCAGGGAGTACTGATTAGGTCAGGTGTTCTGTGCACATTCCCAGGATTTTGGAGGACAGCAGAAATGAAGTTATGAGTTGGTTGCAAATCGCTTCCGATGGATTGGAAAGTTTGGTGTCTTGGACTGTAAATACATTTTGATTTATTGATTGATGGATTGGAGAAAACAAACAGCTCTGTCAAATGAGCAATGTAACCTGATTTCCAAGAAAAATAGAGATAAGGAGCTTTAAGATTCTGAATGCAAAGCAGATGAAGGTAAGGACATAGCTGCAAACAATCTTTAAATGGAATCATTTTTAACAGAAATTTAAAGAAAGCAAAAGGCTATTTGCATTCTTGTATATATAAAACAGAATAACAGAATTATAAGTGTGTGTGTAGTGTGTATGAGTGTGTATGTATATGTATGTGTATGTATGTTTGTATATGTGTATGTATGTGTGTATATATATACTGTATGTGTGTATGTGTATGTGTGTATGTATGTATGTATGAATGTATGTACACACACACACACACACACACAGAGAGACATATATATATGTATATGTATATGTATATGTATATGTATATGTATATGTATATGTATATGTATATGTACATGTACATGTATATGTATATGTATATGTATATGTATATGTATATGTATATGATCTCCTGCAACTTTTCATTTTCTTCCATGCTTGGAAGGAAGCCAAGATAACAAGCTAAGAGAACTTTCATAATTCACCATTGAAAAGATACTGAGTAGGCATGGCAATGCTGGCTGCTATTATGGATGTCTCTGAACCCTATCATTTTGTTACCTTAAAGAGCTGCTGCCCTGATCAACCACTGACTGGCATACAGTCATAGTAGTGAAGGAATGGTGTGTAATGATGCCGTTCATCACCAAGTGGATTCCAAATTTCTTTTGAAGCTGTGTACCCAATGTACTTATTCTTGCAGGCATTGAACATGGCCTCAAAACAAATTTGGAATCCAGAAAAGATAAACATAACAAAGATAATGGTTTCCTTAGGGTAAAAATAATAGCACTTCTCATGCCACCTTATGAGTAACTGGTAACTTGCTGGTGGGATAGAAAACAGGAGGGCTCAGAGCAATCACTTCCCCCTCTAATTCTTTGTAATGATCAACTTGAATTCTTTGTAATGATCAACTTGAATGGAAATAATCCATGGGGAGATTGAGATCTTCAATAAGTGATCTTGGAGAGAGGAATGGTCTGATGGAGCTAGGTTATCTACTGTCCATTTCCATAGCAATTGAATAATGTGGTGTTGTTGTTGGAAGACAGTAGTGCATTTTCATTCCTTCCTCCTCTTAGGAGTCACTGCCAATGTCTGTGGGTTTTTTCCTGCTCTTATTTTCCACTCTTTTCCCTAATTCCCATCTGCCCAGAACAGCCTTCTTTTTGTCTGTATCCTGAACAAAACAGTCCTCTTTGATTCTGTGCATCAGCCAATATAAAATTTAAATTTCTGCTGTCCAATGATGACACTGATGGTAATTATCATTTGTACTTTATGTTGCATGTTGTAAGCTGTTGTCATTAGCAAAAGTGTGTGATGCATCCATATCTTCTGGAACATTTGGGACTACTGTTCTGTAAGCTTTCCCCACTTGTCTCTCCAGACAAGACTTCTGTTGTATACGGGGAAGCAAAATGGCTGTGTATCAATTCAAACATAAGTTGGCCTAGGCAAACTCTCCAAGCACTTACGTTGAAATGGTTCAAAAGTTATGTTTTACACAGCCCTAATAGGCATTTTAAACACAGGTGAAATATTCCACCCTTACATTAGGAGCCAGTTGTTGAGCCAGTTGTAACTTACCAAGAATATATAAACATATAAATAAATAAATAAAAAATAAATAAATAAATAATAAATAAATAAATAAATAAACAAATACAATCTATCTATCTCTCCCTCTCTTCCTCCCTCTCCCTCTCTCTCTCTCTCTCTCTCTCTCTCTCTCTCTCAAAAATGAGCTAAACTGAAGAATCATCAAAATTATCCAATCACTGGCTATCCCAGAATACAAAAAAGTGGGACACAGGATAAGTATAATAAAATGTGAAAATATTGCCATAGTACAATATTTTTTTTTAAAGATGGGGGTGGGGTGGGGGAGTAGCTAATGGTGTTCCGGAACAGTTCTTAAATGATTTCTTAAGCTCCTGAAATTTGCCCTAAATTATATGCTGAATATAAAACATTGCATTTTTGGTCATGACATGTATATATAAAATATACACTAACCCCATTAAACATTAAGCAGCAACACATGAGTACTATTAATTATTACCTGTCATATTGAGATTAAATTGGGCATTAAATTAAGGTTAAAGAGAGATTAAATTGTGACCTGAGGTGCAGAAAAGACTCACTAGGTACTGAAATATAAAGTCATTATTTGCACAGAATAAAATTAAGGGCCTGTACTGGCTGCTTCCTATGATAATGAGATACATTAGGAAAATTAGTACCATCCATATCATTGGTGCTTCCTAGAACCTAAGCTTGAAGATCACTTTTAAGGACAAACTGGTCACCAGTTTGTCAGCACCGGCTGAAGAGAACAATGTGTCACAATATTTTTCTTTTGGGGATTACTTGAAAATGCTGGTTTCTGTTCTAAATCTATTGCAATCAAGCCCAATTTTTTTAAAAAAACCCTCTTGAAATTAAATTTAAATCTATTTTGAATTCATTTTTTAAAGGGGCGAGAAGCGTTGTGCCTCTTTGCTACAAGACATTTTAATCAACACTAGTTATGTCCAGAGATAATATATGATGCTATTTAATAGTCATGACACTCTAGGTAAGCTAACTCTGGGATTCCTCCACCATACTGCTTCGCTGTCTTACTTTATTACATTCTTTCTTCCTGTTTTTTAGGTGGCAGGAGGAGAAAAAAAATACTTTCTGCTTTCTTTTTTTTTAGCTTTTTACAGGAGTTTCAGACAGGCTGAGTACCAAATTTCCTCTTGAAAACCTCTGTAAAAATATCAAGAGGTAGCCATTTATTCTTTCCTAGTCTTTTCCCCACAATTTTGCCTTATTCTTTCTTATGTAGCACTGGTCCAGTAACTATGGTATCATTAACAGGTCGCCATATTATACAAGCAGTGCTAGACTTACGACCACAATTGAGCCCAACATTTCTGTTGTTAAGCGAGACATTTGTTAAATGCCTCATTTTATAACCTTTCTTGCCACAGTTGTTAAGTGAATCACCGCAGTTGTTAAATTAGTAACAAATTTGTTTAGTGAATCTGGCTTCCCCATTGAATTTGCTTGTCAGAAGGTCACAAAAGGTGATCCCATGACCCTGGGACACTGCAACCATCATAAATATGAACCAGTCGCCAATCATCTGAATTTGACCATGGGGAGGCTGCAACTGTTGTAAGTGTGAAAAATGGTCATAAGGCACTTTTTTCAGTGCCGTTGTAACTTTGAAATGTCATTAAATGAACTGTTGTAAATCAATCACACATTTTTTATACGTAATAAAAAAAACCCAAAGCATCTGTGGTGTCAACAATAAAAGAAATATTTAAATAGTAGCTGGACTCATTACAAATCAGAACTCCAGCACACCCACTCATAGTTCTTTGGAGAATCTCTAGACTCAAATTAATCCAGATACTTGTGGGAATGAAAACAGCCTTTGCTTAATGTTTCATAAAAGCACGATACAGCAATTGCTGCTTCTGACACTCTTATATGATGAGCTCAAAACAATGCAGCTTGCCTCCAGATCAGAGGTGGGTTCCTACCGGTTCTAACCGGTTCTTTAGAACCGTTAGTAAATCGGTGATGATGTCACAGAGCTGGTTCTGTCGGTGTCTCCGTGGGCGCCGCCATCTTGGATTTTGCTTCTGCGCATGTGCAGAAGCTAATTTTTGCTTCTGCGCATGCACAGAAGCTATTTTTTTTATTGCTGTGGGCGCGCGTAGGCGCAGCGCGACCCTGAGCAAACCGGCAGCAAAAGGATCCAGAACCCACCCCTGCTCCAGATTCATAATGAAATTGCTCTTTTCTAGTGTTGTAAATGGAAATATCCAGTACATGATCAGCTTTGGAACAGTGGATAAGTGCTGTGGTATGAAGATAGTATTGGTTTCAACTCAGATACAGAGCAAAATCTGTACCGTGTTCGTTTTCTAAAGCTTGGATCTGCTCCCGTTAACTGTATTGGAGAAAATAATGTGATATTAATCTTGCAATTAAGCACTTAATTTAATTAATTAAATTTTATTTTAATTAAAATAAATACTAGCGGGCTGTGAGCTATCAGTTCCAATACAGATGATAGTAGATCAGATACCGAATAATTTAGGATTAGTGATCATAAAAAGGACATTTTCCAAGAAAAAGTAAATGCTTCCCGATCAAGCTTGGTGGAAATTGGAAAGCTATGACTGGAAGAAATAATGTTAAAGAAATAGTTAAAATTCAGCAATCCATCAATAATATGTAGTTTGAAGGAAGTAACAGAAAAAAAAATGTACATACTATACAACTGTTAAAGGAATTGAAAAGACAATAAAACAGTTCTGTGTTTGTGTTAAGAAGAAAATACTTTGCATTTACGGTAATTTTAAAAAATAAGTTTATTTTGGTAATGATTGTGTATTGTAGCTACCACATATTGTGCCACACTGGCAATGATCATCTTGTCTCTTACACACTGCATCGCAACTCAAAAATATTGGAGTACATGCTAAGTGTACCATCTTTCAGTAGCTCCAGAGGTTTGTTTGTTGGTAACGGCTTTTATCAACTTCCTTAAGTGAACAAACCCTAAGCTAATAGGAGTGAATACCTTCACAAATAAATTTCTAGGCCAGCCTATAATTAGATACAATTATTTAAATGTCTCTATATGACAGCGGTTACTATGCAACAAATTGTTTGCATGGTATGACTTACTATACATATCAGCTTCTTATTCTGTTTATTCATCCATATATAAAATGTGCTATTTGCTTTCCATTATTACTATAATTCTTTTCTTTACACTAGGATAATCCACATTTTTTCCAAATATTTTTACCAGTGCTTCCAACCAAATAATGAGATGCTGAAATTAGTAAGTGAAACAACTAAAAGTTACATAAATGTGGTGGTTACAATATGTAGATCAGATTCTGGATTCCTTGTATTATAGGGTCGCGTATGATCTAATAATTCTAGTTCATTCGGCACAACTGTCCTCTAAGGCTATTCCTTTTCTTCTATATATTATTCATAAGACTGATATTTTATTTAGTGTTAGTGAAAGGGATTGAGATAAATTCTGCAAATATTATTAAAGGAACCTGAGTGAATTACAACCTTGAAATTGAGCTATAATAGCATTGTTTCTGAGATATAATCTTTTATACTTCCAGCCAACTAATTCAACAGTACAAAAACAGAGGGCCATGTCAGATCATAATTACTGAGCAGATTCTGTTGAAGTGCTTTGCTTTATCACTGGGTTTTAGGAAGGAAGACTAATACGCATAAATTAGCCCTAGCCAGAAGCAGGGCTTACTGTAATTAACAGTTGTTTAGGACTCAACCCAACAAATGTAGTCATTGAAGTTGCTTTGGGGTATGAATATAATAATGCTTGAGTAGCACTGTGAACAAATATTGCTACAGGTACACTGTGAGTAAACACTGATACATAAACACAATAGTTAAAATGGTAAATATGCACTCAAGACTCTGATTTGAACATGCATATTTAGTACTCGGGGACTGCAGAATTGCTGTTGAAGATTAACA
Source organism: Thermophis baileyi (assembly GCA_003457575.1). Taxonomy (NCBI): domain Eukaryota; kingdom Metazoa; phylum Chordata; class Lepidosauria; order Squamata; family Dipsadidae; genus Thermophis; species Thermophis baileyi. The sequence goes on along the minus strand of QLTV01003280.1, from coordinate 886,019 downwards.
ATCAATTGTATAGCATTCAGTGTCAGGGTTCCAAGTAACACCCACAACAAAAGAAGACTCCGAGGCTAAGCATTCCTCAAAGTTCTATTTTATTAGAGATGTCATATTGGCACATCTGGGAAAACCTGAATATGAAAGCTTCCAGGTTTTTCCCACCCAAAAGAAAGTCCAAGTCCCTGCCTCAGCACCCACATGTCCATCACATGATCCAATCAATGCACGGTTCCAACTGGAGATCAGAGGTGGTATTCAGCAGGTTCTGACCAGTTCTGGAGAACGGGTAGCGGAAATTTTGAGTAGTTCAGAGAACCGGTAAATACCACCTCTGACTGGCCCTGCCCCCATCTATTCTCTGCCTCCCAAGTCCCAGCTGATTGGGAGGAAATGGGGATTTTGCAGTAACCTTCCCCTGGAGTGGGTAGGGAATGGAGATTTTACAGTATCCTTCCCCTGGAGTGGGGTGCGAATGGAGATTTTACAGTATCCTTCCCCTGCCACGCCCACCAAGCCACGCCCACCAAGTCACGCCCACAGAACCAGTAATAAAAAAAATTGAATCCTACCACTGCATGTTTCCCAATCATACCCCTCCAGGTGCAGGGCAGTGTGGCCTTGACTCTTGGAGAAAGGAATGTTATTTTGGCTATATATCTGCCCACTCCATACAATCACCCCTCCCAGTTTCCCACAGCACTAAATGTGGCAGGCCTGAAGATCCAATGCCCAAGATGGCTTCCAGGCCTGACATTCATATTATTTGACATCACTTCATATATATAATCTTTTTCATGTCATTGTTTCCTGAAAGATAGGTAGCATAAAAATGTGTCATATAGTCTTGATGTCAGAGATAGAATAAATCCTTCTGACAATTCGGTACCCTATCAAAAAAAAACAAAAAAAAACCCTACTGGTAGCATCCTATCTTTCCATGTTGGCTTGCGGTGGAGTGGGAGGGACAGAAATGAATGGGGAGGAATGGGAGAGACAGACAAATTAACACTTCTGAGCATCAGAAATGTGAACCTAAAGAAAACAAATTCTTTTTAAATGTTTTCTTATGATTTCTTATACTTTTCCCCCACATCATTTTGTGTATCCTTTCTCTTCTATAGCTTTTCAAGTATGTTTCACAAAAGTTAAGCATGGTGGTTCTAGTCTTTATATTGATCCTGTAGGCACACTGATGCTCTTTAATGTTCTAAGTTTAACTCGTATATTTAACAGAAATAATTCAACGCCTGTTTCAATATCTACACCTGGAAGTATCCAGGTGACAGGTTTGACCTTCTCCATTTTCTGTTTCATACATTATAGAGATGGAAGACACCATTTAGGTCACCAATTCCAACTGCCTGTCCAATGCAAGAATCCCAATTAAGAGATTGTAGATAATTGGCTAGCCTCTGCTTCAATACTTCTAACGAAGGGGAGTGAATCAACCTCAATAAATAATTGATTCCACTAACTCTTCATACTGTTAGGATCCCTCCCCCCCCTGGCAGAATTAGCCTCTCTTTCATTTGAATCCATTATTTCATATCTTATATTGAGAGAGAATAGGTCTTGACTTTGTTCGGTGTGACATCCTTTCAAGTATTTGAAGCATGCTATCATGTCCTTAGTCATTTTTCTCAAAACTAAAAAGACTTTTTCAGTTTCTTTTCATGGAGCTTAGTTTCGAGTCCCCTGATCAAATTCTCTGCCTTGCAATGAACTTGTTTCACTTTCTCCCTTCTTAAAGTATGGTAATTAGAATTGGTCACAGAGTAGAGTGGAACAATTATATGCTGTAATTTGTAAATTATAGGTCTGTTTGCACAGTCATTTTGGTATGAAGTGAAGAACATAGGATTGAACTTCATGGCCCTTCAAGTGTTGCATACATACATACATACATACATACATACATACATACATACATACATACAATTCAAATTGTTTGAAAAAAGTCTGTTAATCCACGCCTTGCATGATTGTATTTATTCAATCTAAACCTTCCTGTGATTCAATATTCCTCCATTTTTCCAATATTTGCATTCCTTAAGTAGTGATATATTCTTTCTTGATGTCACATCTAGCACAGTTTGCTATAAAATTTCCTCCTATGCACCTATAATTAGTGTATTTACACGATTGCTGTTCCTTAGTTCAGAACCAAAATCCATTGATTTTTCTAGTTGGCTTCTCCCATAAAATTCCTAGTGGACAAGATGAAAAACTACATGTATACAATTGTTCTGTTTTGACCAGTTCTAACACACAGGTCAGCTTTACTAAAATCAGCTTTACTAAAACTAGAAATGCATGTCAAGAATAAAGTAGGCAACAGTTTGGCATATTGGACAGGAAGAAAGAAGTTATTGCATCAAATTAGGCTCTAACTAAACAGCATTATATACAAAGTTTATATATATAAACGTTTATATATATAAACGTTCGCTAGACCAATTCTCGAATACAGCTCACCTGTCTGGAACCCGCACTGCATATCGGATATTAATACAATTGAGAGAGTCCAAAAATATTTCACGAGAAGAGTCCT
>QLTV01003280.1:862321-883307 GCA_003457575.1 Thermophis baileyi | reverse complement strand
CTGTAAGGGGCGTGCATAAGCGCACCAGCGTGCCTACCGTCCCTGTCCTACTGTCCTACTGTCCTCATCTATCTGTATTCACTTTGATTATGTTTATGTTTATACCTATACCTGCTATCTTGTACATGTTTGACAAATAAATAAATAAATAAATAAATAAATAAATAAATATCCTGCTGAACACTTTTCTGGCTATTTGTTAAGGCTGTGATCTAGAACAAATTTCCTTTTTGGAAGTAGGATTTTAGATATTCCCATATTACACCTCCCTGCCCTGGGCCTTTAGCTGAATATACTGTTTCTAGGTGTAGGAAATGATCTTATTGGATCTAAAACAAGGGCCTCAGCATCCTCTGATTCTCCATGATCTCATTTACTTAGGACAGGGGTGTCAAACTGGTGGCCCGTGGGCCGGATGCATCACGTGCAGGCCATGCCTACCCCAGCTCCGCGAATGGGGAAAATGTCACAAAAAGTCACGTGATGGCAACATGACGCGGCGAGTTTGACACCCGTGACCTAGGAGAAGTAACAGAATGGTCTTTCTTTGAGATTTCTTCCAGTTCTAGTATGATGGTGCTAGGATGAAGATGGAATATGTAAACAGTGTTACATGGCCATTTTCATAAATATTTATTATGTTGGAGATGAATTATTGAAAATATTTTTCCAAATAGATATTTTTCTAAATTCTGCTCAATAAAATATGCTGAATTCCAATCAAACAATTGTAATCTGCAATATATATTGTCAAATAATCAAATAATAATATTCAAATAATATATTCAAAAATGATATTAGAGAACAAAATTATTTCTTTGACTAAAGGCATTCACTTGCTCCTGCATTTCTTGCTGCTAAATACATTTGCCACTTTTCTATCAGGATATTTTGGAATAAAACAGGCCATATACTTTTATTAGGTTTATTGTCAGTGGTATCAGATGTTAATTCTTGTGCTTCTGTTTAAGATTTGATTGAATTCTCTTTTCATAAATTAAATTATCTTCTTTCCTTTTTCTATTTCTTGATTCTGAATGAAAACATTTTCTTGCTATTTCTTCATTAGCTAGTTGTTTATCTTAAAACTGGGTGGGGGGGGGGATTGAGTTTCATCTGCCAGAAGAAGATATGGCATGTTACATTTCAAAAATGAAATTTAATGTTTTTATCTCTGTGGCTTTCTTATATTTTTCTATGCTACTTTCCTCCCCTGGTATTGGCGGTTGTTCCTTTTTTCTCTTTTTCATTTGTTGGTGCTGTTTAGCATGAAAATACAGCAATATTTTTCTTTCCTCAGTAAATAGCTGAGTCTCACATTATAAGCCAAGAACTTTTTGTTTCCACAATATTGAATTTAATGTGGCCATTGTGTATCTTTCTCCTTTCACAGTGGGAAAGGTGATTACATTCTAATTAATTCCCCCCCCACACACACACACCTCTTCTTTTTAAAAAAAAAAAAAACATTATCTTTTCTGACTGTACTTCAAATTCTCCTGACCTCCCTTGAACTTGGCATTTTGTGTGGTAGAGGTCAATTCTTTAATGTCACCTTTTTGAATGTATTTAGCATTGTGGTTTCCTATCTTCTAGCCTGCTGGAACTGTGTTGGCTGAGCTGATTGTAAATAAAGAATTTGACATTGCAGATATACTTGGAATGATGTGCGCTTTAAGTTCACTATTCTGCCCAGATGAGTGGAGGGCATGGTTCTGCATTTTAATTTGAAATCCAATGAATATTTTGAATGCCGCACCATATCTATAACATTATTTCAAGGCTCTTGTGCATTCATGGGTGTGATGATTGGCACTGGCAGTAACTTGATGCAATGTTGCACAATTTAATTTTATCTTTGATCACTTCCTATTCATTGGAAAAATCCCACAATTGCAAACCCACATTATGTTTCACTCAGGGTGCCAAGTTTTGTATATTCCAAAGCTTATTCAAGGCACTTGGCCATCCTTGGGCTGCTCATTAAAGGGGTGGCAGTTTCCAATTTGATGAATAAGGGATAGTGCAAATGTTCCATTCATTCATGTTGTTTTAATAGTAAAGGGATGAACCTTTCTCCCTGCTATTCCTCAGTCATTTTTTTTCTCTTTATAATTAAATATGCATCTTCAAAAATGATGAGGATAATACTTTATTCACATGCAGCAATGTCCTCTTTAATTTTTACTTCATTATTTAACTACTACAAGTTTGCACTACTGAAGGGTGTACTTTAAATTTTAATCACATAGAAACAGAATACTAAAATTCGTATAGTGTCTTGTATATCTTTGTAAATAAGGTTAAAAGAAACTAGGTCCAAATGATGACCATGGAAAAGTCAATATGCAGTATGGGTGAACCTTCCCCAATCTACTGCACTTTATTCATCCTTCTAGAAAGACTATGATTGGTTATGATGGCTGAGATGTTGGGAAATATACAGCAATATATCCAAGATCACCAGATTAGGGAATGCTGTTGTAGTTCATCTCTTACAGCTGCCATATAGGTTACATAGAGATTCACAATTCCTATTACTATTGCCAATAGCATCCACAGGGAAACTGTTCAAGATATGCAAGATTTGCAATTACAGCATCATGGTCAAGACCCACTCCTTGTATATGAGTGTAATGTTACATGTACAAAATTAATAGGATTCAATCACAATGCCATGCCAGTTGCTTGCAATTTTACCCTCCTGCAGACACCCAAACATTGAACTCATTGCATATATGATTGTTGGAGTGAGAACACAAGAATTGGCTCAGGAAATAATTGTAACAAGCCTAACCCTGTATTTCCAGCAATGTCCACTCAAATATCCTAAGGAAAACTATACAAATGGAACCATGTAATAATATTCTCCCGACAACATACTTTTCACACCTGCATGTAGTATTTTTATTTATTTTATTTATACAATTTCTACAGTGCCCACCTAAGTGATTCTGGGTGGTTTACAAACAAAAAACATACAACAATGTAAAAATGTAATTAGAAACATAATTAAAAGCAGAGTTAAAAACAGAATTAAAACCAACTTAAAAAAATTTAAAGGTTAAAAAATTAAATTAAAACACAACGACCCCCAAGATTGCATATTACTCTTAGACCCCCATTCCTATTTCAAGAGCCAGGACAAGATGTTCTTCCAAAAATAGAATCTTGTCCTCTATGCTGTCATATATAAATAATTGTCATTGATGAAAGCACATATGTTTAGAAGATATATCTTTAAATATATTTATTCATTTACATTTTAAATCTTTGGAAGCATACATGGTCTAGTCATGGCCCAAGAACCACATTTGCTCTTGATCACAAACCAGTGACTAGTGGAAATATGAGAAATCATACAGTTTTCCCATATCAGTTAACCTGTGAAGAAACACTGTATTTTGCCTACTACATTTTCTTTCCTTCTGCTTAATCAAGTCAGGATCCTTTTGTACTTCCTAAAATCCGTATTATACATTTTAATTGAGCTTCCCTTTTTAAAGAAAATAATCTTCACGGTGTCATTGTAACCTGCATACTTGGAAATAAGCCTAACTAAACTTAGTGAGAAGAGTTTAAGACTGTTCCATCTGGCTCCTTAACATGTTTTTTTTATCTTCCTTATCTTATATACTTGAGAAATGGAATCATTAGCATTATGTATAGTTGCCTTAGATTTTCTTGGCTTCTTCCCAATTACATTACTTTCTTTAGATAATAGAGCTATAGGAAAGCAAACCTAGTATCTACCGTTAACTGAGATGTTACAGGTCACCAGCAGGGGTGGGTTCTGGATCCTTATGCTGCCGGTTCACTCAGGGTTGCGCCATGCACGCGCGCCTGCTTCACGCTGTGCGCGCGCGTCCGCAACAATAAAAAAAATAGCTTCTGCGCATGTGCAGAAGCAAAATCCAAGATGGCGGCGCCCACGGAGACACCGACAGAACCGGCTCCGTGACGTCATCGCCAAGTTACTAACAGTTCTAAAGAACCGGATAGAACAGGTAAGAACCCACCTCTGGTCCCCAGAAAAAAAGGAAGGAGACTTAATGAGCCAAGAGTTTTCTACTTTTGAGGGTTGGTGGGCATATCTGAGAATTTTGAAATTGTGACTGCTTTCATAAAATGGCTCAGTATATGTGTATCTGTCGCTGATTGATAAAATGACTACTAAATTAGTCACAAATCCCTGATTTGTTTGGAGTGGCAAGCAGCTTCCTTTGCTTAATGTTGTCCTTTTTCTAATTAAGTCCTGAGATGCAGCCTCCCACCTGTTTTTCCCATAACTGTGGAGCCCAAAATCATTCTTGGAAATATTTGTGTTGGAAGGCTGGTCTTTGCTTTGTCCTATGAGAGCTTTCCCTTTCCTCCCCTGAATTTAAAATATCAGATGGAGCAAGGAGATTGGTGAATCTCCTGAATAACATGCTGGGGACTCCAGATAGGCATAGTAAGACTTAGGGGATTGAACTTGAAAAGGATCAGGAAGTCTGGAAAAAGCAATCTTCATCTTTACAGCAAATAAAGCTTCCAAATAATATATGTGAAGAAAACAGGATGGAAAGAATTATTTAAGAAAAAATTGTATTGATGTTCAAAAACAGCAGAAATAGCACCGTAAATTGACTGAAACCTCTAAAAAGCCTGGACTTTGCTAACAACAGCCTGTCTTATAAATGGACTACTAAAAGGAACCGTTTATAGAACTAGCACCCTAGAAAAAACATCAACAACCCAGAAACTGAAGTGTTTGTATTTCAACTTCTTGGAAAGCAAAGTAGAAATAAAGGACCAGCCCATAGTAAAGGACCAAAGAAATACCTGTCAGCATTTCAGAATCAGAATATTATGCTCCTTCTTCCCTGGGAATCCTGATTCCTAAGCCAAAGGATAGTTTTCATACAAAGCCCATCTGACATCCAAATTATGAATTCTGTGTTTTCTTCATTATGGTTGTGAGGCTCACATTCCAGTTTTTTTTCCTTTCTTTTTCTTTTTTTTTAAATTTTATTTTATTGAAAACAGTGCATTGTCAGAGTATCATTTACAAATAAAACAAAACCAAAAAGAGGTTAATAATAAATATTAACACACAAACTAATAGCAATAGTAATAATACAATAGCAATGATAAAATAGTATAACCAAAAAGCTTAGACTAAATTTCTTCTTACATTAGCTTATTTATATTTTTATCAGTTACTATAGTTATAATTATATACGTCTTTATTTTCAATATTAACACTATTAATATTCATAATCTTACTTCCTCAAATTTCTATCTCTTGTCTCTATCCAGTCATAAAATTTATCCCATGTCCGATAGTACTCTGAATCTTCTTTATCTTTAATTTTTAAGGTTAGCCTGTCCATTTCAGCACAATCCCAAATTTTCCTAATTACCTCCTCATCTGGTGGAATGTCCACATTTTTCCAAAATTTGGCATATATAGTCCTTGCTGCTGTTAGTATATGTAACACTAAATATGTGGTCGCTTTGTCATAACTCTCCAATAATTACCCTAAAAGGCATGTTTCTGGTTTAAACTCAATATTTTGCTCAGTTATCATTTCCAGCCAATTATGTATTTTCTCCCAATATTTTTTTGCCTTACTACACGTCCACCACATATGATAGTAGATGCCAGGGGTCTGAGTACATTTCCAGCATTTGGCAGACAGGTTACTGAACATTTTCGCCAATCTTGCAGGTGGTAAGTGCCACCTGTAAAACATTTTTATAGAGGTTTTCTTTGTAAGCCGAGGCCATCATCAGTTTGTAATTTCTGCCCCAAAGTTTTTGCCATTTCTCTAATTCTATATTGTACCCGAAGTTTTTTGCCTAAGCAATCATCGTTTCTTTGACTATTTCTTCCTCCATTTTATACTACCGTCCCTGTCCTAAAGTCCCCATGTATTCGAAAAATATGTACTCGAAAAATATGTACTCAAAACTATGTTTGTACTTATTATATACTCATATTAATATTTATACTTTACCTGTAATCATATACATGCTTGACAAAATAAATAAATAAATAAAATAAATAAATAAATAGTTCAGTAAACAATTATATAATTTTTGATCAATTTTTCATCCGTCCCCATTAAGATTTTGTCCAATACTGTTGGTTCTTTATTTACACTCCAAGTTTTAATGTCTTTCTCATATCTTGACTGAATCTGAAAGTATGGCCACCAAGCTAGATTCACCCCTTGATTCTGCAATTGTTGCCTGGATTTCAGTTCACCACTCTCGTTTAGGATATCTTTATAAAATACATTTTTTCCAAATTAATCAGGTTTGGATATATTAATGCCTCCATTGTGGAGGGCTCACATTCCAATGTTAATGGAGCCAAAGCAGAATATAAAGACAGTGAGAAAGATTGATTTATTGATTTTCCAAATAAACAAAAATGGCAGTTGCCTGCATGCATTCTCACAAGTAAACAAGGACTTCAGCTGAAAAAGTGGCTCATCTACATGCTTACTTAGAAGTCAATCTTTCTCGATTCACTGCAGTTTATTTCTACATATGTACAAGATTGCAGTTTCTTTACAGAGAAATGAAAAATAAATATCCCACATAAATAAACACAGCAGCAGAAGGTTATCCATATCCCATTCCACCTCTTTTATCTGGCCAATCTTCAGAAGGAAACACTTTTCTCAATAGAATATTTGGATAAACTGTTACTTGTAAAATAAGCCTACATAAGCCTATTCTGATGTGAGTCCAACTGAGTTCAATCAGGCTAATTTCCCAGGAATTAAAAGACAAATCAGATAGTGCTGATGGTATTTGCAACTGCATAGCAGCTTCTTGAAAAATGACCATTCTTTCATTTCTACCTCTTTCCTTTGTAAAATAAAAAATGGTGGCAATACCACATTAAAACTCAACTCCTGGAGAGTGCATGGCAAGTGCTTCTCATCTTGACCTGACCTTAGTAACAAGTATTGACTCTTCCAGAGGCATACCAAACATCTTTTTGATCTTAACCATCGCCTTGAATCAGGGGTGAAATCCAGCAGGTTCTAACAGGTTCTGGAGAACCGGTAGCGGAAATTTTGAGTAGTTTGGAGAACCGGCAAATACCACCTCTGGCTGGCCCCAGAGTGGGGCCCAGAGTGGGGAGCGAATGGGGATTTTGCAGTATCCTTCCCCTGCCACGCCCACCAAGCCACGCCCACCAAGCCACACCATGCCCACCAAGCCACGCCCACAGAACCAGCAGTAAAAAAAAATGGATTTCACCACTGCCTTGAATGTTCTCTTTCCTCTTCTACTTTCCTCATTCTTTCTAAAGTTAAACAGTCTTTTCTAATCCATCATCTACAGTACTCACGTCACATCCATCTTCCCAAAGTACGTTTGTTTGCCTTTTTTTTTTTGCTTCAAAGAAAGCATCAACCATTATTTGGTTCAAAGCAAGATAAACATCCTGAAAATATATATAATTATGGCTTATGTTAATAACATTCTCATCACAACTTTATTAATGATAGCTCAAGATTCAAATCTCTACTCAAGCAAATAATAAATTCCCAAGGTCCTGAATGCAAAGAAATTATCCAGGTTTAAACTACAAATAAGAAATAACTTTGTTAATTTATCATGGTCAGGTTACCTTTACCCTTAATAATCTGCAAAACAAACATGATTTCAACAACAGGAAGAAGATAAATCCTCCATTGATAAGGTGGGTAATGAAAAGTGATCCTAATCAGTGAAAAGCAGCATGCAGAACCAATATGACAAAAAAGAACAGAAGCAGGAATTATCTGGGGAGTGAAGTTTCATTTCTGTAAGGTTCTTTGGTACAAATTAGACAATTTGGTGACATTTCTCAGTCCTTCTCTCTGTCTGAAAGAGATTAGGGGAAATAGTTCTACAATTTATCTCACTGAAGCTCTTGAAGACATGTAGCTGAATCTTGATAGAGTTAATGGTCTACCATCACTGCAATTTTAATACATTATGCCAAATAGTGAAGCCTTTCATATTTTGTTTAAAGTTTTCCCATTATAATATAAGGTCCATGTTAAGTAGTGGGAATGATCACAGGAGACAGACTTCAGAACAGCTCTTTTATTCAGCTCTACTCCGGACAACCAGCAAACAAGGGTCTGACAGTTTGCTCTTTTATAGAGAGCTGTCAGACAGAACAGCCAATAGCGTTTGAGCATTTTCCCGCTCAAACGCTGGACCTGGGTGAAACCATGTACTGACAGTTAGTACATAACACCCCTCCCCTCTTAGATGGAGCAGTCCAACAAACGTAGTCACGCAGGGCGTTTGGGAATCCTCCCTGACCTGCGCAGCTCAGTTGTTGGCGAGGCAGCGGCCTGTGCGGACAGGTCTGCTGTCGCTCTGAGGTCTGAGCATGGAAGCTCCTGGAACTTATCAGGCATGGCTTCCTCAGCTAAGGGAACTGGTTCGATTGGAGGACGCCGCTGGACTTCTGCTTCACAAGGTAGGTTCTCCGTCACCCTCGGGCTTGAGTTAGCTAGGGGAGGAACAAATTCATTTGTAATTTGTGGGTTTTTTAATTCCCCTTCTACCCGCTTGCGCAGTTGGTCTATGTGCCTTTTCCAAAGGCGGCCGTCTTGTAGCCGGACCTCATAGGACATGGGACCTATTACTTTCTCTACTTCTCTACTACCCCAGGTAGCCATAGGGAACCCTCGGTGTAATTGCGGGCGTATACTATGTCCTTTGTGAAAACTCTGGTTGTTTGTGTGAGGTCGGCTTTTTCTTTTTTCGAATAGTTTGGGTGCAGGCGGTCCAGGATGGATCGGAGCCTGCGACCCATGAAGAGCTCAGCTGGGCTGCAGCCAGTTGTTGCACTAGGGGTAATGTGTTGGGTTAGGAGGAACTTATCGATTCTGGCCTGCCAGTCCCCTGGGGCTAATCTACCCAATGCTTCTTTTGTTGATCGCACGTAGCGTTCAGCCAATCCATTCGTGGCCGAATGAAACAGCGAGGACAGGGCATGGCGGATCCCTAACTCTGCCAGGTACCCCTCGAAACTGGTGGCCGTAAATTGGGGCCCATTGTCCGTTACAAGGACGTCTGGAATGCCATGGGTTGTGAAAAGGTGTCTGAGAACCTTAATGACAGCCTCAGCAGTGGTCGAGCCCATGGGGAAGATTTCGAGCCACTTAGAATAGGCATCTACAATTATCAAGAACATTTGCCCATGGCAGGGGCCAGCGAAGTCGGCGTGCAGCCGAGACCAGGGGCTTTTGGGTTGTTCCCAATCGTGGACTGGGGCCTTGGGTGGAGCTGGCCTAGACTCTTGACAGGGTTTGCATAACCTGACCCAATTTTGCATTTCTGCATCCATATTGGGCCACCACACATACCCCGTGGCCAAGGCTTTCATCCGGACAATCCCCGGATGACCTTCATGTAATGTCCGTAATATTCCAGCTCGCAGGCTGGTTGGAATGACCACTCAATCGCCCCAGAGGAGGCAGCCCCCTTGCTTGGACAGTTCATGCTGCCTCTGTTCATATGGTTTAAGGTCAGGTCTGACCGGGTCCTTCGGCCATCCCCTCCACACCCAGCTCAAAACAGTTTTGAGTGAGGGGTCATTGGCCGTGTGTCTACCCACCTCGGCAGAGGTGACCAGTCCTGAGTCTGCCAAGTCAATTAGGATGGGGGCGTCCGGGGCAATGTCCGTCAGTAGATCGGGCAACGGGAACCTGCTCAAAGCGTCCGCATTGCCCATGTCCCTTCCTGGCCGATGCACCAGGCGATACAAATAGGCAAAGAGAAAAATGGCCCAACGGGCAAAACAGGGTGACAGAGCAGCCGGAGTGGGGCGGTCCCCAGCGAGCAACCCCAAAAGAGGCTTGTGGTCCATAACCAGAACAAAATCCCTCCCAAACAAGTATTTGTGAAATTTTTTCACGCCTGCCACGGCAGCCAAAGCTTCCCTGTCCAGCTGGCTATAGTTCCTCTCTGCGCTGGACAGAGTTCTAGAGTAGTAAGCCACAGGTGCCTCGGTGCCATTGGGAAGCCTGTGGCTAAGAACGGCGCCGACCCCCACAGGAGAGGCATCACAAACAAGGACCAATGGCAGGGTGGAGTTATATTGGATGAGGAAACTGTCACTGGTTAGCAGTCGTTTGACAGTTTTGAAAGCTGTTGCTTCCTTGGGCCCCCACGCCCAAGGGGTGTTCTTGGCAAGCAGTTTGTGTGGTTCTGCAACAGTGGCTTTCCCCTTTAGGAACAGACTGTAAAAATTGAGGAGTCCAAGGAAGGCTTGGAGCTCGGCTTGGTTCCTGGGGGCTGGGGCCTCGTGAATGGCCCTAAGCTTGCTCTCTGTGGGGTGGATTCCTTCAGCATTAACTTGGTAGCCTAAGAATTCTACCTCTGGCACCCATAGCAAGCACTTGCTGCATTTGGCTTTAAGCCCTACAGCGCGCAGTTTTGACAGGACCATTCTGACTTGACAGCGGAGCTGGTCCTGGTCACAGGAATAGATGAGAACATCATTGAAGTAGGGCACGACCCCGGGGATGTTCTGCAACAGACATTCCATTACACTCTGGAACAGCCCCAGGGCCACGCTAACCCCAAACTGTAGCCTGTGACATTTAAAAGCTCCCCTGTGAGTCACAATGGTCTGTGCCTCTGCGGTAGCGCTGTCTACTGGAAGCTGCTGGTACGCCTGCGCAAGATCTAGTTTAGCGAACAGGCAACCAGGCCCCAGGGAGTGTAGTACATGGTGCACAATCGGCACAGGATAGGCGCTCTGTTGCAAAGCCTTATTCAAGGTGCATTTATAGTCGGCGCAAATCCTGATGCTGCCGTCCCCTTTAAGGGCGGTGACTATGGGAGTCTCCCATTTTGCATGGTCGACTGGTTCCAGTATTCCTTGCTGTATGAGCTTGTCTAGCTCCTTGTCGATTTTTGGCCTTAAGGGAAGAGGGACCTGCCTGGGCTTAAGCTGTATGGGGGCTACGTTAGGGTCAAGGTTGAAAGAGATCGGAGTCCCCACATTCTTGCCCAAGCCTTCACTGAAGATGTCCTGGAACTCATCGAATAGGTCATCAAAGTCCGAGTTCCCAATGGCGTTGATGCTGGTGACTCCCAGGCCGAGTGCGTCGAACCAGTCCAGGCCAAGGAGGCTTGGAAGGCTGCCGTTGACTACAGTGAGCTGGAGAGCCCCCTCGAATGCATTGAACTTGATGCGGAACTGGCCTTGACCAATGACAGGGATTCGGTTTCCCTGGTAGTCGGAGAGACGGATTGAGGTCTTCTGCAGGCGGGTAGACTGGAGACTCAGGAGGGCGAGCTTCAGTGTCTGCCATGCCACGATTGAGACCACTGAGCCGGTGTCGATTTCCATGGTAATGGGTGCTCCATCAATGGAGACAGTGACCATCAGCTTCTGGCTCTGGCAACCCGCATTTGGTTGGTGTCAGGTTGTTGCACGGAGGCTTTGTGGCACGGTCTTTGAAATTCACGCCGAGATCGGTTTGACAGCTTGCCGCGGGCAGAGTCCTGCGCATGTACGTCTTTAGTGGGAAAAATGGTGCGGCAAACTCGCGCCAAATGCCCTCTTTTCTCGCACCGTTGGCAGACAGCGTCCCGGAAACGGCACGATGCCCTTGGATGTCGCCCCCCACAGCTGGCACACACAGCGGGGGAGTCCTTAGGGGCAGGCAGGCACTTGCGGTCAGTGCGGCAGACGTCATCATCGCTGCTGTCAGGTTTGTCGAGGTCGCCCTGGTGCACAGCCGAAGGAGGCTTGGACTCCTTCTTAGTGGCGGCGAAGCGATGTAGGGACTCCATGGCCTTGGTTGAGGACTCCGCAGCCCTGGCCTCGTCCAAGGTGGCAACCAGGGTGAGGTTAGGCTTAGCCAGGAGCCGGCGCTGCAGGCGGATGTCCTGCACGCCACAGATAAGTTGGTCCAGGAGAATGTCGTCCAGGTCGCAGAATTCGCAGTGGCCGGAAGCCTTATGGAGGGCAGCGATGTACTGGTTGATCGTCTTGCCCTCCTGCTGCATCCGCTGCCTGAACTCGTAGTGCTGGACGACCTTGGATGGGGTGGGCGCATAATGAGTCTTCAGAGTTGCCTGAAGGACGTGCCATGGTACAGTGTGTACCGGGGTTGGGTCTGTGGGTCTGACAGCGACTCCGAGGTGTCAACCACCTCGGGGCCGCAGTGACTTAAAAATAAAGCTCTTTTGCAGTTATCGGTCAGACCCAACAAGTCATTGGTCTCGAGGAAGCACTCAAAATGCCGCATGTATGAGTCCCACTTCTCTCGGGAAGGATCGAATGGTGCTGGCGGGTGGAAGGCAGACATTGTGGTAGATGAAGGCAGAATGAGAAGGTCTGCCTGGCTGGTTGCTGCACTGGATAGGCTCGTCTTCGTTCTCCTAGTCCCAAGCCCTCGTCACCACTGTAGTGGGAATGATCACAGGAGACAAACTTCAGAACAGCTCTTTTATTCAGCTCTACTCCGGACAACCAGCAAACAAGGGTCTGACAGCTTGTTCTTTTATAGAGAGCTGTCAGACAGAACAGCCAATAGCGTTTGAGCATTTTCCCGCTCAAACGCTGGACCTGGGTGAAACCATGTATTGACAGTTAGTACATAACAGCCCGTTTTCCAAGTGTCTTGAACTGAATTGGCTTGTCATAAAATCTTGAATCTCAAATCACAAACACAAAGGAAAAAAACAGAGAGAAGCTCTGTTACCAAAAGAGTCAAATTCACTAGGCAAGCGGCCGCTCTGAAGCAATAACTAATCTTCAGAGGCCTTCTTGATTTTCAGGAAAAAGACTTGTCACCGGTTGACTTCTGCCCATTTGTTTGTTTTACACAATATTTGTTACTCTTCTCAGTGAGTGTAAATCAATCTTTCTGATTCCCAGGTAATTCTTAGGGGAACACCGATTCATCTTCTACTGTATAAAGTGTAAGATTTTGGTGCCACTTCATTTGCTGTATGGAACTATTATTACCTCCTGTCATTTTGCCTAATGATGAGGCCAAACTCCAGTAAATCTGTCAAGGGAGGGAGTTAAGCAAGGGAAAAGTTTTGGGAAGCTTGTCTTGAAGCTACCGCCTTTTATACAGAATCCCAAACCCTGGCAGGAGGCAGGGGAGCTTTGCAGCCTCCCAATGGCTAGCTGATCGGCAGCCAGAGAAAACTCTGAAAGGCTAGAGAATTGATCCTTCTTTTTGCCCCAGAAAGCCAGGGCATCTTGGCAGGAGGAAGAGCAAGGGCAGAATTGGGAGAGCCAGAGTTTTCCTTCCCCACTGTTTCTTGCTGGCAAGACAGTCAACTGTGCAGTGGGCTGGCATGTGAGTCACCCAAAGGGCAGGAAGCAGAATATGGGCTACCTTGGAGTGGGGAAGGCCTTGAGAGGCCTGAAGCAGGTAGGCTTATGCCAGGAACTAGGCCTCTCTGGATGTCTCCCATCCCTGATCTCCACTTAACGATCCTTGCATTCATTTAGCGAATATACTGGGGAGAGCAGGAATGGCTGGTCGTTACTTAAGGCATTTCATGTAACATTAACTCAACATTCTGCCCTTATAGGCAAGCTCCATTACGGTCATAACTCAAGGACTTCCTGTATTCTTTGTGGTTTAGCACAGGGGCCTCCAACCTTGGCAACTTTAAGACTTGTGGACTTCAACTCCCAGAATTCCTCAGCCAGCTGGCTGAGGAATTCTGGGAGTTGAAGTCCACAAGTCTTAAAGTTGCCAAGGTTGGAGACCCCTGGTTTAGCATAAAGCTTAAAGTATCTGCAGGATCCATCATTTTTGACAAAAGTGCTGTGCTGTTGCAATGCAAACTTCTGCCTCTTTTGTAAGTCATACAAAAAGAGTGGGGCTTGCATCACATCAGCATGAGGATGTTTTCATAATGTCCCTAAATGAGATTATTATTTCTGCTAAGGTTGGTTAAATCACCTTCCTTGAGATATACTGCTATTCTCATCAGGACTGTGTGCTTAGTATAGCACAATTAATGAATTCAGTATACAAGGGATACTGGCAATGTATTCTCTATTGTTTTTCGTTCTTTTTTTATTACTACTGAATCATATGTATTTTTTTATTAGTTTGCTTTTGATTGCTTGTTTGGCCTAAATTCACAGCAATTGATATGACTGAACAAATTTTAGTTATGCTTTTCTTGCAGTGATGAATTTTAACCTCTTGATATATGGCTCCAGTGTTGTCAATTAATGCTCTGGACTACAGTCTTTTACTGGATTTCTAATAGGATATTTTATTGTCTTTCATAATAATTCATTATGGCTATATCAACTGTGCTCCCTATTCGTTAATTTTCCTGATGCTCCCATCTTGCCTCTCCATCACATTCCATGCCCTCTCCTATGCTGAGATGAACTGTATTCTATCAAAATGTTAATTTTTTTTTCTATCTGCGAGTTTTCTTCCCTTTCCTGGCATATTTTTAGCAATCTCCCTGCATTCCATCTAGAGTTGATTATGACATAAAAATGTCACCTTACCTGTCAACAAATTCCTTAATGTTTAAGAGACAAACTATCAAACACATCTCCTCTGCAAACATCGCTGCAGTCCATGGAGCTTTGTGGCAATATCACAACTGACTGATACATGAGCACATATGGTTTTCAAAAACTAAATTTGACCAGCCATATGCTTTCCTTACCAAGTCTGGGGCTGATTGTTTCTGTCGAAAATCTTATACACCCAAAGAAGGACCAAACTGTAGTGGAGGAAAGATAGGGCAAAGCTAGAGTTAACTGAAACATCTTTTAATGCCTTTTTGCTCATATGTTGCAAGGCTTTTATCAAGGTTTGTAAGTCAGCATGCTTTAAAAATCTTTGGAGATGAGTTGCATTCACAATAAATGGTATTCTGATGCTTCAAATCCATCTAAGATAAGGAAGCTGTCATCATGTATGATGCACGCTCTTTCTTTGACATTTGGTTTGTCAGTGCTCTTCACAAAACATACTTGCACAACCCTTATTTTGGTGACACTTAGAGTAGAAAAGAGACAATTACTATCCAAAATAGAACTTCCATTTCATCTTGCATGAAGGACTTTAAAGAAGCCTTTCTCAACTTACCATGAATGTAAGTAATAGATTATGTTGTTATCAAACACAGGGTCTTCTCTTTAAAGCTGTCCTGAGTGCAGAATGCCAAACCTGAGGAAGATATAATTTGTACTGGTGGTGTTCTTAACCATAGGGTGATACAGATGTTAAGAAACTTTGAATAGATCAAGAGACAGGTTCAGAATAAAGGAATTACCGCTGGAAAAAATATGAAACTGGGGTGGACAACCTTTTGGTGGGTAGGAGTTGCACTTAACAATTAGGGGAAGCTTACAGGGGAAGCTATCCATAATGGGTAGATAGTAATTAAGAGATGATATTTTATATTACGAGCCATGGTGGCGCAGTGGTTAGAGTGCAGTACTGCAGGCTACTTCTGCCGGCTGACTGCAATTTGGCAGTTCAAATCTCACCAGGCTCAAGGTTGACTCAGCCTTCCATCCTTCTGAGGTGGGTAAAATTAGGACCCAAATTGTTGGGGGCAATATGCTGACTCTTTAAACCGCTTAGAGAAGACTGCAAAGCACTGTAAAGCGGTATATAAGTCTAAGTGCTATTGCTATTATAGGTCAATTATTCCAATAATTTCTTTAAAGTCAACAATTTATTTTACTTACTCTAATACAACAACAACTAAACAATCACATGCTAATACACATTACCATCCAAGGAGGAAGAATCTAGAAAATACTAAATCTAACATCTAAAATGAATACTCTAAATCAGCGGCCCCCAACATTTTGGGCACCAGGTTTTCCGTGGACCAGAGGGGGTGTGGTTTTACATGCTGCCTGCATCCCATGGATGAGGCTTCGCTTATTTGTGTAGACTGGTTGCTGGCATGCCACGGACCAGTGCTGGTCCACGAATCAAGGGTTGGGGACCGCTGCTCTAAATAGCTCCAAGCTAAAATGTCCTTTTGTGCAAACATTTAAATTCTAGATTCATTCATGGGTAGCTAAATAAAGGTTTTCTCATATTTTTATTTGAAGCATTATCTATATGCTATATACATATAGAGCTCTCATATGTACCAGCAGAAATGAGATCAGCTCCAAAACTTGCCTGTCACAGAGTTATGCTCTTGCATTAGATTGGTCCCTTAACTTAACATGCTAAGTGCACAAATTAAAGTAGAAAATCCTGTTAGAGAGCAGTTGCCATGTGTTTTGGACACCAAGTATTACTTGTATGCCCAACATGCAAGCAGCTGATCACAAATAGGCTTTGATGTTTAGATCTCAGTGCTCAATGGAGGATCTGAGACAATGGCACATTTTGATAATGTTTTCAGACTTCCCCAGAGCTGAAGAAGCTTCTTGGATGAGAAGCTAAACCAGTAGTGGGTTCTAAAACCCTTTGCTACCGGTTTGCGCGCGTGCACGCGCGACACTTCTGCTCATGCACAGAAGTGTCCCGGGTGGGTGGACGGAGCCTCCCACCACTGGCGCTACTGGTTCTTAGAACCGGGCCGAACCAGGAGCAACCCACCGCTGAGCGAAACGTCTTCAAAGAAAAACCAGAAAGTCCAGTTGCCTCTTGAAAAAGCACCTTCCTCAGTATGTGAATATAACACATATAGAGTTTTAAAAAGTGCCTGTCATATTTGCCTTATTTGCCTGTATGTTCAGTGTTCTATGGTCTTCCTGTGGACCATATTAATCAAGGCATATATTTTAAAATAAGCATGTTAGTATTCTTTGGTATAAACTGTATTTTAAGCAGCCTGTCCTCCAAAGAATGCTGCCTTGAGTTTCATAGTAATTAAGTAACAAATACATAAACCAATGTATTTTACATCCAAATACAAAATACATGAATGACATTCTCAAGGCTACTGCTCAGGAATAAGAAAAAGATTGGCAAAAAAAATTGAATAATTGAAAAATTATGTTTTCAACAATCCAGATATAAACTATATGTTAAAAGCAAGGGAGTTATAATTTTTTCACATTTTCTATTTTTTCTTTCTACATTTATGGAGAGAGAGGAGAGAGGGGGGAGGGAGGGAGGGAGAAAGAGAGAAATCCCTTAGTTTGAAGATGGTGATGATAATTATGCAAATGGTAGGCAAGAACGGCTTCCAGATACTGTATAGCTGTGGCAATCTTTTTTCCAAATAAAACAGGCGGCAAGGTAAACTATCTTCCACAACTTAAACCACTTTTTCTGGTTTTCTGTCTTCTGCCACCTACCTAGTTTCCTCTGGTATTTTTGGCACTTGATTGTTCCTTCCATATACATCTCAAACATACCCAGAGGGTATCTCATTTTGTATAATAAGTTAAGACTGTGAACAGTTTAGCACAAGAACTATCTAGCTCCAACAGTGAGGAAGATATTCTCTAATAAGAAAAGCACTATCCCTTGGGGGTATCACACATTTCTAATGTAATATTATAATAAGGTACTTGTACTGGCATTAAAATGTAGATTAGAAATTCATGTTACCTTTTGCTACATAGAATTCCCTGCAGTCTTCCAGTCCTTACCTCAAAGAACAAAATCTTAGTATCCCAATAGCTGCCTTTTTTTGTTTTACTTTCCAATTTCAGCATCCATTTAAAATCAATCAGTTTCCTAAATAAGGTCAATAGTTCATTGACAAATCTTATTAAGGACATAATATTATATAAGGTGAGAGAAAATAAATATGTAAGGGGTGGGGGGAAGGAAGCTATGTGCTTTCAAAAGCCTGGAAATTAAAATAATGAAATCAAATTTGTTTATTTTGCATAAATCTGTACTATTGGTCTGATTTTTTCCCCAATATAAAATTCAGAGTCTGTTCAATATGGTATAAGTGAAGTTAATTAAGGACAAGAAAAGCATAAAGGAACCATCAGGGGTGGGTTCTAACTTACCTCGCTGCCAGTTTGCTTTCTCCCGCGCTGCGTGGCTGCGCCTCATGGGCGCACGCGCGCTTCGCACGTGTGCGCATGCGCAGTGCCGAAAAATCTGAAAACACCCCCCCAAAAAGCCAAAAACAAGATGGCGATGCATGCGCAGTGCCAGAAACTCGGCTTCTGCGCATGCGCAGAAGAAAAAAAACCAGCAAATTTTTTTTAAAAAAAATTAAAAAAAATTAAAAAAAAGATGGCGGCGCCCACAGACCGGCACCGACCAAACCAGATATGTGACATCACTGTGACATCACCAGTGGGTTGCTACCGGTTCGGGCGAACCGGTCCAAACCGGGAGGAACCCACCTCTGGGAACCATGACATGAACAAGCAAGCAAATGTCCTTATATCTGCATGTTTCAGTAGCCAGGGTATGTTTGTAAGTGAGCCTCTCAGGTAGTTTGCCTGATTCACCTTTCCCTACCATTTTACAGAATCCTGTGATTTCATGAGGTAGACTCTACATGTCCAAAATTTGTTGTACGCTTTAGATAGAGGTATAGAAAACACTTTGTTCTAATCAGATCTGAGAAGAAAAAAGCATTATCCCAAAGGTGTTTTTTCAAGAGGCAACTGGACTTTCTGGTTTTTCTTTGAAGACGTTTCACTTCTCATCCAAGAAGCTTCTTCAGCTTCTTGGATGAGAAGCGAAACGTCTTCAAAGAAAAACCAGATAGTCCAGTTGTTGAAAAAACATCTTTGGGACAACCAGGACCTGGATGACTGAGAATCTCCAAGAACAAAAAAAGTATTTATTATCTTTTCTCAGAATTAACTGGATTCTTGCAATGTTGTGGGGCTGCAATAGAAATTGAGTAAAAAAAATTATACTCTTTTTTTATAACCATGAGATTGTAAAGTGTGTTTTAAAAACGGGGAAAGCAATTAAACAGACTTTTTCAGTAGTCAGAAATCAGTTTAACACAGAAGTCAAACAACACTTTCCATTAAAATTAATGCTTTATTTCCATTAATCGCAGTGCAGCAGGTCAAGATTTCATCTCTTCTTCTTGCAGCATTGTTTAAGTTTTGTAAAAATATTTTTAACGTTGTTTATAATTTTTAAATTCAAACAGATGAAGATGAGATTAGTAGCAACAGAAACTGATAACTCAGAATATTAATAAACCTGTAACCGTAATATTTACTGGACACTAAGAATACAACAGAACTATTGAATAGCAATACATAAAATTGAATACCCATTCATGAGACAGGGTGTTACAAATGAAAATATAGAGGCCTTTTTAAATAAAAATAATTTAGATGAAACACAAAAGCAACTTTTATTTGTTCCACTATCTGAAGTAGAGATTAAACATATAATTTTAAAAATGGCAAGTAATAAAATCCCAGGATTAAATAGGTTCTCTACTGAGTAGGATAAAACATTTATAGATCTTTGGATGCCAAATCTTTGTCATGTATATGAAGAGATATTTAACATCACCGGTCTTTAATCAGGCTTATATTATAGTTATACCAAAAGCAGGTAAAGGTCACATTCAATGTGCTAATTATTGTCCAATCTCATTGATTAATGTTGATACAAGAGTTTAACAGCAGTGTTAGAAAATAAATTACAGCAGGTGATATTGTTCGCTATTAAGAATCATCAAGCAGCAGATAACATTAGGTTAGTCATAGAATTAATAGACTTGAATAAAAATAAAGATCAATTTGTAATTTTATCATTAGGCGCTGAAAAAGTCTTTGACAAAATATATAAACAGTACATGTTTGCAGTACAAAATTGATTTGGATTTCCTTTGGAATTCATAAAATGAATTAATATATTATATGAATCCGCCATTCTAAAGTGAAGATTAATAGTATTTTTTCTCCTACTTTTCCACTATTCAGAGGAACTAGACAAGGATGTCCACTTTCACCCTGAATTTTTAATATCTGCATGGAGCCCTCATCTTGAGGAATTCCAGTTTATATATCTGGAAAATATTCTCAGGAAATAAATTATTTGCTTGGAAAATTTCTATTGGATTCTTCATTTCTGAGAATATCTTTACAGAAAATACAATTACTAATTAATGAGGGAGGATTCAGTTTTCTGAATTTGGAACTATCTAATCATGCTTACCTATTGTCAAGTATTAAATACTGGAAGCAAACAATTGGTGTTAATTTTCCGATCTGAGCAATTTTGGAATATACATGCATTGCCCCTTTGGTTGGATGGAGAGTATTAGGGTCTAAATATACTGAAGTTCAGGTATCTTTGGAAACAATTGTGTCTGTTAGGAAATTATGTCCTAAAAATGAATCATTTTCCCATGCTAAATTGACTTTATGGGGAAACCCAACTTTCAAAATTGGGAAAAGGAGAGTAATACGGAAAAATTGGATGAAAGCAGAGATATTGATTTTGGACCAACTGATAGAAGTTGAAGATAAACCTTTAATATACTCTGTGCAATATTTACAATTACATTTATTAATAACACTGTTTGAACCAGTACATTTTCAGCTTCTGAAGCACCTTAGGTACCAGTACCACTTGATAAATCCTTTAAAATGGAAAAAAAAATCTACTATTAGTTTTAATAGATATGTGTTATCAATAAATCAGGGGTGGGTTCCTCCCTGTTCGGAGTGGATCACCCGAACCAGTAGTGACCCGCTGGTGACGTTACAGTGATGTCATGGATCTGGTTTGGTCGGTGCCGGTCTGTGGGCGCCATCTTTTTTTTTTTTTTGATTTTTTTTCCGGGTTTTTTCTTCTGCACATGCGCAGAAGCCGAGTTTCCGGCACTGCATATGCACCGCCAGCTTGTTTTTGGCTCTTTTTTTGCTTTTTTGCTTGTTTTTGCTTCTGCGCATGTGCAGAAGCCGAGTTTTTGGCAGGGGGGGAAACGCTTGCCCAACTGCTCCCTCCCTAAGCAACCTCGGAAGTTTTCAAGCTCGTCTGGAGAGGCATTTTTTTTAAAGAAAACCCTGAAAAAGTCGCAAGATCCGGAGCTGACG
>QLTV01003280.1:804152-856709 GCA_003457575.1 Thermophis baileyi | reverse complement strand
TATGTTAGCCAGTCAATGGGTTGCAAATTGTGTTTTTTCTGTTCGAGTAGGCCATGAAATTGTACATTCTGTCATAGTCCTCCATGTCATCTAGCAAAAATCACAAATTATTTATCAAAATTTGAGACTATCAGTCACCTTGACAAATTTGTATATTGATTATACAAGGTAGCCCATCTGTTTCTTTCTGCTAAAAGTCAATGGCATCTATACTTTCTCAGAGGCCTCTCCTCCCTCCCTCTCCACCGAGTAATTTTCTTTTGTTGGAGAGTAGACAAATCATCAGTACCTCAACAATCATTTACCATTTTTCTGGAACTTTTAACTTAATTGTGTTACATCCATCTCCAGTTTTGTTATTGCAACAAACTCTATGTGAGGCTGTCCTTGAAGTACCAAGAAAGGAGAATATTTGTAGCTCAGGGTTGACATGAGCGGTCCTTGGTGGTCTCTGAGCTTGGTTGTTTTCTTGAAGATGTTTCATTACCCAAGTTAGGTAACATAATCAGTACTACTGCCTAGTGCACTGGGTAATGAAACTTGTCCTTCAAGTCCATCTAGAGGCTGCAGATTATCCAGAATGTCCTAAATGTAGCAGCATGTGTAGTTTTGGGTGCCCTAAAGTTCACCCAAGTTACATCACTGGTGTAACTGGACTCCCAGTTGTTTTCTGGGTACAATTCAAAGGGCTAGTTATTACCTTTTAAAAGGTACTTTTAAAGCTCTACATGACACTAGTCCATATGGTCTGTCTCTCCTTGAGGATATCTGCCTCTCCTACTACATTTGATATTGTGTGTGTGCTCCAGGTCCCCTCCCTTAAATGTTGTCATTTGATGGGACCCGAGATGTAAACCTTCTCCGTAGCTGCTTGAGCCCCTTAAGAATAGCCTCCCACCTGAGATTTGAGGGATCCTTACCCTTTTAGCCTTCCAGAAAACCATAAAGATCTGGCTTTTCACCGAAGTGTAGGGCTAGAATGGGGTTCCACTGGAAGGCTGTTTGATCTGATCTCATGGGAAGGGTGTTTTTGCTTTTATCTCTATTTTTATTGACAGTTGTGAGCCATTTAGGATAATTGTATGAGATAGGTGCCAGATTAGTTTTGCAAATACATACATACATACATACATACATACATACATACATACATACATACATACATACATTTTATTTATTTATTTGTTTATTTGTTTATTTGTTTATTTATTTATTTGTTTGTTTGTTTGTCAAACATGTACAAGATAGCAGGTATAGGTATAAACATAAACATAATCAAAGTGAATACAGATAGATGAGGACAATAGGACAGTAGGACAGGGACAGTAGGCACGCTGGTGCGCTTATGCACGCCCCTTAATATACATACATACATACATACATACATACATTTATACATACATACATGAAGAAGGACAAGGGCAGCATAATTAAACTTGTAAGTTTCTGTTATTATAGCCAATCTCAATAAAAGTAGTGTCACCCCTCCTATGGAGTTGATTTCCTGAGGTGTTCTATCTAGTGAAATCTCTGGAACTGAAGTGTTTTGTTATGCCATAGAGCTGAAGGATGGATAGTTTTGTTTCATACAATGTTATGCCTGGTAGGACATTCATCTCTCTCCCTCTCCTTCTCCCTCTCCCTCTCCCTCTCCCTGTCTCTGTCTCTGTCTCTGTCTCTGTCTCTCTGTTTGAGGTGGCCCTTTATCAAGTTTTGGATGGAACAAAAGCACCAGAACTTTATCATAAGGCATCCCTTTTGCTTGTCTGCAAACTATATCTATCAACATGTCTTCACTTTTTAAAATAAAACAATGTGTAGTGGGGAAAACATCTTGTTAAAAATTCTTTAGAAGTGAGTAGTTTCATAGAATGTTTGTTCACAAATGCATGTAATTAAAACTATAAGCCTAAAACAATTCCTTTGTGAATTAACTGTTTCTCCTCACATTCTGTCATATTTAATTTTGTTGCATTATAGAAACCACCCCTACTGACAAAAAAAGGGGAAATGCATTTGCCTCAGCTCTGTATGAAAATGAAAACTAATTGAGGTTCTGTAATTAAGTTTTCAACAAAACCGCATCACCACATTAAGACAATTCTACAAAGTGTGCATTGAAGCTGAATTGAAAAGTTAATTCAGAGTGAAATGGATGAAGTTATATTAATCATTAGGTGTTAGTAAAGAAAATATTTAACAAATATTGCATTTCTTTAGATACAGTGTTAAGGATACCCAAATAAGTTAATATCAATTAAATATTCTAGAGTCTAGACGATTAGCAATATCTATTCCACTGTATGAAGTGAAATATGTTACAGAAGTTGAATGCTTATAACATAAATCACCAGCAGGCAGAAAGAAGGTTCAGCCTAATGTTTCTAATGTAATATCAATATTCTGCTAGTCTTCAAAATTTCAGAAAAGGAAGACTCACTATACCACTACAAAATGCAACTTAGTTAAGGAAAAATGTGCAGTGAATTCATATGCAATGAAGACCAGGATAGGAATAGTATTGATAGTATTGATGCTTTTGAACTTTGGTGTTGAAGAAGACTCCTAAGAATTTTATGGACAAGGAAGCAAACTGATGGATCTTTGACTAAATCAACCGAGATTTCTTACTGGAGGCATAAATCACCAGGCTTTGGACACATTATGTAAAACCTAGTTTTTTAAAGAAGGCTCTAATGCTGGGAAAAATGGAAGGAAAGAAAGGAGGATGACCAAGGTGGATTGACTGTTCAACCGTGATGGGTGCACCATTAGAAGACCTGAAAGAAAAAGATTAAGGCAGATTGTCATTGAGAAAATCTTTGTGGTCACTAGGAGTCAACACTGACTTGATGACCAACAATGTATGTATGTATATTTTGTTTTTATGCCTTGTTTGCTGCCCAGACTTCCTTGATTAATAGCAATAGCACTTAGACTAATATATTGCTTCACAGTGCTTTACACCCCTCTCTAAGCGGTTCACAGAGTCAGCATATTGCCCCCAACAATCTGGGTCCTCATTTTACCCACCTCGGAAGGATGGAAGGCTGAGTCAACCTTGAGCCGGTCAGAATCGAACTCCTGGAGTGAGCAGTGAGTTAGCCTGCAGTACTGCATTCCAACCACTGCGCAAACATGGATAGACAGTCATATAAATTTGCAGAATAATTAAATGAACTATATTTCTTATTTTGAAGGACTGTCCCCTGTAAGTTCTGCATTTCTGCTTCCATCTCCTGTTGGTGTTGAAGTAAGGCTTCCACCATCTCCTGGGGAGACATAGCAGTTGCCCATGGGTGTGTTATCATCGCTGGAGTTGTCTGCTTCCTGGAGGCAGTGAGACTGGTGAAATTAGTGTCAGGCACAAGCAAAGAACAGCTTCCAGACAGGGTCAAATAGGGTTTTTTTATTGTTGATCACCAGTTTAAAGAATCTCATCAGACTGTCTTGGGAAATGGCAGATCTGGCAATAGCAATAGCACTTAGACTTATATACCGCTTCACAGTGCTTTTACAGCCCTCTCTAAGCGGTTTTACAGAGTCAGCATATTTCTACCAACAATCTGGGTCCTCATTTTACCCACCTTGGAAGGATGGAAGGCTGAGTCAACCTTGAGCCTGGTGAGCTTCGAACTGTCAAATTGCAGGCAGTCGGCAGTCAGCAGAAGCAGCCTGCAATACTACATTCTAACCACTGCGCCACCACGGCTCAGTGACCTAAGACCTAAGAGTTGACCTCAAACATTTCCTCCCCTTCTGAATGGACTCTAAAATGGAATATCTTAGATTCTAGAAAGGAGCAGAAACTTTTGAAAAAGATTTTCAGTACTACTGGCTACCTGTATTTACTGTGTTGTTGTAGTAAAAGGCTCCTGTTAGACTACTGTTGAAAATGGTTTGGAAACTCTGGGCATGTGTGGTTCAGCACATTTAGAACAATTTGCACTATTTATCAGTTTGTTTCCAGGAGGCTGTCGGAAGAACAGAGTTGGGAGTGCTTTGGAAAGTGACAGATGCTTCCTTGCATGGAAAAAGGAGCATAATTCTCTGTATTAGCCTGTGCTTTATTTCAGGAAATCTTTTTTCCTCAGGGCTTGATTAGCCCTCAATTAGCTCTGCTATCTTTTGGGCAACTGAGATTCATGTTAAGCTAAAGGAATCTTTCTGATGTGTAGAAAGGGAGAAATCTCTCTGAATGGCAAAAAGCGTAGAAGTGCTAGAAGCAAAACAATACATCTTCAATGAGCGGAAAGTAGTCAGATGGACTGACCAACATGGAGGAAGGGAACCATGTATTTAATCTCATGGAGGGGGGGGACTATCAATTTGCCTGTACTTATTTCAAGGAAGATTGGGGGTTGCTTTTTAAAATATTTGTTCTATACTTCTTTTTTTATTTTGTTTTTCTTTTTTCATGCTTTCTTTTTGGCAATTTGTATTTTTTTCCTTTCTTCCGATTTCAATTTGTGTTATCTTTTAATTCTGTAAAACTTTTCAATAAAAAAATATTTTTAAAAAAAAAAATACAACATTGTAAGCATTGCGATATTCTACATTGTCTTCAGTAACGTATATCTATTCCATAAAACATTCATCAAATGCATAGTGATAACCAATGCTACCTGGTAATCACCAACCGTCTCATTATCACAGAATTTCTAGTGAAAGTCAGCAGGTTCTGACAGGTTCTAGAGAACCGGTAGCGGAAATTTTGAGTAGTTCGGAGAACCGGCAAATACCACCTCTGGCTGGCCCCAGAGTGGGGTGGGAATGGAGATTTTGCAATACCCTTCCCCCAGGAGTGGGGAGGGAATGGGGATTTTGCAGTATCCTTCTCCTGGAGTGGGGTGGGAATGGAGATTTTGCAGTATCCTTCCCCTGCCATGCCCACCAAGCCATGCCCACAGAACCGGTAGGGAAAAAAATTTGAATTTCACCCCTGATTCAAAGTTATATCATCACTGAAAAAAGTGACTTAAGACTATTTTTCACACTTATGTCCATTGCAGCATCCCATGGTTACATGATCAAAATTCAGACACTTGGCAACTGACTCATATTTATGATGGTTGCAATGTCCTGGGGTAATGTGATCTCCTTTTGTGACCTCCTGACAAGCCAACTCAATAAGGAAGCTGGATTCACTTAACTGTGTTACTAATTTACCAACTGTACTGATTCACTTAACAACTGTGGCAAAAAAAGTTGTAAAATGGGGCAAAACTCACTTAACAAATGTTTCACTTAGCAACAGAAATTTTGGGATCAATTGTGGTCGTAAGTTGAGGACTACCTGTACTATGAACCCAAATACTATTTGGCTATCAATGCTATCCTGATGAATACAATGATAAAAGTATAAAGTGAAAGTGATATTGTAACATTGTAATAATGAATACAGTTCAGAATAATTAAAGAACAGTAGACCAAATGACTGAAGCAACTTTTTGAAAGGACAGACATTATTTTGGTAGCCATTAAATATGCTTATAATCAAATGGCCTTGGAACAAAGCATGAAACATGTGGCAAGTATTGGAGTCAGAACATATTATTGAGTGATTCAGCTAGATTGCCCTGAGAATAATGCACGTATCTAATGGTATGTAAATACAAACCAAGGTTCAGCAGTGGTTATCCAGATGTCACAGATCAGTCCTGATTTATGCAAAACTATAGTTGAAATTTTTAAAAAAGCATTATTGTCAGAAATTAATTGTTTGGTATTCATAGTTCAGTTAACGTTCCAGACCTTTAGTATCCATTCTTATACATTTAAATCAAATGATCTTATCTCATAATGACTCTATACAGATTTATTTTGGTCTGCAAACACTAGGCAGTTTTGTAATAATGACAAAAGTAGTTTGACAGTTTAAAATATTTCATTATTTTGTAATGTGATGCTTGGAAATCACATGTCAGCTAGGGTGAAGGAGGATATACTGTATCCTGAATTGTTCACTGACTGTCCCATTGAGAAGGATATTGCTTAGTCAATCCTCAATCTTCTAGTACAGAAGAATCACAAGGTAGTTCTTGATCATTAATTGAAAAATGTTCCCTTTATTCACAAGTCTATTTTTATCTGGGCTTACCTCAATAGCAGAACTATATTTAATATTTTTATGATTATGAAATTAATTAATCTTGTCTAAGATACTATTTCTGCATATATTGTTCTTTTAGTTTTATCCAAAGTTATGATTAAAAAGAAAGAAGAAATACATGATTAATTCTGGGAGCAGCTGCCCCAACAGATTTGCAGAGCACCAAATTGAGGAAAACTAGTATAAAATTTTACAATATTTCCTAACCATTAGAACTTTAATTCTAATCACAGCAGAAATAACCTTTTTGTACCCATCAGATAAAACATCCTCAGCCAAGCTTTTCTCTTTATTTATTTATTATTATTATTTTTGGTATTCCTGTCACTAATTTACTCTCTGCAGCAAAAAGGAATATGTGCAATTTTAATGTGTACTTCTATGAATGTTAGCTATATTTAATATATATTGAATTCATGTGAACTGACTAGACTTAAGGGGGGATGGCAATGTACTGTACAAAGGAAAAATAATTAACTGATTAGTTGAAGGGATAGGCAGATGTAAGACTACTGGTGAGATTGCAGTGCATTTTCTGAATTTATCTAGGCAAAGTTGGAACAGAATCTTTCTTCTTGCAACCAACTCGAGGTGGTGTTCTTGTCCTCTAAGTAGCCATAAGGGAACTGTTTAATGGTTGGCAAAGGATGTCAAATCCACCAGACTGCTGCTGCAGCTAGATGGCAGGAGATTGATGACTGAGTTTTCCTTTTTTCTAATTTGTTTTTTTTTTTAAAAAAGGAATGAATAGGTTGATTTGATATGGCTCTGCTATAACTGTGAAGAAACATATTTATTCTTTTTCTACAAAACCTCTCTCTCCTCTCTCCTAATAGCTTATTTCCCTTCCCCTGGTTAGGACATTAAAGTTTCTATCACGAGGCTTGATTCTCAGTGTTTGACCCACTTACTTTTTTTGAAGTCCATTCTAATCTGTCTTGCTTCATTTAGATTCTTGAAAATAGCAGCATTCAATACGCACTTTTCTTGCAAATTCTGTCGGTATATGTTATGTTTCGTGTTTTTTTCCCCCGTTGTGACTGACAGCTTGCATGCATTTATCACACAATTCATTTTTCTCTCCAAACATCTGAATTATATGTATTAGCTGAAAGGCAGCCAAAACATCTGAAAGGGCTCATTGTCTCCAAACTAATATTGTGTCAATATAAACTGAGCACAGCACCCAAACAACTGTATATTAAACCTTTTTTCTTTCCCTCCCAAACATCTTGACTATTCAGGCCTGTGTAGGGTTATGTTTAACACATCTCGATAAGAGCAGAAAGAAAATGTCTATTTTTGTTAATGTCAGCAGTCTAACGTAACTGCTCAATCAATTGTTCAGGATACATAAAAATATACCTAAGGAGGGAAAATTATTAATACTGTAGGAAATGCTGTGATGGAATTGTTGAATCATCCTGAACATCCTGCTGAAATCTAAAAATTTAGACAGGAGTTAAAACTATCAAATTGCTTCATAGGCTATATCCCCATATTTCATTAAGTTCAGAATAAATTAAAGATAAAAAGGAAAACAATGTTGTTACATAGCCCATTATAAAGTGCCATAGTGGTGGTTAAAATAAGCATAATTACTCTTACAGTATTTCAGTTTTCTAGCAACACAGGAAAATAATTAATAGTCTATTTTCTGTGGTGTGCCTTTACTTAACCTGTCTGTGACATTTGCAATCCATAATAAGTCTATGGATATATTAGCACAAGAAGAGTAAAGCGTATTTTCTTATTCTTAGCCTATCATAAAAGAGCAAGGATGAAATTGGGTAAACCCAAACACCCATTTTAAAAATCCAAATCAACTACTAATGCATACACATGAATCACGAGAGAGAACCAAGGATGTTGCTTTGAAATTGATTCTCTCTCCCCCATTGTCCTTTCAAAATAGAAGATTAAAACTTGTATGGCAATGTTGACTATGTTTAATTTTTCAATTGTTTCTTTGATGTAACAGATAGAAAGGTTTGCACCTGTGAAGTAAAAAGGCTTTGAACAGATTGCAAACATTCTGCAAACACTTCATCAGAAATTTTAGTTGTCAGCCTCCCCTAACACAAGGGAGCCTTGATGATATCTTTGTGCGCTTTTGACTCCTTTTGATTAATAAATGCAAACAAATTTCTCTCCATAGCCTCTATTGCAATCTATGCATGACAATTAGAGACAACCTCTGGTGAGGGAGGCACTGAAGTCTGTTCCCTCTTCTTCTGCTACAGAATAAATACTTGATGTTTAATGCTTTTTGACAATTAGAGAATGAAAGCTTTTGTAGCTGGGCACCCGGCTTCTGCTCATTAGTCTGTTTTCAGCAATGTAGAATCCATGTTTTCTGTAATATTAATTCTTGTTAAGGAGAAGAATTCTTCCTTTTGGAGCTCTAGGTCCCATTACTGATATCTGTATGAAATATGATTCCTTCCTACATAGTAGAATATACAGAAATGTTTTCATGAATTCATATATGGGGGTATAAAATAGCAAAAACCATACATAGGCATTTTCTAGGCAGTGGTAGTTCTTGATTGTTGTATGAACCTATGTACCCCACACCCAAAGGCTTTGTTGATGGAACTTTGAAGTCTAGTAACATCAGGCGGATATAGATTCCCATCCAAATTCCATTGCCCAGAAGGACAGAACAAGGTAAGTTTTGCTCCTTCTCCTAGTTCTGCCTGAAGAGGGCATGTGAACAAGCAAACCAATGATGAATTAAAAAAAAACAGAGTGGGGAATAGATATTCTTCTCAAATTCAACTTCAAAAGGTGGTGATAATCTCTGAGCCTTGTCATGTTTCAGGTAAGAGATCCTATGCAGCTTTATTAGATTGCATTGGAGTGTTGTCAAGTTCAGAAAATACACAGTCAAGTATGTAGGAAGGACTTTCATTCTCTTTCTTAAATACAGATATTTATTCATAGTAATCGATCTCCACAACTAAGGCAGTGTTAGATAATAAAGACAAAAGAAACCTAATGACAAATCCCTTGATTATTTCTTAGCATACTTTCATAGTATGTTGCGGCTCATCTGAAATTCAGAGAACCTGATGAAACATTTTATTGATTGTGACAGAAGGAGAGCCAGTTTGATGTCATGGTTAAAGTCACCAGACTAGAAACCAGGAGACGATGTATTGTAGGTCTGGGAACAAAGCTAGTGGAATGAGTTTGTGCCAGTCACTGTCTTTCAGTCCTAGGAAGAAGGCAGTGGCAAACCTCTTCTGAAAATCTTACCAAGAAAACTGCAGGGATTAGTCCAGGCAATTTCCTGGAGTCAAATACTGACCAAAAGACACAAATAACAGTTGTGATAAAGAACATTTAGCAACTGATCATCACACCTCAACCGAACTGAAGCTTAACCTAAAAGACAAGTCTATGTTGCCTCCTGAAATCATTCTCTTCCTCCTGATTTTATGCTCATGGTAATCTAGCTGTCCAGACATATTTCTGCTACTGCTCATCTCCAGAATTGGGAAATATGCTGCCATGGAAGTATATAAAATGATGAAGGGAAATGATTCAAACAGTCCAAGTTACCATAAGCTAAGAATTGACATACGGTAATTTGTAGAAGGGACAAGTGAACTTGTCACCTACAAGCACAGCAGTTTTAAGAATGAATCTTCCTCTGTGCTACTGTAAATGCAGGAAAATGGCATTAGGGTTGATTTACCAGCTTGGTAGGAGTGAGAGAGAAAAACTAAATATGGGGCAGCAATGCCTTGTACAATGTTATGCATGCCTGGCATGAGATCTAGGGAGCAGAGATGGCTGCTACTCTTGGGAAGGTCAAAAGCAGTGGGATGACTAATACATTAACAAGCAGAGTGTTTTCAAATGCAGCTAGTGATTGCGGGTGGAGGGGATTAATAGGATGGCATCAGGTGTGGAGAGGACCTCTCCCTGCCATGCTCCAGCTGTTGGAAAATCTATAACCTCCCCTCTCCCCAGCAGGTGCCAATAGAGGGTTTCCTCTCAATGATCAGGCTTCAGAGGAAAGGTTTTCCTCAAGTCTGAAGGGAAAGCACAAGAAATTCTCTTCTGCCTGCTAACTAAAAGTTTACTGATTAATGCCATTTGCATCTGGAAACCAAGCAGGTAAATATCATACTGTATGTACTTTGACGCCATGTCACATTTGGTTCGAACTTGCTTAACAGAGTTAGAATTCTATTTTGAAACTCATCCCCTTCCAGATTCCTTTTCATTTCATTT
Organism: Thermophis baileyi; assembly: GCA_003457575.1. Classification (NCBI taxonomy): domain Eukaryota; kingdom Metazoa; phylum Chordata; class Lepidosauria; order Squamata; family Dipsadidae; genus Thermophis; species Thermophis baileyi. The sequence continues at coordinate 846,352 of QLTV01003280.1, read as the reverse complement.
CCTCTTAGGAAGATGCCATCAATGAGTCCTCCCCTTTAGCTGAACTGGATTTTTCCTTTCTGACAAGTAGATCTTTTTTTCCAGGAGACACACTCAGTAGGATGAATCTGTCAGGACAGCAAGCATTCCCATTCGATGGCTCAGTGATTCATTTGGTGTTGTAGTTAGATGTGGTGATTATACCCTTTTTTTATATTAGCTGGCAGCCAGCTTCCCTTCAACTGATTCACCTGAGCGACTAGAATTGCTTTTGTCTGTTCTCTCCTGAAGAAAAGTGTTGTCTGCAGAATAATACATTTCTGATATCTTTCCACCTTACCGTAAACAATATGTATATGAGTCAGTACTTCTGTAATGTATTTATCCATTAAATTACACAACCTGTATTAAGATTCACAATCATACGCCATGGGACATTGCAAACCTTTTGGGACCCTCCCTGTTACTTCTGTAAGTTTTTATGCACTTACCTTTAACAGCAAAATGTAGTGATTTGAATTTCTGTCTTTGTGTACATACTGTATCAATATACAATGCATTCAGAGAGACAGAGACATATACACACAAGACCACACACACACACACACACACACACACACACACACACACACACACACGAAAATGACACAATCTTGGCATCTGAATGTGAACTTTGTCATGTTCTAAAAATGACAGCTTATATCATTCAAATTTACTGCTGATGTGTTTCTTTTTTTAAAAAAATCTGGTAATGAAGTTGTAAATGCAGCATTTCTTTCATTACCTATTCATTAAAGATATGACATGAAAACAGAGTTACCATGGAAATAGCACTGTGAATTCTAAGTACATAATAAGAATTTCATTGTTTACAGTACTGCACAGATAACTGATGGGGTTATTGTAGCTGGTAAAAGTCTTATTTAGCTTCACAAATGCATGGAAAGAGGGTGAAGGTTATGCATCTGGTCTTTGACTAAGTTCATGAACATAAGCAAACCTCTTCAACATCATCAGTGTAACAGAAATTTCTGATGAAAGGATCAAATGTATTTTGAGCTTAATGTCTTCAACTATTTGTTTGCCCTGAATATTTAAGCATTCAAGAAAAAGTCCATTTCTGCATATTAACCAGTACCACCTTTGCACATCCAAGTTGTGTGCAGTGAGTATCTATAGGAATTAATACACATACATGTACTTTATAAAGCCACATAAATGAAAACAATACAATTTGTGCAAATGCACAAATGTTGTGATTTAATATTGGGAAGATGTGGCAATCCAGAAGACCATTGTTATTTCAAGGAGTTTAGTGACGTATTTTGATTTCTCCGTCATATTAAGAAAAGTCTAGACCAGGGATGTCAAACTGGCGGCCCGCAGGCTGGATGCGTCATGCGCAGGCCACGCCTACCCCAGCTCCGTGAAGGGAAAAAACATCACGATATGTCACGTGACAGCAATGTGACACCATGAGTTTGACACCCATGGTCTAGAAGTTTAACCTGCTTGCTTTTTTTTACTCTTGTTTACTGAATAAAGGAGAAGGGGGGGATCTTCACATAGTTACAAAGTTGTGAAAATCTCAAGACTTTTGATTCCCATCCCAAAGTCATGTGCCATCCAGTCAAGGTCAGATCTTAGTCACGTGACCATAACAGGGCCATGAAGCAGGGGTGGGTTCTAACTTACCTCACTGCCGGTTCGGTTCCTCCCACGCCATGTGGCCGCGCCACGTGGCCGCATGCACGCGCATGCGCAGTGCCGAAAAATAAAAAAAATTCCCCCCAAAAAGAGCTGAAAACAAGATGGTGACGCATGCGCAGTGCCGGAAACTCAGCTTCTGCGCATGCGCAGAAGAAAAAATAAATAAAAAATCCCCCCAAAAAATTAAAAAAAATTCCAAAAAAAAAAGATGGCGGTGCCCACAGACCGGCACCGACTGAACCGGCTCCGTGATGTCACCGTGACGTCACCAGTGGGTCGCTACCGGTTTGGGCAAACCGGTCCGAACTGGGAGGAACCCACCTCTGCCATGAAGTCATGGTGCCAGGTTTTGATAAAAAACTTGGGGTGGTGGTTGTTGTTTGGGAACTTCTGCATGAAACCTAGCAATGGAAATTGGCTATTCTTGGGGTATCTCTGCTGTCATTATTAACAAGCTCCTGGCAGCAAGAGATTTGGATATCATCTTGCTTGGTATGATGCTATTTATGTTTTCCTTTTAAATCTGTTTGCTTGAACTAATAATAAAGTTTAAAATCCCTTTATTTACTGGTGTGCTTATTGTCTCTGGATCCAAAAGAACCAATTGCCTGGCACTTGATCACTGCCCTAACATTTGGCAAAACAGACTGGAGGGGATGTCTTGCAGCTGCACTGGAGTCCCATAGGACTCTAAGGAATGTAACAAAAGCTAATAGTTTCTGATACTGCTTTGGACTTTATTATGTATGATGTTAAACATTTGTGTGTCCCCAAATCAAGGTTTGGTTTTGTTCTTAATTTAAAGCATGCAAAGAGTAGAAAAGGGATGTACCCAGTGTGATTGAACTGTTCCCTCCCTCATTTCCTTATCTTGCTATATTATGAAAAAGTGGAGTTCCCAGGAGCCATTACGCATTGTGCTCCTTACTCATTGATGTGACTGGAAAAAGTCTCTAGAGCCAGCCCTAGCTATTATTTTTCTATTTTTTACTGTATAATATATATATATATATATATTTTAAGAGTTAAATTCTTCAGTTTCCACTTTATCTTTACAAAGTAGATTGGTTGAAAATGGAGTGCTTGGGGGTCACCTAGTCAGCTTTCTTGAAGGTTTGTAGAGTAATGTTCTTATAGTGCATCTCAATCTCTTTTTTTGTTTATAAGGTCAAGCTTTAGTAACAGGAATATCATCCCCAAACGGTTTCCTTAATGGGGCAGAATAGAGGATCACCTGGTGTCTGACTTTCCATCTCTGTTCTGCTGTTATATACATAAAAGTTAAAACTTCAATCACCAAAAGTTTCTCTTTGGGATTATCCATGCTAATTACCCACAGTACTGTTTCCATTCAATAAAGCTACATTAGATAATATAAAATTATTGCCTTTTTCATGTTTTTCCTTTCCTTTTTTGCCAGCCTTTTGTCCTATTTTGCCAGTTAATTGTTTTTGATGGTTTCTGATGTTTAATAAACATCAAACTGCATTCTTTGCTAGGTGAGCTAATTGGCCTGGATGCCTGCTGTGATTTGGACACAGAGATTGACTATGAAACTTTTTAAAAGCTCATTAAGTTTGCAAACGCAAGAGTGGGGCAAAACTTGCTCAAATTCTATCTGGATAAACCTGCAGTGGGCAATTGTGATACTTCAGATTTTGAGGATATCTCTAGTACACAGATTAAAATTTAATTATTAAAAGTAAATGGTATCTTTATATTTTTGTTCAACTCTAACCCTAATTAAATCTTAAATTTTATTGTTTGGGGGAAATCACATAAATTCAAATCTAATTTTAAAAGATCATAATACTACAAAGCTTAAGAAACCTTGTGCTAGAACTTGGCTAAAATAGAGAACTAGATTGTCCATTGGGATTTCACTTAATTGCTCTTATGAGCTCCATTCAAGTTTTATAAGTCCCAAATTCCAATTTTGAAGTTTCGCAGTTCCTCCTTCCTTCATTATCATGCATATAAAAGCATTCTGGTCAGGTATTGTCCATGCATATGGAACACATTTTTTCAAGAGAAACTGTTCAATGGCATATATTTTAGCTTCCATGTGTTGGAAGACATGTCCATCTGGGTTCAGTTCAAAGTGGGGAGAAAGACACTGGAAACATGGAAGCTGCTTGGAAAGATGGTTTAATGGTGGACATGGTTTGAGGTCCTGGGCAATCGAGCACATGGGTGAGAGAGAGAGAGAGAGATTTATACCCTCTCTTGGGCTTTGAACTTGCTTCCTGTTCCTGTGAAAGACATGTATTCTGATTGGTTGTCAGACTCCCATGGGGCCATGCAGGGGGTAACTTTGTAGGTTGTCTTGAGTCCTAGGCTTGGTTGAATCTTGCTGGGTGATATAATGAAGGGGCTTTGGGCAATTCCTATTATGGCTGAGGGCTAATCCTACCTTTGTTGGGTCTTGGGTGAGGGTATAGAGCCGAGGTGGCGCAGTGGTTAGAGTGCAGTACTGCAGGCTACTTCAGCTGACTGTTCAGCAGTTCAGCGGTTCAAATCTCACCGGCTCAAGGTTGACTCAGCCTTCCATCCTTCTGAGGTGGGTAAAATGAGAACCCAGATTGTTGGGGGCAATATGCTGACTCTGTGAACCGCTTAGAGAGTGCTGTAAAGCACTGTAAAGCGGTATATAAGTCTAAGTNNNGCAGTTGCTTATGAATAGACCTAGCCCTCTCTTTATCTCTTAAGTGCTGACATCTGCTGTGGGCTATTGAGGAGGGTGGGGGCTATTAAGAGTGAGTCTGCTTCCTGCCTTAAAAAAACATGTTTCTCCATTTCTCATCCAGGGAAATATAATATTCTGCCTTTTTAATATTTCCTATAATATTTCATTTTTCTAGGAGAAGGGTGGGTGCTAACTTTCTACATATGTGAGCAAGAAGTCTGAAAGCACAGATTTGGAGCTTATGCTTAAGCCAATTTGGCGTCCTTTGTATAGACTTTGTTGGGAGAGTACACAGCACCCTTCTCTCTTTTCTGCCATGTAGGTGGTAAGGGTCAGGTCTGTTCCTCCGCTCAGTCAGGACATGGATTAAAAATCTCCAAAACTTTATTAAGAATCTGCAGAGTTTTGGTTGTGTGTGTGCGTGTGTGTGTGTACCGTGTTTCCCCAAAAATAGGACATGTCCTGAAAATAAGGCCAAGCCCTAGTGAAGGGGTGGGCGTGGCCAGCACAGGAGGCAGCCCTTCCGTTCCCCGGTCAGCTAGTGGCAGCTGGGCTCCTTAATCGCGACCCACGGATCAGCTGAGCTGATCGGGAGCTGCCTCTCTGTTCTATCTCTCCCAGAGGTGGGTTCCTCCAGGTTCGGACCGGTTCACGCGAACTGGTAGTGACCCGCTGGTGACATCACGATGATGTTCGGTCGGTGCTGGTCTGTGGGCGCCACCATCTTTTTTTAAAAAATTTTTTTAAAAAAAATTAAAAAAAAAATTTTTCCCCTTCTTCTGCGCATGCGCAGAAGCCGAGTTTCTGGCACTGCACATGTGTCGCCATCTTGTTTTCAGCTTTTTTAATTTTTTTATTTTTTTTTTTGCACTGCGCATACGTGCGTGCGCAAAGTGCGCGCTTGCCCACGAGGCGTGGCCACACGGCATGGGAGGAAGTGAACCGGCAGCAAGGTAAGTTAGAACCCACCCCGATCTCTCCCCAGTGTTTTTGGTGCCCGCCTCCCATCCATCCCCCTTGCCTGCAAACTCCTGCCCCACTCGCAGGAGAGCAGCCGCCCGGCACCTCTTGCCACATAGTGCCCACCCAGTGGACAACCCCCCCTCCAGCTAGGCAGAGCACCACTCACCGACCGAGCGGTAAGAGGCCGGTTGGGCCAGCTGCCTGCTGCCAAGTCTTCCAGGAGCCGGGGCAATCTTCTGGCAGTGGCCGCTCTGGGAGTGCGCATCCTGCTCTATGGTTCCAGCACAATGCGGGGCTGCGGCTCCCTTTGCCCTTCGCTGCCTCTCTGCCCCAGCTGTCAGAAGACACGGCAGCAGGCAGCTGGCCTGATCGGCCTCTTCTCCGCTTCCAGCGGCTTCTAGCCAGGGTTGATGTCTCGCGGCCTGCCCTGCCCCATCCCCCGCCCCACCTGCCACCCCAAATTGCATCCCTTAAGGGGGCGGGTGGCTAAGCAAGGGGCAGGAGCCCTGCCATGCCCGGCAAGGGGGAGGGGGAGAAGAGACAGCAAGGGGAGCCACATCTCACTCCACACATCTCGCTTCTCCCCCGCCCCACCTGCCACCCCTCTCGATAAAGAGACGGCGGGGAAGGGAAGCAACCAGGCTGCTGTTGCCATTGGGGTGGGACATGTTGGGCCGTGAGACGCACGTCTTACCTTTCCAGCTCTGTCGTGTTCCTCACCGTTGTGTCTAGGGAAAAACGTAATAAAAAACCTCGCGAGTTCAATCAAACTTATCGAGTTCGACATACCGGCGCAGCCACGGGCGGCAGGATGCCAGCTGTGCTGGTATGATGAAGCTCGCGGAAGTCCTGTAGTTTGTGCATGCAACGGCACAACAAGCCTTGCAGAGTCCTGCTCTGCAAGGCGGCAGCAGCGGGACACATCAGGGCAGCGCCGGGCAGCCGCTCGGCCGACGCGAAGAACAGGGAGAGGAGGCCACGGTGACGGGACAACCAGTCCCACGCTCGCTGCCTACTGCACACCCAAAATAATACCCCCCCCAATAATAAGGCCAAGGCCATATTTCGGGGGTCAAAAGAATATATATATATATATGTCAGATTATTCATGAACTGGGAGAGCCAATGGTAACAAGGTCAGCCAATGAATAGGCATAGCAACTAAGTCAGGCAATGGGAGCTAAACACATCTGAGTCTGTGCAGAGAATCGAAACTGAAGGTAGAAGGCTGGGCGTGGCTCAGCCTACTCTGTACTCTCAGTCCACTCTGAACTCTGAAATGAAACTAACTGTTCTCTCCTGCCTGTAACTGCTGCTACGTTAAAGAAGAACTCTGCTACTGGTATTGTAAATACTCATCTGTTATTCTTGTATATAAAGAAGTTTCTTATTTAAATCAATCCTGCTGCATCAGTCTGCCTGTGTGTGCTTTCTTGATTTAATTTTCTGCAAAAAACTCTCTCTATATATATAAAAATCTGGTATCATTTTCTAAACTAGCACGTTTAATTAAAAACACAATCTTTTGTGTCCTTCAAACTAGTAACTGAGACAGCTAGTAGCAGCCTTAACAAAAATGGTAAAAACATGCATCAAAAGCTAGTCCAGCAATACCATAATACAGGTAATGGGCCCATTCTTCAGTGGTAATCACTTCCACTGAATGGAAACAAAACAAATAGGTGTCAAATTAAGGCACAGAAATCTATTGGAATGCAATCATAAGCAATAGAGGAACATAAGAGGAGCCCCAATTTGGCTCAAGCATCCTCTGAAAGGCTATGGCAACCTCCATGGATCCAATATCATTACCATTCTGCAGTATTGCTACTCCTTCCAAATGGTCAAAGTAACCAGATGATATTGAGTGGCAGTTGAATACTCCAGTGTGGCTCAAAAATACTCTAAGGTGTTAGCTTCAAACTCCTCAAAATACTAACATTACGGTATTACCATCCTCTAAAAATAGCTATTCCTTCTCAAGATGCAAAGGAATGAGAGGTAATAAAGTGGCATAAGTATGCATTGGGATGAGAATACCAGCATGACAAGTAGAGAATCAGTGTGACAAAATATATTGGGCATAAACAGAAGCCACATAAAATAAGGAAGAACCCTTGTCATGTTCCTTGATATCAGATGGAATAGCCTCAATACCTAAAGATCGTAACACTTCTGCCATTGTGCCCTCTCTAAAAATGGATGGACGGATGGACGGATGGATGAATTTTCTTTAATTTATAGTGCCATCAGAAGCTTCATTTAAAAAAAAAAACTATTGGACCACCAGTGTTGCTCCTGAAGACATAAAATTGTACTGCCAGCAATCCAAGTGTTCATATATCAACAATCAATCACAGCCATGTTCACTTCCTCCTATTAACCCTAGGAATCTGTTGTGCTTTCAAATGCCCAAAGGAATAATAGCAACCTACAAAGAATTATAATACTGCTCACAAGTAAATTTGAGAGTGTACTCTAATAGCCTTGGAATTCATTACTATTCCAAAGCATCTATTCTTTCTTGCAAAAAGCCATAGGAATCAGCTGTTCTTTCAGATGTCCAAAGGAAAGTGTTGAATTACTGAGCAAAGTACCACAAAAGATTGCAGGAGTCCTAATATTGCTTATAGGTTAATGCAATCTTAGCAGCAATCCTCCCCAATAATCTTCCCTCATTGAATGAAACCATGGGAATAAATTGCACTTCCAAGGGATAATAGAAATGAATGAGAGAACAACTGCTCTAGAAAAAAATTGCACAATTGTGTAGAAAAGGCACAATATTTCTCATAGATATGTGCAGGTATATTTACCTATTTTACGTGCATAGATATAATGAATAATATATGGATATGATTTATCTGTCGTTACAAATACTCTTTCAGATGCATTGATAGAATAATAAAGCCCCACAAAAGGAGACAGAAAAAAAACATTTGGGGGGGGCAATGTCTATTCAATCAGGACACTGATATCAGTATCCCTTTGTCAAGAAGCTACAGAAAAGAGCTGATCTTTGAACAGAAATGCATTTTTATTGAAGAAAAAATGCCCATAAACAAACAAACAAACAAAAAAATCTGGCTCCACACATTCCGGGATTTTGACATTTTTGTCAATGGTGGACATTGGAATAATTTGCCATTTCTATCGGTCATAGGAATGTATTGTTATGAAAAGATGATTTATAGAAATACAAAAGCCTCAAAATTGTCCATAGGTATATCAGAAGTTTGAACATAATTACTCCTTCGCAGCAAGGGCTATTCCTTCCAAATAGCCATAAAATCAATTACTATATGAATGTCTACAAGAAACAGAAGGTTTTAATATTGTAATAGCAATGCACTTATCATCCTAAGAATCCTGTCACGCTCAACCATAGCCAGGTAGTCCCCCCACCCCAGTAATAATACATACTAACTTCTCTTCCAAATGACTGAGGATATGCATTGGATAGAGCCTCAAAATTATTGGGTGGAAAGCTATTATTGATCATGGGAACAAGAGATGTATTTCTGCTATTCTAAACATATTGATAACTTTGTCTCTTTACAGCACTTACTATTGTTTCTGAGACAATCCACTGTGTTTTGAAATCAGTGTAGCAGTATATTGGATTGAGAACAGTAGACCAAAAGAAATGGAAGGAAAGATATTAAAATTCTGTACCCAGCGCACAAATTCATATCTTGTTCTTTCAAGAATTTTCTAGGAATTGCTATTGGCTGACATTTCTTTGGCTTAAATTGGAGTAAATATATTTGCTTTTTTTTTTAATGGATTGATCAGTTGATTGTGCACCATCCAGTCAGTGTTGAATCTTAGTGACCATATAGGTAGATTTTCTCCATGATGATCTGTTCCTAACCGTTTGTCTAAAATGGTATAGGGTTTCCTGCCTAAGCAGGGGGTTGGACTAGAAGACCTCCAAGGTCCCTTCCAACTCTGTTATTCTATTCTATTCTATTCTATTCTATTCTATTCTATTCTAACCTGGTCCTTCAGGCCTTGCAATGGTGCACTTACTGGCATTATAAGCAAGTCTGTCCACCTTGCTTGTCTCTTTCTTTCTAGTTTCTTGGAATACATATGTCTAATGCTTCTGAAGTGAATATCTTAATTAATCACTGACAGACATAAAGCCTCAAATATCATAGTACAGTTCAATGCTTTGGCATTTTCGTATTCTGCGATAAGATGGTCCATTTCTTCCCATTGACATTAGGAAGATGTCAGGATATTTAGGAATGCTGCACAGGTGATAATGGAATAATATACCATAACAGTATAGCATCCTTGACATGCCAAACACACAGTCCTGTAGATGTCTGAGGTGAGGAAAACTTAAAGTATAAAAAATTAAAATAATGTCTTTAGATCATGAAACACTTGGGGAAGACTCCAAGTACTGAATTATACATATGAAGACTTTCCCGCTGCAAGATGTTCTTGGAAAAGATGAAGGTAAGGCTGGGAGAAGCTGACAAGATGAGTAAAGGTATTACTTTGCTCTCTCTTTGAATACGGTTTACCCTTTATGTAAGTGCCACAGGAAATGATCTAACAACACTCAAAACTAGTACACAAATATCTAGCAATATCTAAAGTCTCCTAAAATCTCCTCTGGCCATACCACCAATTTCAGTATCCATTTAATACACCAATTCAGTATGGACTTTCAGATGATTATCCAGTTGACTAAAATAAAAATTTTAAATTCGCCTTCATTCGTGAAAATTTTTTAAAACCAAGCCTTAGATCTATACTTTCCTGGCATTATTGTTGATTTCCACTATATCAATTAAGTTTTCTCTGTTGGTAAGGAGTCTCTTGAGAATAAGCCCTCATCATTTTGTGTCTCAGCTCTCTGAAGGATAAAGTTAACAATACTTCCTGGAAGCAATCATGCCTGGCAGATTTTGTTTCTCAAGAGATTTTAGAATAATTAAAGACTACAATGCTTCAGGAGGCCTGATTTTATTTCCTTCTTCCACAATAGAATTTCAGTTAAAATCACTACACTCAACCTACCTTAAGTAGTTGCTACTTGGGGTCAGTTTATTAGTGGGGGCAATGTCAATTGTATATTAATCTTTAAAGTCTTCTGAATCAATGTATATATTTGAATCCAGAATTTTCTAGCTTTTTTCATGTCCACCAAACATGATAAAGGGTCTTTTCTTATTGGTCTCATTTCACTTGCGTCACCTTGAGTTTCTCTTCTGCATTTCTAGTAGCCTACAAGAGGCTTCTACACAAGTAACGGACATGTGTCACAAGTAAAAGTGATGGAAGAATGAGGGCTTGGATGTGATGATATCAATGCAAAAATCCTGCCCTTATATACATGCATCCTAATGTCAAATGCAAGTACATAAGTCACTTATATGGATATGAGGTGTCCATATAAAAATAATTTTATATGGTCAGTTATCAGGACAGATAGTGATTTTTGGATTCTTGAGGTGTACGGTTACTCTTTTAGCACAATTCTGAGTAGTTCTCATTCCAGTACATTCCTGCCACTACTCAGAACCTAGACAATTATTATGGCATCATAGAAGATGAGTGTATTGTTGCCAAATATTTATGAATTATGTTGCTGAATATTTATGAAGGACCATGAAGTTACTAATCCTTGAAGCATTCATATAACATGTTGGGAATTTTGCTAGGTCATGTGATGCTTTGGTTCTCATTTTAATCTATTCTGATGGCCATTCCGATAATTGCTGTCTCCATTCCATAAGAGCAACTTCTTTTCAGAATATTAACATTGGTATTTACGGTAGTTGGTAATTATCTTGGTACTAATTAATGTACTTCAGACATGTTGGGCCACACGTTGGAGGCCTTGCCATTTCCTGTCTGACTTGGATTCCCATTTCAGTATCTTCCTATGAACAACCACTGCTGTAGAATGGGTGCTATTTCAGTAGTCAACTTGCCTGGTGTGGCAAGTTTACTTCTTGTTGTGTGTTTCTACCATTTCCTTTATGGATGCTATTATCCCTCTCAGTAACTTATGAGAAGTTTTGCAATGGTGGGAGAAACTAAGTGTTAGATAGGGCGAACGGAAGAGACTGGACTCAGGCTTTGGTGACAACAGCTCTTTATTCAGCAACTATGTACAAATCCAGCAACGGCTTGCCTGACAGCTTGCCCTTTTATAGGGAGCTGTCAGGCAGCTCCTCCAATCAGGTTGGCTTATTTTCCCGCTGGAACGGTGGACCTGATTGAAACCTTCTTAACTGACTCTGAATATCTAACACTAAGGAGGACTTTTTTCCCCACTGTTTCTTGCAAAGGAACAAAAGAAGGATCAGCCCTTGTCTAAGAAACTGGGAAATGGAACAGAAGGAAATCAGGGGAAATCAGGGAAGCAGCCTAAAGGCTATAAAGCATCATTTCTCCTGGTAAGCCTACCGTATTTCACTCTAAGGCAATGTAACTCAATTGGTGATAAGTGATGTAAATGCAAGGAATGGTTGTAACGTTATCTTTTCAACACTATTGTAACTGTGACCAGTTGCTAAATAAGGAAGTTGCTGAATGAGGTCTACCTGTAGTTCAAAACCAGTGGTAAAGACTTAAACCACACTGAAATTAATATCAGTATTACAGATCACACTATGTGCTGCCAATCATTTACTTATGTGATTAAATTGTTGTCGCCCCCCCCCCCTTGTATTAAATAATACAAAAGCAATTCAGCTTTTGGCACTTGGAAAATTGGGTTCAACAGCTTGTGGGAAACCCTTGTTATATTATTAAAACAAAAAACAAAAAAAACCCTCTGTGCCGGTGTAGAATTGTCACACAGAACATGTTCCAAGTAACAGTTTTGCCACTTGAGAAAGAGCCACCTCCCACGGGTGTGCAAACCCATATACACAATGATATCTCTCATTCTTCACAACAATAAGTAAAAAAAATATTCACAAGGAAACGAATGTTAAGAAGACTACTGAATCCCTTCAATCAGGATGCTATTATAGTAAAATATTTTTACTGCTGAAAGTTTAATAGCCAAAACTGAACCTCATATGCTATACAGAATATGGGAACTGCAAGATAGGTGCATAGTTTGAAAGTGGCCCAGGTATGAAAAGAAATAGTAGAATGGAAATTTGCAGTTGGCCATCTTAGGGCCATGCAATTAACTGTATCATAAGGAATAAACAGCTTCCTGTTGTTTAAGTAAAATAAGTTGATTGAATAGCAGATAAATATTTAGACTAGGCATGATCAATATATTTTCTGTCTTTTTTAAACACATGATATGTTACGATAACAAACTACCCAGGTTAAATCCATTTGTGTACAACAGGAATGTTTCATTTGTAACAAAACCCATGTAGAAAAGCTTGGTAGAGACAAAAGTATTGATCTAAGAAAGATTGCTGCATTTAAGTCTATACAGTATTGGAAGATAATGATGTCGTCGCGCATAGTTGTTGTGGACCCTATAGACCTCATCTATATCCCTGAGTATGTCTTGTTTGTCTTTTTGCAACACCTCAGCTAGAATTTCCGCCATTTTCTCCCCCAGGCCTTCATCTTTTTCTTCCAATATATTTTGAAATCTGAGATAGAACGCGGCCTTGTCCATCTCTAAAAAAATAATTGCGTCGGTTAATTCTCTGTTCGGGATAGTATTTTCCTGTTCTAATATTTCTACCTTTTTATCCAAATGTTGTACCTTTATCTCAACTGTTTTTATTCTTTGTTCGTTTTGGATAATTGATTGTTGAATATTACCAATTTTGTCATCCATTTTTTTATATCACCTTTTATCTCTCCCACGTCCTGTCTCATCTCTTCATGATTTTTCTTTGTTTCCTTGTGATTCTTTGCAATAGTTTCTTGAGTTTTGTCCATTGATTCTTGTAATGCTTGGAGCAATGCCTGTAAGTTCTGCGTACTCTGAGTTGAGCTAGACTTTTCAGCTCCCAACATACTTTCAATTGAGCGCTGAAGATTTGGGGATGATGTTGTTGTTGTAAGTTGTGGTATTGTTTTCTTTGTTGTCCTCGTTAGGGTTGTCATACTAGCAGATTTTCCCCTCCAAAAAAGGCTTTTCCAAAATAACATACAATTATATATTTTTCAACTTAACTTGTTTGACTTTACTACTGTTGAGGCTTAATAATTTCTATAATTTCTATTTTATCCCTACTGTCTCTTTTATAGTATGTATATAATTATATCAAATAGTCCCAAGTATTTCAGTTAATATTCTATCTCTAGACATCAATTCAAATCCAATATATAGTTTAACATAAAATATTCCAATAATTCAAATGATACTATATTAATACTATAACATATACTATATACTCTATATCAGTATTTCTAAGTATTTTTAAGTTAATTTTTTTCCCAAATCTCTATCTACTTACTATTCAAAAAAAGGGGGGAAAGTTAATGTATCCTTTACCAATTTATTCTTTACAATTTTATATTACTTATTCAGTATAACTATACAAATATTAATAATTCAATTTCATCAGAATACTCTTATTTTAAGCTATTAATTGTTTTAATAAAATATAAATCTGCTGATTTAATACTAATTATTGTTATTCTTAATAATATATTGTAATGTAATAATAATATAATCTTGTATTCCACCTTTAGAAGTTCAAAATCCAGTTCTTTCTTCTATTATATCGCCCTCTTTTCTAGTTACTCTTGCATCATCCCCTGTTTCTCAGTTTATAATTATATCCAATTTTAACCAGTAGGTGACTTGCTTCATTTACTATAACATTGTATCCGCTTCTCTTCTGTTACTTTACAATGTTTCTTTGATGGCAAAGAACAGTGGAGATCGAAAGGTTCCTCTCTCCTTCCTTAACACCAAACTGTAATCCTCTTTGTCTCGTTTCGTCTCGTTGTCAAATCACCTTCAGTTTTTCAGTCCTTCGATCCGTCTCAAAATATTACCAATATCCAATTTACTCTATTCAGGGTAATCACAAGTCTTCCACCTCCTATAATCCACAGTTCGATTTCGAGCTCAGTCACGCAGGAAATCCATCAGATTCAAAGTCAAAAATTAGAAAGCTTTCTCTTTTTCGTCTCATCTGTCGTCAATCCCCTTTCGGTCCTTCAGTCCTTTAGTCCGTTCCAAATATTGTCAGTGTCCAGTTTATACTATCCGAAGAAATCACAAGCCTTCCTCCTCTTAATTCAAGCCTTAATTCAATTTCAAGTTTAATTATTCGTTTTCGCGATCACTTTCCAGGAAGTCCAGACCTCGCCACCCTCACTCGGCTTTTCTCAAGTAGCAATAGGTTTTTTATTCACAATCGGTCTGTTCAAGATGTCCGTCTAGTCTTCGCCCTCATCACTTCTCATTCATTTCCTAGAGCAATTTCCGTTTCTCATTTTCACACACGCAGTCTATCAAGTTTAGAATCAGAAAATAGAAAGTTTTCTCCTTTCAAAAGATACATTCAGCACTTTCCATTGAAGGTTAGCTCTCTCACATTACAATCACTTAAGATCTCATTCGGCTCTAAAATCCTCTCGTATATACTTGTCTTTGCATCATCACTTTCAAAAGTTCTTGTCACTGCTCTCCTTCAATTAAGCGCCGCTTTCTACTGGGCAAAATCTGCCTCTCACCTTAGAGACTCGATTTTTGCTTCTCCTTCTTCTCCAGTGATTTGATTTTCCTTCTTTTTGGACTTTTCTCTGTCCTTTAAGTGGAATAATGCCTCCCTCTTCTGCTTCCTGCTGTGCGGTTGTCACCACTTTAGTCTGACACGAATGGCAGACCTCTTTCTCGGCAGAAATTAGGAGGTTTCCTGAACCTTCAGGAGGATTGCGTTTCACCCCCGAGGTCCTTGGAAGTTCCCCTTTTCTATCAATGCTTCCTCCAGAAATGTCAATGCCTTTAATGGCTTTCTGTCAAGAATGATCGGAGTCTAAGAACAGAGCCCTGTTTTTTTCCCCCGCAATGCAATGACGTCACTGCTGGAAGATAAGATATAAGATAATGAAATCTTATTTGCCGGCTTCAGAGCTTCAGCGCTACTACTGATCACTGTACCGGCTCATTCTGGGATTACACCTTTAGTAACATGTCTATTTCTCAACTAGTTATTGCCAATTACTATGATTTTTATACTGTTTCTCTATATCTACATTACAGATAGTCCTTGACTTAAAACCACAATTAAGTCCAAAATTTATGTTGCTAAGCAAGACAGTTGTTAAGTGAGTTGTGCTCCATTTTATGACCTTTCTTGCCTCAGTTGTTAAGTGAATCACTGCAGTTGTTAAGTTAGCAACACAGTTCTTAAGTGAATCTGGCTTCCCCATTGGCTTTGCTTATCAGAAGGTGATCACATGACCCTGGAACAATGCAACTATCATAAATATGAGTCAATTGCCAATCATCTGAATTTTGATCATGTGACCATGAGGATGCTGTAATCATCGTGTGAAAAACAGTCATAAGTCACTTTTTTCAGTGCTGTTATAACTTTGAACGGTCACTAAATGAACTATTGTAAGTCAAGGACTACCTGTATTCCTACTGCCATGGGCTCTTTTACAGGGAGTCAAAGAATCCCTTTAAATTGTTGATCAGAAATTCAATTTTGCCATAAATGGTGGATTTAGCACTCTTTTACATGTTCATGACAAAAATAAGTGGACTTCATGTAGAGTGATTGCCAAGCTTGGTGCCTTATTACCTTGTTTGCAATATGAAACCTATGATGGAACATTTGGAATTTCTGATGCCAGTAAAAAAAAATTAAATTTGAAAATTATTTTTTTTTAGAATAGCTGCAGTAGAATCTGTAATATTGTGCTTTACACCAGTGGTGGGTTTCTACTGGTTCGGCCCGGTTCGGGAGAACCGGTAGCAGTGGCGGTGGGAGGCTCTGCCCATCGCGTGTGCGCGCTCCCATTCCCAAACCGGTAGCAAAGGTAAGTGAAACCCACCACTGCTTTACACATACTATTTATGACAAACATGGCAAGTGTGAATGAAACAAAAAAAATGTTAAAAATTTATGATATTTATGTAGTTACTTAACAAGCACATCTAATTTATATTAAAATAACCAAAATGTCTTTACAATCCCCAAGGCATATTACAACTTTTGAGCACCACTAATGTTTGGAAATTGAAAGTTGAAAAAAATTGACACGCCCTAGAAAAGATGGCTTGAATTACTCCAAGAACATTGTATCCTGCTGACTCATGATTGTGACCAAGAATATTTTCCTCAAATACTATTTACTTGTTTGACGACCTTGTTTGTATGAAGAAAAAGTTAAAACTTGTATGTTTTAACCATAAGAGCTAAACATTCTTGCCCTGGGCTCTAATGAGTTGAGCTGTTAAGTGATGGTGATGTCACCATTTAAACTTTGTAACAACACCTTGCTGAATTTTCTTGGTCATACTAGACTAATAATTAGAATATGATGTAAAGTAGATAAATGGCTTCTGGAAAGGATGGGAGGTGTGTGTGTGTGTGTGTTTATTGTAACCGTATTCAACTTTGTTTGCAAATTTGTGTGCTTTTGTTACTTTTATTTCTGGTATAAAAATGCAGATGACAAATGTGAATGGCTAAGAGTAGACTGATCTTAAATAATAAGTATCCCTATTTTCATTATAAGCATAGAGTTCCTCAGAAATAATATAAATATTTTTATTTTAGTAACTACACCTGTGAAGAGTATACTTAAAGGTATATTTAATTGCTTAGGCTTTCACAGTCAAAAATGTTATTATTGGGCATCTTAACAGTACATTGAAGTCTGCTTTTTATACATTATTATCTGCTCTTTCATCCTTGTTCAGTCATGAATTTTAAGATAATATATAAATAAAACAGCAACTGAACCATTTTTGTGGTGAAATATGTTGTCAATCTGTCTTCCTTGAGTGCTGTTTTTGACTGGCAACAACCAAAATAGTTACTTTGTGTGTGATGTCTGAGATTTTGTTGTTATGAGCACATAATCCTGAGGCTTCCTTTCACTGAGGTTTATTTCTATTGATAGCCTTTTCTCCCACACTTGTTGCCATGTCAGATTCACTTCAGTAAACAAACACATCTGAGCACTCTTCATTGTCTTGCCCTTGGGCAAAATGGTCATGCAAAGAATCACTGAGATTGATCTCAAGTCGTATGTGATGATAGCTTGCTTAAGATGACTGCTTGTTATTTCACTGATTCACCCCCAGCCTTGAACCCTTATGTGGAATCAAACCTCTGGTTGCTGTCAAAGGATCTTTGGAAGAAATCTTTTGCTGCAGAATAGTAGGGGAGATATAGTTTAATGGAGATATAGTTTAAGCAGTTTAATGGACAGCTTATTCAAACATATGTGAGCACACAAAACACCGGAGAAGGATAACATTAATTCAGTTGTCTTGAAAGTTGAGGATTGTACAGGTCATAAAATATACTCACACGTACAAATCTGTTTTTTGTTTGTTTGATAGACATAATTGACATTTATTTTTAAAAATAATATTTTTTGGAAAAAAAATCGGGTCCATGTTATTGTTCTTGAATTGCTAAATTCAGTATCAGAGCTGGATCTGAAATAGACTTTGTGCAGGAGAGCTATTTCTTCAGTGAAACATGTTTCTTAACGCTCTCCTTCAAAATGTATGTATGGCAATAAATTCCAATATATTGGGGATGTATACCCATACTGAGTTTGTGAGTGCTTTCTTATGTAGCCAAGGTTGTTTGTGTGAGTGTCTTTCAAAAGGCAGAACACTTTAATATACAGTTAGTCCTTGACCTGGGACCATAATGAAGCCTGCCTATTAAGGTCAAGTCATGACTGTCATTAAGCAAGGTGTCCACATGATCACCTTTCTTTTAACAACTCCCATCCCTGCTTTCCTTGATGTGGTTGTTAAGCAGAGCATGGGATGCCTTAGGTGTGGGGGAGGCCCTGAGAGGCCACACAGAGGCTCATACTGTGGTACCTCCCCAACTCACAAGTAGCCTGCCCCAGGCCTGCCATTCTCTGAAGCATTCTATGCTCTCTTCTCACTCTTTGGGGTCTCCACAGGCCTTCAGCTTATTTCCAACCTCACTGGCTCCCCACAGGCCTTGGGCCTGCATCCCACCCAACTTGGTCCTGCAGCTTCCTCCTCACTTCTCATCACTGATTAGTCATTTATCATTTACTGTAGATCTTCTTCTAGAAACGGACTTTGTGTTGCATCAGCTTCTACACATAGAATTCTGCATGGCACTGTCCCAGAAGCAGGTGCCAATTTGGGATGATAGCAATGACCCAGTTAGGCAGGATGGAGAGGAGATAGTTGGGGGGCGCTGCAGTATCCGTGCGATCAGTCATAAGGGTGGATAGCTTGCCAAGCACCTGAATTTTGTTCACTTAACCATGGGAGCGCTGCAGCAATCATAATTTTGAAAAGGGGTTGTAAAAAGCTTTTTGGTGGTGCATTGAACTTTGAACAATTACTAAGTGACAGCTTGTAAATCAAGGACTACCTGTACATAATCAGAAAGGTATAAATTAAGGTACCTAACAGCATTTTGTGCTTTTGGCAAGTGCTGTAGGGCTTTTTGTTACTGGAAGATCTTTAGATTCCTCATCTTTAAAAACAAAAGACAAAACTGGTCTAGTGTAACTGGGTAAATCAATCAATTGTAGGAAATTACAACAAAGTTACACTGGGCCACATAATACCAGTTGGAATGTTGCTCTCACTGCCAAGTAATCTTTAAAGGTTCCTTTGAAGTAGAAAAGGGCCCTCCAGAGACAATTTTGCACTAGACATTGGAGGTAAACCTGGTTTTTCTTGAAAATGAACAGAAAATATATTCCAGACCAATAGAATCATGACAATTTGCAAGTAGTAACAGCTGGTTATGTTTGAAGTATTTTGCATGTACATTTAGAATATTTCAGTTGCAATTTTTATCAATAGCTTTATGGATTACCACAGTCTTACCCAACCTGTTCAGGAGAAAAGATAAACTAAAGGTTTCCCTGTCCAGTCATGTCCTACTCTAGGGGTCTATACTCATCTTTGCTTCTTAGTCGAGGCAGCCAGCATTGTCTGAAGACCTTTCTGTGTTCATGTGGCCAGCATGACTATATGCCAAAGCGCAAGGAAGTGTTACCTTCCCACCGAAGTGGTACCTATTTATCTATTCCAATTTGCATGCTTTCAAACTGCTGGGTGGGCAGGAGTTCAGGAGAAAACAAATCTAAATATTAATAGGTGGAAAATGAGAAATGGGATCAAGGATCCTTATGGCACTTTAAATATTAATACATTTGTTACAGCAGAAACACTTATATATTAGATGTAGTAGGTTACAGTTCATCAAACTTAAACTATAGTAAATGTGCTGGTTTTCGAGGTCGCACAAATGTATCAGTTTTTGAGGTGCTCACAGTGAACAGAAGGGAAGCATGATCATTATGATGAATGAAATGAATAAACTGAAAGACAGAAATAAAACAAAAACAAGACTATGTTGCTAGAATGCAAACCAAATTCAATCTACTAGTCTTTTCATCCAACCCATGTAGATCCCCCACTGACGTTCTCTAGCTTTCTCAAATATTCTGCTGTTCTCTTTCTTCCTAAAGTCAGATTTACTTGTATCTTGTTTTCCCCCCCAAGGTAAATGAAGACTTGATAAGACCCAATCCATAGGAACCATGAACCATGTTGCCTTACTAGCCCCTTGCCCAAAATTTTCTCAAAAATTTTCAACCAGCACCTCTCCTTTATATGTATGAAATCCATGCATGTGTGCCTACACAAATTGTTGGCATATGCCAACAGTAATATAGGGTGTTCCTCATTTTTAGCATGTAATCCCCAATTTTCTCATTGGGAATTAAAAGAATTAATGCAGTGCTTGGACAATAAGAGAAAGAGAGAAAGATGTCACTTTCCAGCAATAGTCTATTTGAGAAAGAAGAAAGGAACTAAACAATAGTTCCAGCTGAATTCAAATGAGGAAAGGAAAAGGGCAAATGAAGGTAGCCAGGAAGCCTCCATCCCACCCTATGTGCAAATAAAACAAACCAACAAATTGTAAGTCATCCCAGAGATCCTTGGCAAATTGGGTGACTATATAAATCTAGTGTGTTAATTATATATAAACCCCTTCCTTCTGCTTTCCTCACATTTGCCCAAAAGAGATTAAAATGAATGAGGAAAAGCAAAAGTTCACTTATGTTAGTCTTTAATTTTTAAGAAAGAGAAGTTTATTGAAGGAAAACACTCAAGAGAGGTAACAGAGCAAGATGGAGAAAAGCTCAATAAGAGGATGATTTTTGTACCAAAATAGCAGTCAAAGTGATGAATAGAGGCAAAAAAGTAGAAATTCTGACTGACAGTAGGCAAGTAGATAAATATAGAAAAGAATAGATTGTATATTAACTGATAAATACAATAAGCACTATTCCATGTCAAAATTTAATATCTGGCTCCGCTTACCATTTGTAGGACGGGCATTCTCCCAAAATCAAATAACAAGAAGTTCAGGAAATGGAACGTTTGATGATTGGAGTGTCTTATAAGCACTGTTGTGCCTCCTCTCTATCTCTTGGGTTTGTTACCAGGAGCTGGAGATCGCCCAAATCTTTTTACTGCTTTCTGCTTAACAATCTATACTAGAAGAGCAAGTAGCAGCCTCTTGGAATAAAATATAATGATACCAAATTCAATAACTAATCATTTGAAGTCTTTTTGGAATATCCAAAATATTCCAAAAAGCTTTCAAGAATCAGCGAATATTTTAAAGGAATTTACTTTGCTTACTATACTGCATGATTTGTTATCACCCCAAGTCTGCAGTGCAATCTTTCTCATTTCCTTTCTAGTGTTTATTTTCCTTTATTGTACATGGTGAATTTGTGTTTTTAGCATCTGTTTAATCGTTCAACTTTTTAGTACTTTTTCTATGGATTAAGTAGAAACAAATACATCTGGACTTTTAAAGACCTCCTCTTGTTTACTTACTTAGGCATTCCTATGTTTTCTATGCAGAGTGTGATTTTAGAAAATATATTTTATGTTAGTTATGCACCTTATATTTTTCTGTAGATGTTGCCCTCGATAGTAATAAAAATGAGTTTCCATAATTGCATCCACTTTTGTTGCCTATTATTCACCCGGATTCATTCCCTGCCCATTGACAGCACAATTTTCCTAGTAACCTATGTTCACATAATGCAAAACAGATAAATGTCCTAATGCTAGTCATTCAAGACAGCGACAATGAACAAAGCTTCTGGGATCAAAACAGAGCAATAATCCCCTGAGTTATGCAGTACTCAGAGCAAAGCATTGCATGACCAACAATGAAATGTTGCCAAGAATTTTTAATAATTTCACTTTAGTTTGAAGGCCAATGCAGGAACTATAAGAACACTACTTAGAAAGAGAACAATTCAGATCTATCAAGATCTTCTAGCCTCTAGAAGCCTCGCTTAAATAGGACAGGAACTTTCTCCTAACTTAGTCATTGCCTGCTTTCCTGTGATTAGAGCTGTCTTCCAGTGCTCCAGTACTTGGGATATTTCTCCAAACTCTTTGTGACTCCTGGGTTCTTCTTGCAGGGGATTGTTTGATGGAACTGGGGGGGGGGCTCCAGGGGTGGTTTCTGACTTACCTCACTGCCGGTTCGCTTCCTCATGCGCCGCGTGGGCGCGCGCGCCTTGTGCACCGTGCGGGCGCTTTGCGCACACGTGGGCACATGCGCATGCACAGTGCTAAAAACCAAGCTTCTGCGCATGCACAGAAGCAAAAAAACAAGATGGCGCCACCTACGGCGCTGCCGAGAGAGCCAGTTCGGGGGCGTGTCCAGCTGGCCATCGCTGCCGGTTCGGCGAGCGGGAGGAAATTCCCGCTACTGGTTCTATAGAGCCGGTCCGAACCTGAGCCCGTTGATTAGCTTTGAGAGCTGCTAGTCAGATTGGAAACAGGCAGGGAAGGCTCACTCACGCTTAGGGGTGGATTGGAGATTTGCCTTTGTTGAAACAAGGCATGACATAAATATTGTCTTAGGATCATAAAACTATTTTTCCAACTCATTTTAAAGCAGAATGATGGGGGGAAAAAATCTTTGGTATGTCACAGCCTAAAAATCTGAAGCAGAAGTGAACGATGACCTCATTTAAATCTAAATGGCTGGATGAGTCTCCAGCTCTATCAAAATCCCATCGTAGAATGCATGTTGAACTTTGTAAAATATTCATATACAACGAGGAGCATGAAGCTGTTTGCATGTACTGCCAAAATGCCAGATTTCCTGAAAAAGTGTGGGAGGGTGTATGGAAGCTGGATTTCTTAAAGCACTTTTGTTGAATCGGCCTCATAAAGGCAGCGTACAAAGACTTAGAAACAAACATTGTTCTTTGTAAGGATTGCTTTGCAGGCCGCTGGAAAGTCCAGCTGGAAAGGAGAAAAAGCTGGAGAGGAGAGAAAGCAAATTAATCTTGGATGCAAGCATTCATCCCAGAAGAAATCAAGGTTTTTATTGACTGTGCATTGTTGGCTATTAAAATGAATAGTGTGAATGAATGAACACATGTGTGCGTACCAGAAAGCTGGAGAAGTAAGAATTAATGCTTTTCAATTTTTCAAAATTATCAGCAGCATCCTACAAAATGATATCATGGATGAAATAGTATTGGCAGTATTTTATACTTAGTTGTTGATTAAAGTTCAGACATATCCGTCAACAAATGCTTCGTTTTCCAGTTTAAATTTAGACCCATATATTTTACAGATTATAAGGCATCTTTGGGTGAGCCACTACAGTTGTAAAACTGTGATGCTATTGCAGTGTTCTCTGTAATTAAAGATTTAAAAAAAAACGTATTTAATGAAAGTAAAAAATTTCCCATCATTATCAAGCAGAACAATTTCTTTTTTTAATACTACAAAATTCAGCGAGTGTTTTTAAATCAATTGATATAATTATTTTAGGTGTTCTATAAGTAAAAAATCCAAACTGAATTGGTCTCAAGGTACATGAACTTGGTGATATCCGCAAACTGGAATGAACAGTTTTAGGATGTAGGAAAATTAATAGATATTGAAAGAACTTTCCTAGCACCCAGTGCAGAGTGTGACTTCAGGTGATTAAGCACTCGAAAAACAAAATTGTGGAATTGTTTATGACTACATTACAGGTAGTCCTCGACTTACAACCATTCATTTAGTGACTGTTCGAAGTTACAATGGCATTGAAAAAAATGACTTATGCCATTTTTCACACTTATGACTGTTGCAGCATCCCCATGGTCATGTGATCAAAATTCAGATACTTGGCCCTGGTTCATATTTATGACCATTACAATGTCCTGGGGTCACGTGATCACCTTTTGTGACCTTCTCATAAGTAAAGTCAATGGGGAAGCCAGATTCACTTAACAACAGTGTTAGTAACTTAACAACTGCAAAATTCACTTAAAAAGTGTCTCAGCAACAGAAATTTTGGGCTCAGTTTAGTCGTAAGTCGAAGACTATCTGTATTTAACCATGCAATGTGCATTAAGAGTTTCATATTAGGGAGGATTAATATATCTGGCTAAAGTTTATTCTTTGTGAGCAAATGCCAAAGATTGCAGAGAAAAACAATAATATATCCTTTTTCTTTGCCACCTCTGATTCAGGTCTACAAAATATCCTCTATAAAGCAGACTAGCAGACTTCAGCATATTCAGTGTAATTTATTGTAGCTTCATGTGCATTTATTAACACGTAGCAAATATATTTTGTATGCAAAGTAAGGCAAATGTTTAAAATGTCTGTATATTCTTTTCATTATATTCACTTGGGTGTGCTTCATGAAGCACACATTTGAACTCCATATCAAAAAAAAGTTGCCAAAGGAAACGTGTTACACAGACAGGCTACCCCAAATTAGAAGGAATATTGAGCAAGAGCCTTATTTGGAGTTATGTAGAAATTATGGTATACAAATA
This sequence comes from Thermophis baileyi, assembly GCA_003457575.1. Taxonomy (NCBI): domain Eukaryota; kingdom Metazoa; phylum Chordata; class Lepidosauria; order Squamata; family Dipsadidae; genus Thermophis; species Thermophis baileyi. Next base: position 822,030 of record QLTV01003280.1, on the reverse strand, counting down.
TTTTGAATTCTAAAATATGTTACCTTCAAATACCTTTTTTCATGACATTTTGCCTACTTCCCATTTCCAGTATTTTCTCTTCATTCCGCTTGGTTTCTTTTGATGTGCCTAGATTCTGCACTTCACTGAAAACTTAATAAGATGAATTCTTGGGCTAATAATATCTGTTCATCCTTAGACCATTTTGACTGTTACTGATAAACCCCAACAGCTGATATTACTCTCAATTTTTGAAAAAAAGATGTAATCGTTCTGACTTTCAGAACTCATCCACACAAAATATAGCTAGCTTTTGATAATTCATGCCTTCCTTTACTTGCCCAGGCCACGGTATAAACATCCCCTTTAATCACTTTTTCCTATATTCCCTTTGTCTCAACCCTAAAATTATAACTGAAGCCTTTAAAGCTGTCCTTAACTGTTCTGGTTTTAAAATAATGCTTTTCCTCTTCTCTCCCAAACTACTTTTTGCCATGATGTGTCAGGTTTGAGTGACTCTTTGGTGACGTGGGCAGGAGTTGAGATCAGACCAGCTTCTATTGGCCACTAGAGACTGTTGCAGGGATGCCGTAAAGAGGGTAAAACTGGTGACCTTTATGGAGATAAGCTAGACCCATTTCCAGAGCGATCAGAAAATGCAACTCAACCCCAACAGAAGTATAAGAGGGAGAAGGAAGTAAAAAAAACCCACCAGACCTGCAAGATTCTGTCATAATAGTCCATCTTAATAAAAGCACACTTCTCTGGAGTTTGCTACATGGTGGGGCTTATAGCACTATAGCACTTAGACTTATATACCGCTTCACAGTGCTTTACAGCCCTCTCTAAGCGGTTTACAGAGTCAGCATATTGCCCCCAACAATCTGGGTCCTCATTTTACCCACCTCGGAAGGATGGAAGGCTGAGTCAACCTTGAGCCTGGAGAGAATCGATCTGCCAAACTGCTGGCAGCCGGTGATCAGCAGAAGTAGCCTGCAGTACTGCACTCTAACCACTGCGCCACCGCGGCTCATACATAGCCCCTCTCTTCTGGTCACTAGAGATGACCTTCCAGAACCATTTGGCTTGGGCTACTAGTGAAATCAGACAGCTAGACTTTGCAGCATCTGATGCTTTCTGTAATTCTTCTCAGATATTATGCACATTTTTTCTAAACATAGTTTTAGGCACTGGGTGGCATTTCCAGTTTTTTGCTTCTTCTGCTGAAATAGAATGTTATATGGTCCCATTTCCTGTACTATTTTTACTGCTTTTATTAATATCTGAGGACCTATACCTGAGCACAACAAACATCATGTGTGGTTAATGGTTTTATGGTTTTATGGCCAGTATCATTCAATGTTGTTCCCAGGACTACCATTATTTATGTTGTCTTTGCTGTGAGGGACACCATTTTTCCTAATCTATTTTATTTTTGGTGACACTGGGTGCCATAGTGATGAGTTTCATTTCTACATACAGTATATGTCAGTCACAATTGTGCTTTGTCTGTGGCCATTCATCAGCTAGTTCCAGGTGGTTCCAGCCATCAGGTCAGAACTGGACTCGTTAGACACTTGCTACCAGTATATTTTCATTGCAGTGTAGCTACAAAAGAATTAACTATTGTTTGCAAACCAATAGCTAGCTTCATACAGCCTACCAGATAATAAACAGACAAATCAGATTGTAGCTTAGAAGGTTGTACAAAGCAAGCCAATAGCTAGAAATAGTCCTTCAAGGTTTGGGGCAGAAATGATTTTAGCCATTCTTGAAAGTGCTAGAGCAGGGGTGTCAAACTCGCATTGTCACAGTGTCGTCATGTGACGTATAGTGACTTTTCCCCCCTTCGCTAAACAGGGTGTGGGCGTGGCCAGCGCATGATGTATCTGGCCCGTGGGCCGCAAGTTTGACAGCCCTGTGCTAGAGAATACACCTATGATCCTGTGCATCTTAGGCATATGATTTTCCCCTGGATTGCAACCCTCTTCATATCCATGCTGTATATCATTCTTGGTAAGGAATTCTAGCTTGTATTCTTCTCTATGAGCTTTCTATAGGCTGCTCAGTTATGATCTCACTTTGTAGAGCACCACAGAAATGATCATGGAGAAACTCTGCATAGACGGTTACAACAACACATACAAAATAAGCTTTAAATTCAGGAAGCAAATAAATCTTTAGAAAGAAACTCAGACTGGTTTTGTCCTAATTCCCTAGGCCATAGGGTGCGGGAGGGGATGGGGGGAAATGGAGTCATGCCTTCAAGATTCTGTCACTACACTATATCATTAAGTATAAATGGTTCCATTCCAAGTTGTGGAGTTGGTTTCCTGATCTGGCCTATTTTGAAGGGCTGGACATTATCTGTGTCTCTCAACAGACATCTGGTCTGTTAAATTATTAAATTTCTTATTCCCCTCCCATTTCACCCATGAATTCTTATCTGCCTTCTTTCATTCTCTTAGTTCTGGTTGTTTTCTTTTACATTTTTCTTCTCTATATTTTGTTAGCCTCCTTGGGCATGTTAATATACACAGGAAACAAAGAAACAAAATGAATCTGTTGAAATTGTGCCCAAGAGCAACAAAAACAGAAAGTGCTATCTTAGAAGTACATTTTGCAGAGATGAACCAGGCCCGGGGGTGGGGGGTGGGGAATCCAGAAGAATCATCTCAAGCTTTTTTAAAAAATAAAAAATGAAGCAAAGCTCAATATTTGTGAAAATATGATACCTTTTTTAGGACACAGGCTGGACCTGTAATTTGCAATCACAACTTCTGCTAATGAATAGAGAGAGGCTAGGCATCTCATCAGTGAAACAACTTCTTTGTGCAGTACTATGTGCAAATATTTGGATTACTAAAGTGAATTTATGAAGCAATTACTTTTAATGCTGTAAGAGGAAATTAAGTACTCATTGATTCTTGATTTATAATCTGGAGCTAAGAGATCATGAAAAAACAAATATAACTTAATTAAATGTTCTTTGACTTAGCTACTATTGCAGCCTTCACTCATAAAGTAAGTAAAACAACTCATTCTTGGAACATAAATGTATATTGGTTCTTCTAGTTCAAAAGGCAAATAATTTACTGGCTAAATATACTCACTAAAGTTAACCCAACTGAAAGATTTTATTCCCTTCCTAGTGGCCTCTGGCACTTAAAGGAAAAATGAGTGATATAATTTTAAGGAATTTGCAGTAGAGAGAATGACAGGAGCACTTGCTCTATGAAAGAGTGGAAACAAAGAGTATTTCCTTTTTGTTTTTCCTTTGAGAGCCAAAAAGAAATCTGAAGTAGAATATACTGTGAAAATAATGAACTTTAGAATTGTATTCATTGCCTACGCATTTGTGATTATTCATTCTTGACACAGAACCCATTAACCTGAGAAAATTTAATTGAATCCTATAGTAACATTGCTATTTTTCCACCTTGAAGAGTAAATAAATTGAAAAGAAAAAACAACAACAGTGCTGCTTCTAAAAGCTAACATTTCAACTGATGTATTTGGCCAATTAAGTAGTCAGTGTGACTCCCTCTTTGTATTCCTGAAATAAGAGTGGTAGAAACAAAGAATTGATGAACAAAATATTACTGGCTGAATCAGAGAGGTAAAATCCATTGTAAAGTGAAGTTTTAATAAGGTACACCATTTGTTGGCAATACTCAGTCAATCTTACATTAACCTTTGAGTCAATAATTGCATTTTATTTCTGCATGAATAAAGAGCTGCATGCAGAACGGTTTTGAACTCACTTGAACTTGGTGAGTTATCAGAGTTTCCCTTAGAGACAAGGGGTTTGAAGGGTTTGGTTCTCCACGATGATAACAATAATGTTATAAATCTCAACATTATCTATTAAGCAATTTATGAGAGCACTGATGGAGGTTAAGAGAATGAGCCTTGAATTGTGAAAGTATATTTCTTTACCTAAACTGTTGGAAAGAGTATTCAATCTCTCTCTGTAGAATATTTGTCACTAGCTGTATTTCAGCTTCTCTAGCCTTTAATTGACTTGCCTTCCTAGATTCATTATGAAAACATTAACTCTTGCTGGGATCCTGATAGAAGCTATTCTGAGAGGTCTTCTACTAGCTACATTAAATTAATATCCACTGTTCCTTGAGCTAGCAGAAAAGCCTGTTAGTCTAAATTGTGCTGTCCCACTTCTGCCACAGAAAAGGTGGCACTGTCCTTACCTATTTATTGTGTGCCAAGTTAGAGAAAGGGAATGATGCCTTTTTTGCCTAGCTTCATTTCCCCTTCGACCAAGCATCACCTGTTGGGAACAAAAGCCACCATCAATCATTCTTAATCGACTGAAGCATAGAATAAAGGTTTAGTTTCTTGTCAAGTTGTCTGACAAGATGGCAGCTACTGAGGGGAGGTATGGGATGAAGTGTGAGAGAGTTTTCCTGATGCTCTTTACAGAGACATGCCCAGGCCTTCTTTCACCAGCCACACTACTGTATTTCTGAATACATACATATTGTTATTTTGGAAGAACATGGGTAGGTGGGAGAGGGTGGGTTTACAGAACAAAGCAAAAGGGAAGTGTTACTGCTTCAGGCATTTCCCTTCCTCTATTAGTATTGCAGGGGAATGATAGTTTTGGTGAAAAATGATCAGGATATCCAGTTCAGTAGTGGATTCTAAAACCCTTTACTACTGGTTCACGCACGCGTGCGTGCACGTGATGCTTCTGTGCATGCGCAGAAGCATCCCGGGCGGGTGGACGGAGCCTCCCGCCGCCGCCACTACCGGTTCTAAGAACTGGGAGCAACCCACCGCTGATCCAGATCTACCTTGCAGGCAGCAGCACCCAAGAATAGGCAGGAATGGCTGTGACAAACATGGACACTAGAGAGTGGACTTGTAGAATCCCACAATTGAGATTTCACTGTGGATAAAAACAGTCACTATCATGTTGTCCCTTACTGCCCCCACAGCCAGACAGGAATGAGCAAAATGACACCACCAATGTGGACATAAGTTATTGTGCTGCATTGCACAAGCAGCCACAGAAATTGCAGCTGCATGAAAGTAGTCAGGGAAGCATTGCCCAGTCAGGGCGAGAGTTACAATCCTTTTGCATAAATTGTCAAAGACAGTAAAAACAATAAAAGCCATAAAATACAGCCACGCAAACCTCTTTGTCAACAGAATCAGCAGAAGCCTGTAATGCAACCAGAATTAGCAGTACATGGGACCAGAATCCAGCTCTACAATATTTTCCACTTGAAATAAACCCTCTGTACAGTATCTTTTGAAAGAATCCTAAACTTCTTTATAAAAATGATTTAGTTTTCTTTTGAAAGAGTGATAATCTGTGTTTATCAGGATGTTGTGTAAGCATTGTGCAAAGTACGGGTAGTCCTCGATTTACAACAGTTTATTTAGTGACCAAGGCTGCAGCGGCACTGAAAAATTGAGTTATGGCCATTTTTCACACTTAACCATTGCAGCATCCCCATAGTCACGTGATCAAAATTTAGATGCTTGGCAACGGATTCTTATTTATAATAGTTGCAGTGTCCTGGGGTCATGTGATCACCTTTTGCGATCTTCTGATGAGCAAAGTCAATGGGGAAGCCATATTCACTTAACAACCATGTCACTAACTTAACTTCGGTGATTCACTTAACAACTCTGGCAAGAAAGTTCATAAAATGAGGCAAAGTTCATTTAACAGATGTCTCACTTAACAACAGACATTTTGGGATCCATTGTGGTCGTAAGTCAAGGACTACCTATACTAGATGGGAAATTATGATGCAACTTTAAAGAGAGAGGGTAAAATATAAATGAATGGTATAACTGCTGTCAAAAAGATTGGAATTCACTTTTTATAATCTTTTCTTTTTTCTTTTTCTTTCTTTCTTCCTTTTCTGTTCTTGTTTTCTTTCTTATTCAATATTTTCTTTGGGGTTTTTTTCCCTATTGTTCATATTGTTTTTATTTTGCTAAAATTTTCTTCAATAAAATTATACTAAAAAAAGGAAAGTACTAGGCAGGCATTACAGGAGCACATCTCTGATGTGTCATCAGACCAAACCAAAATGTAGTCTGAGGGTGTTTCTCAGCAATCAAAAGATAGGAGCTTGTACAGTATGTGCAGCTTAGAAGGCCCATAGAAACTGGACTATTTCCACCCCTGCCTGCAATGGTTAATGAAGCACACCAAGATGCCTCCCTAGCAAAGAATTGTGTCAGCAGAAGCAAAAGTATGGGATTTGACAAAGAGTATTATTTATTGAGATGGAAGGAAATTTATGCTCCTGATGTCAAAGAGTAGATTTGAGATATGTGTTCTTTATTAAATTTTATAATGTCTATGTCTTGTAAAAACGAGAAGACAGAGCAATAGATTTCTCCTTGATCTTGATGTAATAATAATCTGCCTACATGAACGTATCCTTTAAAAGAGATCTTAAAGAAGACATAAAATATTTATTAAAAGAGGGAAATATATGGAAACATTTTAAATGTGCAAATTCTGGTAGAAAAGTGGTGGGCAGTATGAGGCCTGTTTTGAGGAATAAATGTTTGTTGAAAAAATTAGCTTGACATGTTAGCGTACTCACCTGCGTTTTGTTATTCGGAAATAAGACTTGAATATGTCATAACAAATAATATGTCATACGGAAATAATAAAAGTAAATTGAACACTGAGGTTGGAGTATTTAAGAAGTCTGAGTGGAAAAACAAGAGAAAAGTTACAGAATAAATGGAAGCTGAATAAATGTGGTTTGAATGCTAAGGTGAGAGATCAGTATTAAAAAGTCTGTTAAAGTTTATTTATAACCAGAGACAAAAAAAAAAAGTCAGTGAAATTTTACAGTAATTAAAGAGAAGAACCAACAATAACGATAATAATCCAAGCAGATGCATTTGGTGCATAGCAAAAAAACCCAAAAACCCTCTGTAATACAGTTAAGTCAAACTCAGCAGAGAGCAGGAATATTGTGAAGGGTTTTAAGATTCTGCATAGAGATTGGTGGAAGCAAAAGCCCTGGACTTAGCTGGTAGTAGAACAAATTCACCAGTTTCTAATGTCTTTATCTATTAATAAGAATGTTGCAACTTTTTAAAATGCTTCAGTGCCTTAATCTTGAGGCATATGATTTGCAATTGCTGATTGTTATAAGTACGAAAGCTTACTAATAAGTGATTCCATTAATTTGAGATTGTACCTTGCTGTCTCAGCACATACATCGTGGATTGTGGTAAGAAATATTATGATATCTGCAGTATTTGTAGTTACCACTGAGTTCAGGACATCTAATTGCACCAGTGTAAATGTCCTTCTATGTGGGTTATTAGGGACACCAATAAAATATCTAAGTATGAGAAAAGGAACACCCACAAGCAAGTGATAACAAGATTTGAACTTTTTATCTTTTTTCCTAGTAATTTTATTAAAAATTACAATAACACAGATAAAAACTAAAACAAAATAAAAATAAAAAGTGTATAAAAGAAAAATATTTAGAAAATTAAAGAGAAAGAAAAAATAAGAATATACTAAAGAAAAAAAGAAGACAACTATAAATAATTTTAATAACTTATCACCTTTTCTTTAAAACACAACAAATGTTCTTGTCATATCCCATCTCTTATCTAAACAAATCCTTATAGCCTTGTTGTTTCAGTCCTTATCAACAAAAGTCCATTAAGGGTTACCAAAGATAACATATCTATTTTAAGTTCTATCAAATAAACCAATTTTATATTACTTTTACTTTTAACAATCTTGATTTTAGTCCCTTTAAATACATCCCAAATTTTATTTTTTTGTCTTTTCTCATAAAATTCTTCAAAGCTTTAACAAGCTTCATTTGTAAATCCAATATAGGAAAATTACCCAAGTCACTCTCTTGGCTTTTTATTTGTATATCATTTAATTATTAAGATATAAGTTGTTTGTTTTGTGTGTTCGGTGTAGCATCATTTCCCATAGTATTATTGTAGTCTGTCATTTTTAAATCCACTTTCTGATTAGTGTCAATCTTGTCAGCTAAAACTTGTTCCTGTTTCATAATATCTTTAAAACATAGTCTGTCCATAGAGGCAGACATTCTTAATTTTTTTTTCAAAAATATATTTCAATATATCCAATGTTAAAATATTTTCCTTCATTTTGTATTAGTAAATCAACTTAAAGTATTCTCCTTTAACTGTAATCTTTAGTTCCTTTTGGTTCCCTCTAGTGTCCAAACATCAAAGCCATATACTATCATATTTTTTAAGAAAATTCAAAACAAAAATATTTTCCCATGGGAAGGATTCTTACAATTAATTCCAAAATTTTATTTCAAGTCCATTTGTAACTTTCCAAAATTAAAGTTCTAATCACCCTTTTGCTGTTTATTCCAAAATAAAAATAAATAAATTTAAACTTAACACTTGTATTTAAAACTTATTTTACTAAAGTCACCCAGCATTGGTGATCCAAAGAGTGTAATAGCTGAAAAGCAGTTAACAAGCAATTTCTGAAAGCAATTAGGAAAGATTGTATATGAACCCAGAGACTTTTTGAAGGCGCCAACCATAGCTATACCCTAGTCTCCAGTGCTTTAAATCTGCTAGAGACCATTGTCTTGTAGTCTTTTCAAGAGGAGCAACTATATCAATCTAAATTCCTCTCCTTGTCCTGAATGGAATTACACTGGCTCTTCATTCTGTTATCCTTGTCTAAAAGCTAAAGGCAGAACCAATTTCAGTTCACCATTTCTTCCCTGGAAGTCTAACCTTTTATCTATCTTTTTGAACATCAACATCCAAGACTTTTCACTTACCTCTGTGAAGCTTTATCTGGGCTAATAATGTATACAGGTATAGCTGGGGGTAAAAGCCCACAATAAGACAAATCCAAATCTATTTGGTTTTCCAGGGATGAGTACTTATGCAACAGTGCAAGCTAAACCAACAACTCATCCCAGAATGGTTTTGGGTTTTTTTGGCCAGCATTTAAATCAACAAAGTCTACAAGAGAGATGTAGCTAAGTTCCGATTGAGAGAATATGTTCAAGATTGATCAAGGGACATGGAGAATGGCCTTCAGAAAATTGGACAGAATTGTTTCTAGGATAGAAATGTTCATGTACGCACAAAAATACAAGCTACATAGCAGCAGACCTAAGCCATTTGCATTGAACAATTGATTGCTGCAGGCACATAGTTATTACCTTTGTGGCTTGCAAATTTGAAAATCTTGTTAGAGGCTTTTTGTGATCTTGACAAGAGCTCACTTATTGGTGACTCCAGGAGGTAGATGGCTGGAAATGAATACCTAATATTATAGTCCTTGACTTGCTCAATGGGTTTATCATTGATTTGCTAATTATAGGTAAGCGTAAAACATTTTAGTGAAGACTGCAAACTTTGTTTTAGCATAATTAATTTTTAAATCTTTTCTAGAACAGAAGGACACTATTGCTTCTAAGCATACGTGGAAGTAACTTGAGATATGGCTAGAATGGTGGCATTATCTGCCTAGAGCAAAATAGAAATGGGCCAATAGGTGAGAACTAGATGGGGCCATTCAGGTAAGGAGTCAGAAACTAGGAGGCCTTGGCTTTTCCAACTAACTGAAAAAATGGAAAAGTTCATGGTAAGGGTAATCCAAGACTCAAGCAGGATTGAATTAGTGCTGGAATAACAGAATATCAGAGTTGGGAGGGACCTTGGAGATCTTCTAGTTCAAAACCCTGGTCAAGCAGGAAACCCTATACAATTTCAGACAATCTCTTCTTAAAAACCTCCACTGTTGGAGCACCCACCACTTCTGGAGGCAAGTCATTCCATTGATTAATTATTCTGTCAGGAAATTTCTCCTTAGTTCTAGGTTGGTTCTCTCCTTGATGAGTTTCCATCCATTGCTTCTTGTCCTGCCTTCAGGTGCTTTGGAGAATAGATTGATCCCTTCTTCTTAGCTGTAAAGACACCAAAACAAAGGTGTTTATCAAGAACAGCCTGTCGGAGTCTTTCAGTTCATTAAGAGACATCTCTGCTTTTTTTTCTTTCTTCGTCTCTCTCCTTATGAGAGAGAATTTGTATTCGTTTTTAAATCAGCAGCTACAATTTCTTGCAACTGTGGAGGCAGAAACTACCTTAGCCCTCACTGAGACACGATCTTTAGCAAACCAAGACACAATCTTTAGCAAACCAAGAGTCTCCATTACAGTTTGGCTGAACAAGGGTAGAATTGGACTTTAAAGGTGAACAGAGCTAATAATTTCTTGGAAGTTATTAAGACTCAAATGCAAAATAAATATATGGTGGGAGAATGAATGGGTTGAGAGAACATTGGGTCTGATGGAGTTAACAATATGTTCATTAAGAAAGAGGCAAAAAGCTCACTGCTTGTTCACAGTAGTGTGAACAAATATGTAAACATGATGAAAGCAAGGATAGTTTGCAAGGATTGAAAAGTATGGAGAGGTATACTGGGTGGTCTTGGTATAACTAAATTTAGTTTTATTTCCTTTATTTTTCCTATGTCATGCCTTTTATTTATTTTGTTATTTTGGCTTATTATTTCTTACTCTCTTTCTGCACTTTCATAATGTTGTTTACCAAGGAAGATGATAGCGTGGAGGACAAAAGATCCCTGTCTCCCACTTTTCCACCCCATCCCCTCTTTTCCAAGTTTCCTTCCTTGTTGGAGAGGTGAAAAACCTATAAATCAGGGACTGACTGCTGGTCAGTCAGCTGTGGGTTCCACAAGGTGGCTATTCCGACTGAGTTAAGCAAAGAAAAGAAAACTGTCGCTGGGGAGTTCCTTTAGGACAGAGGTTTCAAACCGGCGGCCCGCGGGGCGGATGTGTCATGCGCAGGCCATGCCCACCCCAGCTCCGCGAAGGGGAAAACGTCATGAAACATCACATGACGGCAACGTGACGCAACGAGTTTGACACCCGTGCCTTAGGAGAAATAGAAATGTCAATTGCTAGTTGCTTCACACAGTTTGCTAGCTTCCCTTGGCACTTCTTCATGCAAATAAGAATACAGATAGTCCTACGACCGCAGTTGAGCCCAGAATTGTGGCTGTAAATCATACCAGTCATTAAGCGGCATGATTTGTGCCTGATTTACGATCTTTATTGCAGCAGTCGTTAAACAAACAAAGCAGTCATAAAGTGAATGCCTCAGTTGTCAAGCAAAGTCTGCAGTCCTTAAGTGAATTTATTGTCTACAATGGCTGTTTTTTACTGGAAACAAGAAGTAAACACTGGCTTTCTGCAGAAAACATCGTAAATTTTGGTACCATGACTGCAGAATGCTGCAATTGTAAATGTGGGCTTGGTTGCCATACTCTCAAAATGCAATCACATCAGGGGTGGGTTCTAACTTACCTCGCTGCCACGTGGGCACGCCACATGGGTGCGCCGCGTGGGCGCATGAGCTTCGTGCGCGCACATGCGCAGTGCCAAAAAATAAGAAAAAAATCCCCCCCCAAAAAGCCAAAAACAAGATGGCGACGCATGCGCAGTGCCAGAAACTCGGCTTCTGCGCATGCGCAGAAGAAAAAAAACCTGGAAAAATATTCCCCCCCCCCAAAATAAAAAAAATAAAAAAAATTCAAAAAAAGAGATGGCGGCGCCCACGGACCGGCACCGACCGAACCGGATCTGTGACGTCACCAGCGGGTCGCTTCCAGTTCGGGCGATCCGGTCCGAACCGGGAGGAACCCATCTCTGAATCACATGACGGGGGGGAGCCATTGGACTTTGAATCCGGGTTATAAGGAGTCCTGGGGAGGTCCATCATAACTCTGAACGTTTGGGACAGTATAGTTCAGGAGTGGAAGGAGTGATGTCAGAAACAACAGTTCCATCAGAAAGAGATCCTCACCCAAGTGAAAAGGAATAATCAAGATTTATTTTAAAGGGATCGCTATTAAATAAACATTACAGAAACTTTTGACTATCAAGTTTATTTATATCTAAAGGCATGAAAAGCCACAGTATGTTGAATTATATGAGTTCACTGCTGTTAGCTGACAGCATGTCAAATTATTTGCAAATATTTTCTGGAACAGTAACCTTGAAGGGTTCCAGCACTATTCAATGTAACCTTATCACAAGACACAAACAAGGTCTCAGTATAATGCATGTTTAAGACCAAATGATCTCTGATCTTTAACCTCCCCCCCCACCGCCACCCAAAAAGAATCCATTAATGCTGCCTTCGGCAATGAAATCCTCCCTTGTTGTTGTTGTTGTTGTGAAATAGTCCTGGAAAATAATGTGTGAATGATGTTTAACTGAGAGACTCTGCTCTGGGCAGGAATTTGTGAGTAGATTAGTCACATTTAAGTGGGTTTATCTCCTCCAGCCTGCAGTACCAAGCTTCTGCAGAAATTATGTAATCATTTTAACAAAGTGTTCTGTAATTGACATGAAAAAGGCAAAATAAAATAAAAATGAATTTCTCCAAGGAGTTTATCCATTTTAACTAGAGTCCGTAAAGGAAAAATGAGCAGGAAGGGAGGGAATACAGATACAAAATCTTCATAGAAATCTTTAACTTTAACTTTATTCGTATTTCTATGCCGCCCAACTCCCAAGGGACTCTGGGTGGCTTACAGCAAATATAAAACGTATTAAAATATAAAAAGCATTATTAAAAAAAAATACATAATAAAAAGCATTTAAAAACAATTAAAAAACCCATACACAACTTTTCATGGCTGGATCTCACCAAATTGCAGAAGTGAGATCAACGGCCCCAAGCCTGCCGGAACAGCCAGGTCTTTACCGCTTTCCGGAAGGCCAACAGGGTGGGGGTAGTCCGGATCTCAGGAGGTAACTGGTTCCAGAGGGCTGGGACGGCCACAGAGAAGGCCCTCCCCCGCGGGCCCACCAGCCGGCACTGATTAGCTGACGGGACCTGGAGGAGCCCAACCCTGTGGGATCTTACCGGTCGCTGGGAGCTAGAAGGCGGTCTCGAAGATAACTTGGCCCTGAGCCCTGAGCAATCACCATCTTTGTATGCTTTATGTTATTTGAAAGATCCCTTATGTCAGTGGTTCTCAACCTTTCTAATGCCGTGACCCCCCCGTGACGCCGCGGCCCCCTCCCCGCGCAGGATGAGGTGACAAAGGGGGCGTGGCACCAGGGGTGAAATGCTCCCGGTTCGGGCTTTCCTGCGGGTCGCCGGACAGCTGATAGCGATGGAAGCGGGAGACTTCTCCCGGACGCCGCCATTTTAGTTCTTTTACCAACATTAGTAAGGACCAGGGGTGAAATGCTCCCGGTTCGCTCGTGCCTGTCGGTCGCCGTAGAGCCAGTCACCAAGGTAGCGTGAGGCTCCGCCTACCCGTCCAGATGCCGCTAATTTGGGTTCTTTTACCCTCTGCGCATGCGCAAAGCATTCTGTGCATGCGCAGAGGGTAAAAGCACCTAAATGGCGGCGTCCAGGCGGGTGGGCGAAGTCTCCCGCTTCCGTCGCTACCGGCTGTCCAGCAACCTGCAGGCACAGCCGAACCGGGAGCATTTCACCCCTGCAGTGACGGTGGCACCAAGATGGCGGGCTAACGCGCGCGGCGACCCCTGTGAAATGGTCGTTCAACCCCCAAAGGGGTCGCGACCCACAGGTTGAGAACCGCTGCCTTATGTGGAACGTTTTCTCAATTGAAGATTTGTTGAAGGATGATTTCCAACTTTTAACAGCCTGCTATAAGTTATCTGCAAAATATTCTGCTCTCTACCATATGAAACAGAGGATGCAATGACTTTTTGTTGTTGTTGTTATATTAACAAAGTTCAAGATGTGATTCTTTTTTCCTTTTCTTCAAGCTGTGGCTTTTCCCCATTTTAGTCCATATTGATGCAAGATTTTGTTTCTGAGGTTAGAGGGAGGAGGGGGAGCTGAGAACAAAATATGTCATTTTGGCAATGACAATTCATTTCCAACTTCAGTCCTGCATTCCGGCTTAAGCCTCAGCAAATTACAGCCATAATTGTTTCCATTCTTCTTGTTATGGGATTCAAAAAAAGAGAGAAAGGAAGGCAGATATTTGGAAAAAAAAGTTCCTTCCTGATAGATTATAACTCCCTATGATGGTCTACAGTCAAACATCTCCCTACTATTCAACATGAGGATGCATACTGTATGTAACCTGTTAGAATCCCAAATTGCATGAGCTAGCAATAACACCCCCCTCCCCCCAAAAAAAACCCCCTAGTAGGTATTTCCCCTAGGAGGGAGACCTAAAACATATGATTCATTTGCTATTCCAGATGATTTTGCAATAATAACGGGGAGAAGGGGAAGTAGTATTTCACCCTTAACTTGAGGCAACAGCCCACTTGGATCATCCTAACCTACCCTATTACAAATTTCTCTGCCACATACTTAGCAGAAGGTAGCTTGGTGTTTCGGTATAAAGACAGGAGTCTTGCCCAGATCCTAAGGTTGTGTATCAGGAAAACTCTGTGGAGGAAGGGGGCTGCCTGCTTTTGGGAGGGAAAGGCTTGATCTCTGTTGGAAGGCAAGCATTGGAAGGCAAGCAACAATAATTTGGAGATTAACACACACATTCATAGACATGTATACACGTCAGTATTCATACATGTGAAGGCTTCCTTTCCTTTAGCTTAGCAATCAGAAAGTGAGAAATGAAACTGAAAGGTGTGAAGGGGAAGAGAGTAGTAAATCAAACCTGTCTTTTGAAAAAAAAGTTCTTCCTACCAAAGTCTTTTTTTTTTAAGTTTAAACTAACCCAAACAGATGGAAACCATTCAAGAGCTTCTGAAGAACCTATCTTGCTGGGCTTAAGATTTTCCTTCAAATTCTTTCAAAGGCTGACAAGTAAAAAAAGAAAGAGAATAATCCCAGCAGGCATATTTTCTTTTATTTTTTAAATGGGTATGTTTGTTGGTAGCAAAATCTTATTAAATGGTCCTCCAATCCACCTAAGCAAAAGTTCCTAGGGTGTTTGCTGAATGAAAGTGCTAAAACTACAGTCCTTGGTTCCAGCACAAGATGGTCTATCTCAGGGGTATCAAACTCAAGGCCCGCGGGCCGGATGTGGTCCGTGGGCCGCTTAAATCTGGCCTGCAGGGCCGACCTGGAAATATCAAAGGACCGGCCTGCGGTGCCTCTGCCGGCCAAAATGGGCCACGCGGGGGCCTAATGAGGCCCCCGCGTGGCCCATTTTTGGCCTCCCTGGCCTCCAGCAGCACTCTGCCGGCCAAAAACAGGGCTTGCGGGGCCTCCGGGAGAGTGCTGCAGGAGGCCATGGAGGCCGAAAATGGGCCATGGGGGGCCGTGCACGGCCTCCTTGTGTCCCGTTTTGGCCGACAGGGTGCTGCAGGAGGAGTCTCTTCCCCCCGCTCCACGTCCCCCATCCCCCCCTGCCGGCCCACGGAGGAGAATACAATGCTGATCCGGCCCTCGAAGAAATCCAGTTGGACACCCCTGGTCTATCTGCTTTCAAACGATATTGCAGTTTGCCATGGCACAACATTTCTCAACACCCAATGGTTCTGTAGACAGGGAATGCCTGTTTCAAGGTAGTTGCTCTCTTGGAAACTGACAAACCATGAAAAAGAAGCTTGTTGGAAGCAAATAGACAATTCCAGCTGATGTGATGCTAATTCTAGTCAATTTCTGATCAAATGGACTCCTGTTTGATTTAACTGGCTATTGTACATGTCGGAAGAATTGCAAGGAAAGAAAGACAGGATATAAGATCCATGCCCAAACAGATCAGTTTCAGGAACATTTTATACCAGAATCAGAACAGTTGGGAAGCAGAAAGTCTGGGGGTCTGGAAAATCCAACAAATACCTTTCCCCTGGCTACAGTTTGGTTCCTTTTCAATATACCCCAATTAGGCCACATTTGCTTCACTGTGTCTAAAGCAGGAGTGGACAACTATGGCTTCTTTACGACCCATGGAGTTCAATTCCCAGAATTCCTGACCCACGCTGGCTCAGGAATTCTGGGAGTTGAATTCCAGGGGTCTTAAAAGGGCCATAGCTGCCTACTTGCGGTCTAAAGGCAGGACTAGTCTTTGTGGTTAAAGGTGTTTCCATGGTTTGATTCTAGTCCAAATCTGCAAAGCTATATTTTGAACTATTAATATTTTCTTTTTCAAAATCAGTCCTTTGTTACAGAAATCTAATCTGGAATTTTTTAGTAGAATTTCAACAACTTGGGTCAAGCATTACTTTACATTATTTCCTACCTTGTCGTTTTGATCTTTTAATTGGGTATGGTTTTAAACCTTTGTGGTTACTTCCAGTTATTTAATTATAATGAACTTTAACAGATATATGCAATTATTATTAGATGCTAGATTGAACTGAACTCTGTAGCGGCCTTTCACCAGCTTAATTAAGATTTTCTCAGTTTGATGTTAATCCTTCATTTACTAGTATGTTGCTATATCGGGCATTCAAAAATATTGTTAATCTGCCATTAGAATTTTTTTTTATTCTACTGCTCCATTTTGGATATTATGTAGTGTTGGATACCATATACACGTTACCTCTAGCTTTATGTATTAGATATTTCACTGATTTTTTTCCCATTTAAAAATGTGAAGAGCTCAATACTGTAGAGAAAAAAATGAACTTCATGAAATGGAAGCATTTGTGAGTACATTTGTAGCATCATAAAATTAAAGTTTGTCTGGTGTAAAAGACAAGGAGATCTATTGGAGCTATTTTTGCAAGGCAATAGGCACTACAGCAGTGAAACATATTTAATGACAGCACAAAATGACTTGAATATATAGATAACCTTGACAAACAAGTGTGAAACAGTAGGAGAGCCATAAAAATGTTCACTTTTTATGTCTGCCATTCTGTCTTTTAGATACTATTGCATATGCTATCAATTACACGATATTTTTTGGGATTGATGCCAACTGGTTTATAGAGTTTTGCAACTCCATTCCATTGCTAATGGAATCATAGATGCAGTTCTTCTTACCAAGGAACTCATATGTAGTCTTAGTTTGCCTAGCTATTACTGGAAATGGGACAATCTGGCTTATTATATTAATTGATAATTGATCCACTAACCCTTTTTATGCAAAAAAAAAAAAAGTAGCATGACTATTTGAACACATTTTTCTTCCTTGTGAACTGCATGCAAGGATTTTATTTCTTTTGGAAATTACAGCATCTTTACTGCTTTCTCAGAGATTTGTGCATATTTGCCCTCTGTATGTTTGTTTTTTCTATTTATTTGGGAGATCTCAAACCAGTTTATTCCTATAAAAGTTGCATTGACACAGTTTTAGACATTTAGAAAAAAGGCTGGTCTATTATGATATCCTTGATGAGATTATCCTGTATGTTACTGAGATTCAGTTTATCATCTTCAGAAATGTATGAGTAGAACTATAGGACATTCTTATAAGTGTGTTGGCTAAAAATCACTGGGCTATCCATATGATATATTGTGAAATGCAGATGTTCCAGATGTCAGCCAGCACACACAGCCCCCAGGAAAGTACAAAAGTTCCATATATGTAAACATAACAACAGCAAAATTAAAAAGAGGGGCTCATGGCTAAGGACAGAGAAAACACCACTGCTATTTAAGTTTGTAAAAACTCTATGTATTGATGTCCCAAATATGCTTTTTCAAGAGGCAACTGGACTTTCTAGTTTTTCTTTGAAGATGTTTTGCTTCTCATCCAAGAAGCTTCTTCAGCTCTGACTGGATGGTGGGGAATGGAAGGATTTATACTCCTTGCAGACAGCTGGTCATTTGCATTCTTTTAGCAAGTCATTAAGGCCACCTGAAGGTTTATCTGTATCCTCAGGGTCACCTGAGTGATGCAAATGGGTATGGAGCCTTCTTGGAACTGCTGAAAGGACTATGTTGTGGAGCTGTGCTTTCTGCAGGATGTTTTCTGGAGTGTTTC